>JAVJGI010000050.1:1303927-1337383 GCA_035590275.1 Ibycter americanus | reverse complement strand
CCCCCCCCCCCCCCCCCCCCCCCCCCCCCAAAAACACTCAGAATTCATGCCCCATTCTGCCAAAGGTCCCTTGGGCAGGTTGCTCAGGACTAGATGAAAGCAGCATGTCTGGGCATAAGGGCTCAGTTTAACTGGGCTTCACCTTTTGCGGGAGGACGCGTCCTCTGCCCCAGCACTGTTGGTCTTGCATTAGCACACTGTGCTCCATCGAACACCAAGGGTATTTGCTTTTCTCGAGCTCAAAAGGTTTTGTGGAGTGTGCGCTGCCCATCACAGGCAAAACAGGCAGGCGTGCTCAGGGACAAGCCTCTCCCCACAGTAAGTATGCTCATTATTTCTGAGGAATCCAGAAATTCAGGTAATTCAACTCTTCCTCAGGTCCCCGGGGTACTTTTAGCACAGACCACTAGTTTTTAGCCAGACCTTTCAACTAGACCTGGTATTTTATCTACTAGGCATCATATTCTGTTCACAGGGGGAAAGAGCAACAAGCAGCGCCTTCCAGGAGGTCAGGAGAAACATGGGATGCCTCCCAGGGAAGAAAGAAGATGTGGTACATCTGAGAGCACAGGAGGGGCTGAGCAGAACCAGTGTGCATCCCAGAACCACCACGAAGCTGGTTTTGGAGGAACCCCACACCTGAGGAGCTGCAGGGACATGGCCTTTCCAGCTTCCCACCATCCCCCGCCCCCATCCCCACCTACGTCCTTAGGCATTGGGGTACTCTGCAACTAAGAGAGAAGGGAAAAAAAACCCCAAAACTAAAATCCCAAGGGGTGCTGCCATTCCAAGAACCAAGCCTAGCAGTGCCACCACTCTGGCACGCCCAGCTGCTTGCTGCACTATACGTGCACGTCTATACGTTTGCATCCTTAGCAGGCTTTTAATAGAGAACGCTTGCTGAGCCTGCGTTTCTTGCAAAGCTGAGTTACCTGCAGTGACAAGCTCGTTTGCTCTTTGGGGACAGGGCTTCAAATAGCTGCTCGCTTGTGGCAATTAAAACGGGCAGAGCGCTGCCACCAACTCTGCTAGCCTGCGCTGTGACTGATGCAAGCGCTGTCTGTAGCGCTCTGATAAGGATATTGGATGATTCAGAATAATCTAGGCTTTGCTGAACATATGAGCCCAAGTGTTTGTGCTTCTGTTTTCGTCTAAAGGGAATACTGTGTCGTGCCTGTTAGAAGGGGGACAGGGTGTCTGGAGGTAGGTGGGCACCAAAGCTTCCTTTCCATAAGACTGATGGGCACATCTGTCCTGCCCACCGCTTGGGTCTTCCACGGAGGTCTGCAACTCAAGGGTCTGGCCAGTCTAACCCCACGGCTTGGGCACAGCAAGGGGGTGGCAGAGCAGGTGGGGAGGAAGCAAAACGTCAATGTTAACTCCTCTTCCCATCCTGGGGTTTTTTTTGTGAGCCGCAACCCAGCGGCAGGACTGCCACACAAGGAGTTGGGGTTCAATTAAGATGCAGGAGATGGGCATCAAAGTGGGCAGGGGGGCAAGGGAGGAAGGCGAGGGACACACTGACCCTTCAGTCTTCAAAACTGACTTCCAGCTGGTTTAGTGCCATGTTATGCCCATGTCTTAACTTGTTTTGACAAACCTTTAATCCCACAGACCTGCTGCATCATCTGCTCCCCTCCCATTAAGGCCACATGTCTCTCTTTGGATTTCCCTATTGAGCCATTCCATCAGCTTGGGCTTGGATTTCACCTGGAGCAGAAAGTCAAGCCAATGGCACAGCCTATTTACAGCACAAACCGAATCCAGAACTGAAACATCCCACCCACTGGCCGTTCCTCATCAAAAGGTTTATAGCCTAGATAAAGCAGCATTTCAATCAGAGTTAAATTAACTGGGTTTCATTGTCCAATTAGCACCATATCCCCCCAGATAAGGGCTGCCCAGGAGCACGGCTGCATATTACGCCTCCAGGATGAGGAGCCTGGTGCGACAGCAGGGCGAGGTGTGGGAGCAAGACTGCACAAGCTTGAATTAAGGTGGTGAGGAACACCTCTGCAGGCACAAAGTGCTGTCCCACAAACACCTTACTGCATTCACAGAGCTGTTTCCAGAAATCTCTGATACTTCTCAGTCTGCCACACTGTGTAAATCCCTTTTTAGCACAAAAATGTGACCACGGCCAAGAGGCAGACATGAGACAGGGTTAGGAAGAAGCAAGCTGGTATCTGGTGATGGGAGCCCACGCAGCTCTATAAATAGCAATGGTGATTAGCTAAAATTCAGGTCAAAAGAGACGCTGCCAAGATGTCACCACCTCTGCCAAGCGCCACTATCTTTAAGGACTGGATGGACCTCCTATGTCACTACCAGCCGGGGTGGAAAGAGCCACATCACGGTGTCTCCTGCTGGGCACCCCTCTGCTGCACCAGAGATGTGGCCCCAGGACAGTGCCGCTGGGGCTGCAGAGTGGGTGCTGGCAGGGAGCGTCTGCCCCCCCCCATTATAACCGCCCTGCTTGCTGCTGCTTGTAGAAAAATGGTAAATAGGAATTAATTCAGCTGGGATTAATTCAATGCCTGTTGAGGCACTGAAAGCACTTGGAAGTTTCCTCCCAAGCGCTCCCCGAAGCGGCGCAGCTTTTTACCACCAAGCACACATTCAGGACCGTACAAGCGAGGGCTATAAAGCCCTGTGCAGTTGTTGCTCTCTGGGATATTTTGTGTGCAGTGAGCAGGATGCAGAGGGACACTCAACCATGTTTTGTGACTGGTAGACTGCTAGAAAAACCTTGAGCAGCATCTGCATGAGCCAAATAGCTCCACGCACCACCACAGGCTGTAAATGATCTTATTCCTCTGCCCAGGGACCTCCAGGGGAGGGAACTGAAAGCAAGTAGCAGGCACAGGGAAGCTTTCAAAAACACGGGGAGCCTCGGACTGGGTACCCTGCTCTGCTTTGGAGAGCTTGACAGCCACTTCCAATCCTCACCTTGCTTTTCTTTTTAATGATAAAGTGATATGCGAGTTGAAAGCTAGAGAAAAAACCATGTCTCATCCAAGCAAACAGCTTGCCGTAACTCAGTGTACCGAGGGAAGGACAACGCAGGGCGGTGGTGGCTGGGCTTGATATTTATCAAGCAACAAAAGATGCCAAGAAGAAAGCAAGCCACTTCCCATCTCTCCAGAGCATCCATCCTTACTTGCAGCCCCTCTCCACCACAACATCGCTCCGGCATGCAATAAACTATGCTCTCCTGTCCCCTCCAAATAATTTAACACGTCACCACGGACCCTTCCTGTGCCCCCTCGGCAGGTCCCTCCTGCCGCAGCTCAGAGCCAGCCATCAGCATCGGGGAGCCACCAAGAGCAACACCAGCCCCATTAGTCACCGGGAACCATTTAGCCAAGATAATTTTTGACATTTTCCACAAGTGAATTTTGCATTATTTGAATCATCCACGCAGACAGCAGCGAAAGGCAGCATACTGGGAGGAACAGCCAGAATTACTCATGAGTGCTTTTTTTCCCCCCCTTTAACTTAAATTGCAATCTGTCAAACAGACAATTCGCGCGTCGCTGCAGACGGCTGGGAGAAGCCCCTGCTCGGGCTGCAGCAGGGGCTGAAAAGGCAGACGAGTCATTTATATGGAGAAAGCTTCAGCAAGTACAAGTGTGCTACTCTCCAGCTTTGTATTAGTTGCCTTATTCAATGTTAATCACCCCATTAAAAAAAGATAGAGCAGAAATAAATAAAAGTCCAACCAAGGGATAAGAGAAGCATCCTTCATTGTAACATTGCAGACACAGGATGCAATAAGGGCTGGGATACTTGGTGTAGGGATAAGGGGATTAAGAGGTAAAGGGCAATGGTGAGGAAGGGCTAAGATGTGGGAAGTACACACACACACACAACCTGCTTCTCCAGGGTGATAAATTCAAGGTTCCTATCAATATTTTCTCATCATAAAAAAAACCCCAACAAACAACAAAACACCACAAAACAGAATATTCACTGCAATCACAAAGAGCATGTTTTTACTGCCTAGCTCACAAAGTGCTCTTGAAGAGAGCTGTAGGGCTTCTTTGGGTGGGCACATCCCCAGCGAGCGCCGGTCCCAGCCCGCGCTGCAGACGCCAACCCCCAGCCCCAGGGACCGGAGCTGCCCGCAGCAGCAGCCCAGGCCAAGCACCCCTGCCTGGGCAGGTGCTCCTCAGGGCAGATGCAGCCCAAATTCCTGCATCCTTATGATAAGGCAGCAGCCATGACAAGCCCTGGCTCCTGCAAACGGCATCACACACCATGCATACAGGTCACTGCTGGCTGAAGCTCTGCTAAAAACAAACAACAAATTGGAATAAAACTCGCCTTTCTCTCCTATTGTACAGCCTGATCCAATGGAAAATTTCTCCCGGATCTGCAACGTAATGCTAACGACAGATTTATTTTTACAGCTATATCATGAAGAAGGATGATCTCCAGAAGAAATCATTCTGACATGGGCAAATTGACTCAGCAACACAGGGGTCTGGCTGGATATAGGGTGCAACCTTACCACATACACACACAAAAAACCGTCTGCCACCACAGCAGCACACAAATCCTGCCTGTCCAAGGGCGTCCTGGGTTTGATCTGATCACAGGAGGAAAAAACATACTCCTGAACTTGCTGAAAGGGGCACAGAAGGGAGGACCGCTGCTTACAGAGCCAGCCCTCCAGCCTTACCTCCCCAGCTACCCACTCCTCTACCACGGCCACAACGAGCACACCACCACGGCATGAAATCCCCCAGGGGATGCCAGACCAGACAAACACGTATTTTTAAATGTTATCCCACTACAGGATCTGCTTTTTGAGATCCAGCATTTTTCAGACCCAACACCCGTTCTTTAAGGGGCGAGGGGAACTATAATCTCTAAATACAGCCCCGCGTTTCTGCAGGAGCACAATAACACACCTCCGAGATGCAGTGCTGCACGCATGCCAACAGCTGAAGCTGGAGGCTGCTTCACAGCCGGGAAAATGAATAGCCAGCGAGGTCCCAAGGGCAGGAGAAAACCTTGTTGGCTTTGCTGTTCAGTAAGAGAAGAGACGGTGTAAACGTAATCTCGCAGCTCCTCGTCTGCTGTCACTCCCCTTGTAAAGAGCTAAATCAAACACGGAGCTGACGCACCCAGAGAAAACTTGGAAATTTAGGAGATGCCATGCCAGCATTGCCCTGCAGCTTCTCAGTGAAAAGCCAAGGAGAAGGACCACTTTGGTTGTTTGAAAAGGCAGAGAGACAGGAGAGATTAAATCTCTCATAAAAATCATGTTTAATTATCTACTGGCAAGTAGATGCCCCTTTTCCTCCAGCCCTCCAGTGCCCACTCCTTGGTGCCCCCTGAGCTCACTGGACACAGCCGGAGTCCCAAACCCCACCCCATTAACACCCAGCAATGACAGAGCAGCGTGTCAGAGCACAACATCTTGTAAAACACGGCCTCAAGCCACATAAATTACAGAAACATAAATTACTGTCGTGCTCCGCCAATGTCAGGGCTGCCCAGAGCACGAGGGACCTGCACCAGCCACTCCTCACCAAATCCTTCCAGCATCTATTAGACCTCAGGGTAAAAACCACTGATGCCAACAGGGATTTTGCCCACGCTTGCACAGCCGGCATCACAGGCCTGAAAATGGTTGGATGTTCAATGAATGACAGGCAGGAGATGAGATGGATGAGAGGAAGAAATCAGGGATTTACTGCTATTAATAATGGCCATTGTTTTAATGTAGAACTAATAACCCCCCTGACGCTCCTAAGCGCAGCCCTTTGCTTGCAGGGCTGCTGAACTGGCCAAACCGAAGCCTCTCGAAGCATAAATACTTCAGATTGGGCCCTTAATTCACAAAAATGGCAGGTTTTACTGAAAGTCAGACACTAACATGCTGCAAGGTATAAAACTGAGACGATGAACAAAATGGCCCGTAGGAAAAGCAGCACAGGAACACTTTCACAATTTCTGTGGCATCCGGTCTTTTTTTTTGTTTTGTTTCATTTCTTTGGTTTTTTAATCGCCATTTGCTAAACGAACGAGGTGATGCTGCGGGTAGGCAGCGCTGCTGCTGGGGGAGCTGGGCTGGAGGAGGCGCTGGCCCAAGGCCATCCCCCCAGCGCTGAGCCCCGCTCCTACTGCCAGAGATGCTCTGCTGAGCACTTCGCCATCCCTCTGCCTCCCCTAACTCCTTCTTTGCTCCGCTTTACCCGTATTTTCTTACACTATTGAGCAGAAAACCAGCTACTGTCAGATTACGATAGGATAAATACAGCCCTACACTGTACATTCATACTTACACTACTTCATTCTCATCTCCCTAGCTGATGATCTATTTTCCATTAACACAACTTAAACATTTACCTAAAAACTTTAAACTATTTTTGTGGGTATCTCCTCCCGCTACAGATCACTCAGGAGCTGCTGAGAGGTTTTCCTCTCGTGGCAAATGACCCTGACTACAGTTGGGAAACGAACCAGTAAGTTTTTAATTCTCTGTGAGACTTTTTACGTTTCGCTTGCTGAAAGTCTGTGATGATCTTACATGGTACGGAGCACAGAGGGAACAATTTATTCTCAAATATTTTAAATATTTCATATTTTCATATTACATTGTATTCATAAAATAAAAAAAAAAATCTCTTCAGTCTCCCTAAGTAGAGCTAAAACTGTGGGCCAGAACTGAAGTTTAACAAGTGTCACCACTTCATCCAGTCACAACTACAGCACGCACACTCAAAATGGCCTCAGACAAAAGCAGGGACTTGAAAAAAAAAACAACCAAACAGTCATTTGATGACAAACATACGTGTATAAATATGCTCCTTTTATTCAGCATGGGGAAAAAATCGTTATCTATTGCGTGCAACCGAATACTTGGAAAACTGCATCTGATGAACACGATTTCAGATTGAAAAAAGCACAATAGAAACGTAAGGAAGAAAGCAAAGATTTTCTATAATCCCAAACGGTTCCAAGCAAACCTGTTAGGCAGCCAGACATTTTGAGTTTCATTTCAGCACTAACTGAAGCATGTATTTTAATGCTGTGCCACTGCTCTTGATTAAAATCAAAACCAAGTTCTACATTTTTTCGCATTAGCACTTCAGATAGGGCAGAAATGAATGAAAAGAAACCCAACAAATTTTAAGAGAATACTGAGGAAGAAATTAATTTATCACATTAGCAAATGTGCAATGGCACTTCAAAACCCCAGAGAAACAGAAAGGATGCCTGCAGGTTACTCCTTATGATACCAAACAGAGCAAATCCAATCAGATGAACATGCTGCAGGATCAGTCAGGCGAAAGCCACAGGAGCGGCATTACAAAGTGAAAGATGTATAAAAAGAGGATTTTCTAAACCTATTGTACTGGCTTGAAACCGAGCTATTCCCCCCCGGAGCAAATGACAGCATTGCTGGTACGGTCCTGCAGAGCAAGCTGTCAAAAAAGACCCTCAAAGACAACGCAGAAGAAAACCAGAAAAAAAAGTTTTAATGAGAAATTAAAAATCCTAGTAGAACGCTAGGGCTGCAGTACTACATTTAAAATAACACATCTCCATTCAAAAAACCTATTTCCTACACAGGAGTGTAAGCAAACTGTCACATTTTACCATGCTGTTCCGTAACTTTGTGTCTTTAACGGTGCCACCACAGCCCTCCACTTCACATTCCCCCCCTGCTTAAAATCACTGCCTACGGCAGGAGCACTGCCCTTTAGGAGCAAAGTGAATGAATGAGAAAACTGGCACACCAGCACGCGACCAAATTGGAAAAGATGACAGCGGTTATTTCGGAGCGCGGAGATGAACAGAGGGAAGAATATGATTATCTACATGTAAAATACTGAGTGACACAGACAGCAGACAGGAACTTCTGTTTGCCCAGTCTTGTGAAACAAGAACGAGCTGGTGCTCAAAGGTATAGAAAGACAACGAATAAAAAACCCAAAAAAAGATATTTTTTTTTTTTTTTTCCTCAGCAAGCAATCAGCTCAAGATGCCATAGAGGACAACTGCTTCGTCATGATGGAAATGCACTACTTGCCTTTAAGACAAAATGCCCATCAAGCCACGTGAAAAGGAATAAAATAAAATAAAAAAAAAAGAAAAAGAAAAATATTTTTTCAAAGGAATGTACGTGCTCCTGAGCAGACGGTGTCACGTAATTATCCAGTTACGGGAGTTTTGCTAGGAGGTACAGTTAACACTCCTCTGAAAAATCTGCTCTTGGTATTGTAAGTGGCAGGATGGAACGCGATGGACCACAGCTCATACACTAACTCTGTTGTTATTTTACTTACATATGTAGATATATACAAAAGCTATTTTATAGCATATATATCTATATACATAAATAAAAGACACATCAAGCTTGTATAAACATGTTATTCTCAAAACCAGGCTCTCAAAACGGTTTCAGAAATCATCACGCCAAACAGGTACTGGAGTTGCCACCCCGCCACACCTGCGGTTTCTGCCAGTGCCACAGATTGTGCAGCAGAGGATGTACCAAGTAAAACACAACTTTGCTTTCTCTTGGGTTTGGTTTTCTTAGAAAAATGTAATATTTTTGACGATTTAATCCCGCTAGAGAGCCTTGAAAGCGGAAAGAGAAGTTACAATTCCACATCTACGGCAGCACAGACTAGAAACAAACTATTCACGTGAAAATATATTCATAAGAAAACGCAAACAGAAAATACAGCCCCACAAATCAGCTCCTTAGCGATGCTGTGCAGCCACCCTGCAGCACCGGCTGGCTCTGAGGGACCAGACTGGAGGGATGATTTTCCCCTGTGAGGATGGTCAAGCAGTGGAGCAGGTGGGTCCATCCTCCGGAGCTTCTGAGACCCCACGGGGTAAAGCCCAGAGCTCCCTCACCTGCCCTCTGCTTTGAGTGGAGGTTGGACTCGGTGACCTCTGGAGGTCCTTTCCAAGCCAGCTCCTACCATCAAGAAAGACAGCAACCTCTGAGCTGCCTCCTGTTAACCCTTTTTATCACCACCAGACTGCTTCAGACACGTTTCTATGTGACTCTGGAATAGCAGCACAAGTAATTATGCTGAGGAAACCAAGTCACACTTCAACAAGGCAGTAACCACCGCTGCTCCCCCAGCCAGCCAACACAAGCTGCAAACACCTCCCTGGGACAACTGCTTTCAACCTCCAGCTCCCTCAGTGATCTACTTGCAAGTCATAAGGGTGCTTGCTGTTGAAATGCATATTAAACTCAGAACAAACAAAAAGTCACATCTTTTTTTCATCCCAGGTCCAACTTTTTTTGATTTGGTGTTTTAAAATGTTCCACAGTCAATCACGTTTCAGAGGGTACAGAAGCCTACAGATCATCACAGAATCACAGAATGGTTTGGAAAGATCACCCAGTTCCACCCCCCTGCCACGGGCAGCGACACCTTCCACCAGCCCAGGTTGCTCCAAGCCCCATCCAGCCTGGCCTTGAACACTGCCAGGGTCGGGGCATCCACTGCTGCTCTGGGCAACGTGTTCCAGTGCCTCGCCACCCTCACAGTAAAGGATTTCTTCCTAAGAGCTCCGCTAAATCTGCCCTCTTCCCACATCTTAGAGATGCTGGAAGAGATGGCCCAGAGATGCTAAGCAGAAACTCTGTGCACACCCATTGTAACGTGGGTATCTGCAAGAGACTCGGAGCTGAGCCCACTGTGGGCAAGCTCTTGGGGCAGGGCAGAGCAGACAAGGTCCAGGCTGACCAGAAACTGACCAATTGATGCATTTTTGTTTATTTGCTGGTTAACTGATACTATTCAGAGTAGTTGGTCAACTTGCAATGCAGTGCTTAGACAACAATAGAAATGTCTGGCAAATCTATTTAAAAGCAAAACAGAAAACTGACCCATGGCATTTCCTTGCAGGAGCCTGAATTGCCATCCCAGGGCCCTTCATTAAGGTCTGAGACCTTATAATGATATTTGCAGGGGGAAATACCTCTTTACAGGGGTACAAAAGCAGTACCCAGCTAATTATGTCTCACTATACCAGGGGTATCACCTACCCCAACTCTCCTTCTGCCAAGAAAAGGGACTGGAAGGCAGGAGCATCTCTCAACGGTGTTTAGGCACCACCATGCCTGGTGTCAGGAGCAAGCATTGCATGCTTACCAGGAAGAGCAACTGGCAACAGAACATGGGTACCCAGGGGACTTCAGCACCTGAAGCGTGTTTTCTCACACCCTGCAGTGGTACAGTGGTTTTCCAAAGCGCAGCTTAAAGTTTATGTTTTTAAGCCCAAGAGTAGGAATCCCCATGGTTTGGCTCTTAATAGCTGCACGTTGCATCCACGATGCTTCCCACCCTGTGTGGAGGTCTCTGACCTGGCAGATTGGCACGGGGAGTCCCACACCCCAGCCAGCCCCAGCACCCCCGGCTCGCCGCCGCTGCCAGATCCGCCCCCGGGAGCCCTGCGCATCCATTTCGCACATCCCACGAGACGCTCCCCCAGCCAGGCATCATCTTGCGCACGACTTCACACTTCTCTCCTGCTGCCGAGCATGATGCTGTCTGAAACTCATCCGCCACCAAAACATCATCACCTGGGATGAGTCAGGGTCTAAGATGCTCAACACCTTGGGGTTGCCAGCAACCCCTCTGCTCCCCTCCTGCTGTTGAGTCTGATTTCAGGACAATTTTGCAGACACGGACCTCAGCCAAACATTCTGGGGTCCCAGCAACAGAGGTTGAACCTCTCTAGTGGTCTACCATCTCCTTTTAACTAATTTACCTCCTGTGTCTCATTAAAGTTCACGTTATCACAATTATCCCCTGATTAGCCAGCAAAGCCCTTACTGTTGGTCAATGCTTTGCTTGGAGAAAGCCAGAACCTCTCTTTGCAAACCTTGATGGTGGCCACCCACCCACCCCCCAGCACCGGCGGGGGGCTGCCCGAGAAAGCGGCGTTACCTGGGTGAGGTGTGGGTTGGGGTTGAAGCCGCACTGGTTGCAGACTTGGCTGTGACACTGGGTGCAGGCGTTGAAGTTCGGCTGGCCGGGGGAGGAGGTGAGCTCCGTCGTCTTGCATATGGGGCAGAGCGTGCTGCTGGGGAGGGGGGCGATCTGTGGGAGCGAGTAGGGAGAGGTAGGGGTGCTGCCGCGGTCGGGGGACACTGAGGGAGACCTCCCCGAGCCCTGGCTCCTGGCGTCCACCTGCAGCATCTTCCGCGGTCCCTCTGCCGGCGGTCCGGGCTGGCCCCGGCCCCTCATCTCCCGGGGGCTCTGGGAGCTGGGCACAGTCTGGGCGAGGGGCGGGGGGGCTGACCGCTGGCCTGCCACCTGATCCAGCTGCTCCGGTCTCCTCAGCGGGCTGAAACATCATTAAAAAGACACATAATAAGCCCAGGTTTAGTACATTCAAGTGATGCCAGTCTATGCAGAAAGCACCTACGGCACCCTCTCCACCCCTCAAGCCCCAGCCCAGCGGAACTGCTCCGCGAGCCAGGGAAATTGTTCGGATCAGCAGAAGGAAACGCTTTACCTTATGAAACAAAGCACAATTTCAGCTTTGTCTTATATAACCCAGCAGCAGAGATGTAATTGAATTATTCGGCATAATCAGAGTTGAACTTCAGCCAGAAAGTTGCACACAAAATGTGAATGGGGGGGGCAGCTCAGCCCCCCACCAGCCAGGGGCTCCCCAGTACCCCTCCAGCAAAAACCAGTGCCCAAGGAGGTGGCAGCAACACCGGTCTGCAGGTTGCAGGGCCTCTCCTGCAGGGAGATGGCCAATGCACACTAAACAATCTTTTCACAACCTATTTTTACAAGTGGCTGTGAAACCAAAAGACTGCAAAGAGCCCTATTTATTGAAGGGAAGGGGGCAGTACCTGGCTGCCAAACTGCCCCCATGCAAGTCACAGGTAAAAGCAACTGAGGGCTTGTTTCCCAAGGGCCACAGCAGTGAGAGAAATTAAGAGAGAAGGCATCAGGTCTGCTTTTGTAATCATTACTAAAGTCAGAAGCACAAAGGCTTGCAGGAGCTGGCTGTCCCCCTGCTAAAATCATCTTCTGGGGGATGTGAGTCTTGGATGGGCAGAAAACCACTTGGGATGCATCAGATCACCAGGACAGGACTATGAAACCTCCCTGTGAAAGCACAGCCACTCAGAAGGACCAATCCTGAGCTCAGCATCACACCTGCTGCTGGTCAGGCAGCAGTCCCACAGCCTGCATAGGATGCTCAGCACCCCATAGTGCATGTCCCTTGCCACCCCAAGGAGCTCTGGGGCAGCTTCAGCTGCAAGAGCTTTGAGTTCTTGTGCTGCAGAGCACGCACGGCACGAGATCCTGCACACCCCACCTCCCATGTGATTTCAGTGCAGGTACCCTGTAACATGCTGCTGATGGACCACAAGCGCATGAGAATGAATCTGCAATGGAAGACATTTATCTAATTACAGAATAATTTGGTGCTCATGCTTACCAGTAATGCCCACAATATTTCTCAAAAAAGCAGAAGCCCTAATGCCCTCGCTACCTGTGATCTACGTCTGTTTAAGGAAAAATATTACTCAGAATCTCAAATTTAATAAATTGTTGATTTACCCAAGCAGGGTCTGACCTTATAAAGGTTTAAAAAGGGAACTTAAATGCATAAAACTAATGAAATTCAAAGTGCATGTTGCCACAGTAATAGGAAGTTGGATGAAAATAAATATTAAAATAGCACTTTGGGAATACTTTTCAGCTGCAGACTGAAACCCACTTCTCTGAAGTAGGAACTGCACAATAATAATAAAGCAAAGCAATAAGAGAGTAACTGAGCTGCTCCAAACTAAAGAGCAAACCGCACCTGACCCTAGAGCAAGACGCTTGCAATACATGTCATTTGCACGCACTGCTCCTCCATCATTAACACTGACACCCCTGAGCTCAGAATTGGGATTTGCCTCCCAATGCTGAGGGCTGCAAAGCTTCTGCCCCATAAAACACATGGCATCTGTAGCTGGTGGAGATGGGAGAGCTCAGTCCCAGGCACCAGGAGAAAGTACTGTCAGAAAGCAAAATGCATTTTCTCTCCTTAAATTTAATTCTTATGAAAACAGCATTTATGTATTAGAACACATACTATCCTAATGATGTATTAAACAACATTGAAAAAACATTATTTTTACAGATTAATGTATATATGGTCAAATAACTGTTGTTTGGAACAAGAGAATGGTTATTCCACTGCAAATTTCAAAATTCAATTTTTTATTCCCCATTTGACATGAAAAAACCTGTTTGCCACCGAATGGGAATTCTGACTCCAAATTGGCCTTGACCGTGGAAACACCGCCTAACCACAGTTTCACTTCCCAGCTCAGTGAAAAATGGGAAAAACTTGCAGCTGCTGCCCACAGCAGAAGTGTTGAGCAGTATGTTGGCAGTTACCACCCATCTTTGCAGCTGGTATTAGTAGTACTAGCACTCTGGCTTGTCTAGTTCAAGTACCTTTCTTTAAAGAAAGAGTGAATTCTTTGCTTAGTGACTTTTTTGCAGCAGATCAACATGAGAAGCGCTGTACCTCTGAAGCTGCACTCCATCAAGAGGAGCTGCCACACAAGGCACAGACAGGTTCACTGTGTTTCCTACCCAAAACAGTCTGTGGCTCTCTTGAAAAACCAAAAACCCATGAGAAAAAAAATACACAAGGTGCTGTTATTTTGCCTTAAGCATCATTCCTGGCACAGAAAAAGGAGGAGGGCAACTGGGCACTCGCTGTGCTGCTCCAGAGATGCTCTCCCAGCCTGGGATGGAGCTCCCGCCCAGCTCCCTTCACCCTTTCGCATGCAAAGAAACGCCATGCGCCATCTCCATCCCGCTCCCAGCAGCGGTTTCACTCTGCACACTTGTATCACCACTGTATTTATTTATTCTACCATTATCCAAGACACCTCAGCCTTCCTGTGACACAGGCTGGGCTGTCCCTCACTGGCACCAACTGAACACGTCCATGAAATTTTAAGACCAGAAGGATTCATCTGGTCTATCAAATACAGTAAATAAATAAAAGAGAGATGACCCAGGAAAGAGCATGAGAATAGTCATATGGAATCAGACACAGGTCCATGCCCGTTGCACCTTTTGCTAGGGTGCTCCAATGTTTGAATGTCTTGTACCCATCTATGAACCCTTTTTTTCCTGTTGTTACTCAAGTCCAAACTGCAGCTCATCTCCTTTTCTCATTACAGCCTTCTCTATCACTAATAAAACTATTAACTAGCATTGGGCTGCTAAACAGTTCCAAAGGAATTCCCCCCAATGCCACTAGATCATTCATTAACAATTAAATTGAGATGTCTTAATAAGGCAGCACTTCACCTGTTTGATGAGGGCTGTATTGATTTTGCAATGCCCTAATTGTTCAATAAGCAATATTGGGCGATACTCGGCCAAACGCCTCTGCAGGGTCCAAATCCAGCAGCGCTCTCACAGTTACCAACAGAGTTATAATTTTGTTCAAGTAAAGAATATCAAGTGCATTTGACTAAGCTCATTAACAATTATACCGGGGAAGTTTCCAGTTATTATATTCTATCTATTAATGCTTTATAAAGAGAAGGTCAGGCAGGCAGCTTCATTAATCTGCCCACAGTCACCAGCAGATTGAGTAGCTGGGAAGATTCTGTTTTCTTCTGTATTTTTTTTTTAATTATTTTTAAATTGAAAACCAGTGACTTTCTTCTTGCTTCCTAGAACTCCCTCCATTTTCCAGCACGGAGCTGACACAGCACCAAACCAAGCCCCAAGCAGCCGCCTGCCCCGGCGCAGCCCAGCCAGCCCAGGCAATCCCACCACCACCCATCCGCTCCTCCGCCTCCTGCCCGACCTTCTCCAGGTTTGCTGGAGCTGAACTCCGACCGTCCCTTGAACACGGGGCATCGAATCAACCACGGGGCGCACAGCGCCGGGCTCTGCTTTCTGCAGAGAGGACCACAGCATTCCCCACCCAGAAGCACGCCGGGCTGTCCTGGGTCCGCGATGCCAGAAGCCCGGGTCCCACTCCCCGCTCGGCGGCGCATCCCTGCCACCTCTCGTACCTTCCCGGCACGGTGGAAGGGAGATCTGCCCGGCTCTCAGCGCGAGGCATTGCACAGCACCCACAAAACCTAACCCTCAGCTCCACGCAAGGGAGGCGGCTAAACTGCAAGGTTGCTCGCCACGTAGCCCAGAGCTAAAAATCAGGCTGAGAGATGAATCCGTACCCAGGTCTGCCTCTCCATCAGATACTTCTGATTAAAAAGGTGCAGAACTTCCCTTGTTCCACTCAGGAGCAGGCACAGATACGAACCTAGCCTTGCCATTTAGGGCTGCTGCAAACGTCCTGAAGGGCTGGGAGGAGATGGAGAAGGACTAGGAGGGAAAAGCTGGCTGAGATGATCAGAAACATGAACAGCATAATGAAAACCAAGGGTCAGAGCCATTCCTCGCAAAATTGAGCTCAGCGGTGTAAGATGTCACAAGCACCTCAGATTTTTTTATGCCTGATTTTTTCCGTTCCGTAAAAATGATGGTTTTTCATTGAAATAACAAGAATTGGGAAGGCTTTAAAAACAAAATCCTATTTACAGCCAAAACAGATGTTAGACTATTTGTTGGCTAATGTTTAATTTCAGAAAAAAAATTATTTGTCCTAAACCTAACTTTTGATGGCATGGCAGTGACAGTGAAAAGCTGTCAGCAGCTTCAGGAAAGATGAAAGCCATACGATGACAGAGTGCTGGTTTACAACTCCGTTCCAGTAAATCGGTACAGCCTTCTTATTTGGGAATTCCTAGGTGAAGTCAGGGCCTGTAGAGGGGAATTGCTCTGATTTAATTCAAGTAGGTTCATCGGTGCCACTAAATTTTGCAGACAAGACCCAAGCTTGGAGCCAGCATCCCAAGAGATGTCACTGGGTCCTTTGTCACACAAGGTGCTAACTTGGGAGCAATAACCATCGCAAGGTGAACACCACACCATTAACATCTTTGCTATCAAATCGAGTAATACTACTACTACATAAAATCTACATGCATGGCTGGTAACTCAAGCCTTGTTCAGGCGTGGTGTGTGGAAGAGTTCAAGAGAGAGCACGTGCATTGGTTTTCTGCTCATTTATTGATTTTCTCCTGGTTTCACGTTCCCCCCCTTGAACACACCGACCACATCCATCTGCTCAGCTGCCACCAAACCCCGGCAGCGCTCACATCCACAGGGGCTTGGCATTTTTGGTCCAAGTAAATCCTTCAGGAGCTGCAGCCCTTTTATGCAACTGGGAAACATGGATTGGATCCCTTTCTCTGCCTGGTGCCAACAGAAATGGGTCCCTGCTTGCTGGGCAACTGATCTAATTACTGCATTATAGTATATAAAAAGAACATGAAAACAAATGGCGCCATCACCATCATTTTACAAAGAGCATGCCCTGCTCAGGCTTTCCGAAGAAGAGCTGGGTTTGTCCATGGAAGGGAGCTCCTAGCTTCACATCTGTATCAAAAAGAACCAAAATGAGGACAAGCAGGTCTTTTTCTTGTATTAGCAGAAAAACAGGGCAAACAAATGACTGCTTACCTGTGATAAAACCAAGGGTACGAGAAGCAAACAAATTAAAGCACGGAAAGAGAGATGCGTAGACGCTCACACCCAAAAGAGGGAGGCTGCCTTAACGAACAAGAATTAGAGCTGCTCAGCTATGAGCAGAGATTTGACCTAGTTGGTTCGACTGAAACCTGATGTGAACATCCACATGACTGCTTTTAAAAATCACCGAATATAACCTATTTAGGAAAAAAACAGGTAGCTAAGCAAAAGGGCTGTTGCACTCCAGGCCAAAATGGTACTGGGTTTGACTCAGAAAAACATAATTCCTAACGCTTATGGGTCAGCATAGGAACTGGGAGGGATAATATCAAATATTAGGTACCATATACTGCCTATTAGCAAGTCACAGTAGAAAATAGGACATGCAACCTCTTAATAAACAAACAGAAAAAGAAGTGTCTGATGTGGAGGGTCCCCAGCTTCAGTGACGTGAACTGAAAATCTCATGCTAGCGATGCCAAAACATCCGCCGAGCTTGGGAGTTTTATCAGTGGCAGCTTTGCAGCTCTAAAGGTGCCACAGCCAACATGGGGAATTCTGTATCAGACCCTGCCTTGACAAAGAAAGCAGCAGTTACAGAATTAAAAATCAGCACCTGCTTAAATCCAAGTGCCCCTGACTTAATTACATTCATGTTCATGCAGGAAGGAGTTCATGCTGGAAATGCGTGTACTGGGTGGTTTAAAAACAGCGAATGCCACACAGCTGAAAACAAAACAGAAAACATGAAATGCTGACTAGAAATTCTCAGGAAATATTTTATTAGATGGCAACACAAGGACTCTTGTGAAAGGCCACAGTCTTTAATGACTTGCTTTTGAGCAGTGGAAAAACCCTGTTCCCCTGCAGCTCTGTGCTCCAGGGTTGCTTTATCCCCATCAAATAAGATGCAGCTTCTCTCAGGCATTTTTCCGGTGACCAAGGCATCCCTAATGTCCATCTCCTGATGCTGAACAGTATACTTGAGCTCCTGCTCAAGGCTTTCACCCAGTCTGGACAAACATTTGGGTTCCTAACCCCCACCCACATACCTGTTCTCATAAATATAGAGGAACGTGAGCTCCTCTAGCCCTCTGCCTCCCTGATAAACCCCACTGGGGCTGGGGTTCGAGGAGGGGCAGGCAGTGGTATAAGCCATTTGCACTTAATGCACCAGACTAACGACCCTTCCCAAAGGAACCACGTCCCAGCACGATGCTGCCATGGGGCAAGCAGCACTGCGATGCACGGTGTGCCATCCTCCTCCTCTGGCCCCTGGTTTTGCAGAAGATACGCTTAGCGCTGTCACCAGCTTTCCCCTTAGTTTAAAATGCAGAGGTCTATGCAATCCATGGAAAGGTAACAAGAACTAGAAGTTTTCCAGTTTACATCCACATTATAGGTGCATGACAAGGTATGCTGCAAAGTCAAGATTAGGAAAAGCCTCAGTCCACCACGAACCAGTTATTCTCCATCTTATTAGCATCACATCTAGTTCAACAGAGAATCAGCAACAGGCCAATGCATCAATGTCGCTCACGCTGCTGTACGAAGCACAGCTGTTGAGAAGCATCTTCCATCTTATTAGCTGAATTCTACATACCGAAAGAGGGGTTTATAACTGATTTAAGCTCCAAATAAATATTTACTTGCTTATTTTCATGCCTGTGCAATGCCTTTTTGTAAATGTTTGTGAATCATTATCAGTTGCAGTTGGACTAGATGACAGTCGCAGCTCCCTTCCAACTATGCTATGCTATTCTAATTTTGCTACGTGGCAAGTAAATACTTAATTTGCACCTGACTTGGCCCTGGCTGAGCTAAGAGCAATCTCCCTTAGGGCACTTTGCAACGTAAAACCAGAGCAAGGGCTGCTCACACCCACCAGCCCGGCATCCCCAAACTTGTCTCCAGAGAATCCCAAGGTCTAACGTCTACTAGTCACCCTACGTAGATCACGATGAACATCTGCAACTGAATGCAGGGCAGCTGATCCCCACAGAGTTCAGAGCAGCCTCTATGAACCCCCAGCCCTGAACGGGAGTCAAGGGAGGTTTTTGCATATCTCTCACAAGTCCTTCCAAGCCAGGAAGTCACTGAGTGACCTGACGACCACAACATGCTGCTCTGGGGAGCTGCTCTTTCAGTGCCAACGCCTGAAATGTGCAGCCACCATTGTCAGGATCTTGGACAAGCCCATCAGAGCCACCGGCAACTGGCATGACAGAAGAGCCTGCAGGTAACGATCTCAGTCCAATATATATCAAAGAGATTTCTTCTGAGAGAGCTTTACAGGAGCAGGCACACAGAAGGTTGAGAGATGTGAATGGGTCTCCTTCTCAAGTGATGTAACTGTTGCTGAGAACATTTACAATCTTGAACTTCAAAGCATTAAAATCTCTCAGGGATAAGTGGGGTGTCTGATATCCATTCTGCCTCGGTGTCAGGGAAAATCTGTTTCCCCTGTGATAGCAGAAAACTACATGTAAATCTTTGAGAGACAGAGTAGAAGACACTTCTTGATCGTGATGCAATTAGCTGCATGGCACTAGAGGAGCGGTACAGCTAGCTGCTGAGAGCCAGGGGGGCACAGATGCAAAGCAGGAGCCCTGGCTTCACCTGGCAGCAACACTGTCCCTGGGGTGAACACAGAGCTAGTAGAGGGACACACAGGATTTCTGATTCAGCATCTGCATCTTAGGATGCACTTAGGAAGTACCTGGAAGATGTAAAGTAAGGAGGAATAGCAGCTGTTCCTGCGAATGGGTACGGTCGGTGGGTCAGCTTTGGACCGTCAGTGCAGGTGGAGATCAGCCTTGGAGCCCATGGGGACAGCTGGAAGGAGAGGAGGCAGTGGGCACCCCAGCTGCTGGCCCCAAGGGTACTGCCGAAGGGAAGGATGCTCAGCACACCTGCCCAACTGCAGGACTCATTAAGTCCGCCACCACTGATCGCACCAAACTCCACATTAATTCAGGTGAGCGCCAAGGGTGGCCGTGCTCGAGCGATGCTGCAGGCTGGACAGTAAAGCAGGCTGCTGCCCGCAGAGCTCCTCTCCTCTTTATTGCAGGACTTGGAAGGTCTGCAAGAAATGATGAAGAGCCCTGCCACAGAGATATGGCCCTGCGACCAACACCAGGGAGCACGCAGAGAAAGGGCAGCTGAAACGGTGATAGATGTCCCCAGAAATCACAGTGAGGTGCAGGCTCAAGGTGTCTCTTCAATCTGATTTCCACCTAGCTATTTGATGTGTGGCCTCTGTATCCTTCCCCAGTCCAACTGATTGCTGTGAGCAAGTCATTTATGCATATTAAAAATTAGATAATTTAGAAGGGGTCATGACAATCTTGAAAATATTACAGGCACCAGAAAGGACAAGTATGATGGGTAGAGTACCCCGGCCAAGGAGCTACCGCTCCCCTCTGCCTCCATCCACTTACATCTTATAACCAAGCTCTAGCAATTAAATGGTAAAAGAGCTGATTGCCACAGTCATGTTTAACGTAAGACCTTTGTCCCAGTGAAGCTAACAGCATGAATTACTGCGCCGTATTTATAAAAAGCCAGCAAAGCCAAAAGATAAACCACGGCATGAAGCTAAGGAGTTTTTACAGCACAGGTTCATGAAAGCTTATCTTGTAAATCTATGATTGTAACTCCCCACCACCACCACTCCGAGGGCCTCTCTGATTTTAATTGGCAGCAATACAATTTTTTGTTTAGGTTGTTAACTATTCCCTAAAGCAATCCAGAATCAAGCCGCTTGCTCCTGACTTAGCCCTGCGACCTGCATGGCGCCTGCCTTGAGGTGCCAAAATTGACAACAGAAGCTTTCAGCAACAGTGACCGTAATAGACTCAGCTTCAATCTATTTGCAGGGCTGCGAAACACACACATACACGTGACTACTCTAATATTCAGATTTAAGGGGGGGGCAAAAAAACATCAGAAAAAGTGAGAAAGTTGGTTAAAAAGAAATTAAAAGTAGCAGGTGGAAAGGTAAGAACGGGAAGTTTCCATGGCACCTGTTAGCATATCAGGGCCTCAGGCAAAGCGTGCACTATCAAGAAAGGGTTTAAGACATGGCCATAACACGGCAATATAATTAAAGAGTGGAGCAAATAAGGCTACAGGAGTAAAAGGAAATCCTTCAAAAAGTAAAAATTGTATCTAGATGAGGAAAAAACAAAAAAACCCCAACATTCTGACAAATCAACTTTAAAAACCTAATTCAGCATACAAAAGAATCCCTTAAGAAACAAGTCATAAACTGGGCCCCAAAAAAAAAGATTTTCTAAGACTTCAGAAATAGGAAATCTGCCATAGAATCTGGAAAACTGAAAGAAGATCGAAATGCAACAGAAATATTTAAGGAATGCAAGACTCTAAAAGAAAAGGTAAATCCAACCTTTGCCATGCTGTTTGCTAAGGAGAAATTTATCAGGGTTCCCACACCCGCTTCATATACAGGATTAGTCTGAAAAATCAGTATAAGAAATAATTAGGATAAAAATCTAGAAAGAAAGGAGGAGAAAAAAGAAGTAAAAGATGGTGAAACAAGGGGAAGCCTTCTTGTGGGTTAATAACTGCTCGCAGTTTAGGCTGCCAAGGATAGAGGCAGATGGTCAGGTTTTGCCAGGGAGAGATGCAGGACCCTGCCATGGGATAAATGGGATATATTCATACATGGCCTGGGAAGGAGGGGAATAATGAAGAGACAAGTTTGCTGAGCCATGCAAATTCATCCACAGTATTCAAAGCTAAAACTGAATGCAAAAAGCTTTAGAAGGCTCTCCTGAAATGGATGTCTCAAAATGCCGTGGCAGGTGAAATCCAAGGTCAAGAAATGCAGAGTAATGCATAGGAGATAAGACAACCATAGCCATGCGTAGTGATGGGCTCTAAATGAGATCTTGCTGCTCTGCAAAGAGTTCTTCAAACCATTTTGGAAAGTTCTCAGCAAATGTCAATTTAATGCTCATCAACAAATATAGAATGATCTCCAAAAAAAATACACAATTCAGTTATTTTGGGAAAAACGCATTCTGGGAAGCAATTCTAAGAGAAGAACAGAGGCAGCCCGTTCGCTTGACTTGCTTCTGGCTTTTTCCCCTCTGGAGAGTGGCACGAAGGTCCGGTTTTGCAAGGCTCCCTTTTGAGTTCCAGGCTTGATTCAGCCCAGGAGCTGGAGGGATTCCTGCAGCTGTTGGCCCACTGTGGGTACGTGCTCTGACAGGACAGCGGTTTGCTGCTGGTGGGTAAAAAGGGGTCAATCCCAGCGGTCTGGCCCCACCAGGACAGCATTCACGGTCCTGTCCACACCACCCACAGGTCCCCATGCTTCTACAAAACCTCCAGTGGCAAGAAGTTTGTATTCAACCATTAAGAAGCTGGGAAGGCTGCAGGGCCCTTTTTTTGGATGAGTTCCACCCATGCTCCAAAATTAAAAGCTGATGCAAAAAAATGTATCATTATCCATCTCCGTGACAGCTTGAGTCAACCGAACTTAGCCCGGAACGAGGAGCAACATTCATTCCAGGCATAAAAAATAGGAAGATCCATCAGAAAGAGAAGTGCTGTTAAAAAAGAGGCGGTAATGACATACCAGAAAGAAACCAGCTTGTATTTTTAGAAAAAGGAAAGAAAAGCTCAGTTAAACCAGCCATTTCCAGGAGAGGAAATCAGACTACCGTACTGCGGAGAGACAGACAGCTCCTGGTGACTGCAGCGAGTGGCAACAGAAAAATCCTGACTTTGCATCCCCATTTGTTTGAGCCTTGGCCAACAAAACACAAGACCTACAGGGGTTTTTTTGTTTGTCTGTGAAAAATTGTAGCATTTTTATCCACCCTGCAACTGTACCTTTGCACCTCACAGCATTTTGGCCATCTCATAATTCTCCCTCTAACTCTTCCCCGGGGCATTTAGGTCCTTGATTTGTTGTGGTTGTTGTTGTTGCCTCAGGTTACCCAGAGAGCTGACATCTAAGGTGTGGAAGAGCCATCAAGAGAAGATCATTCGGGCAGGGACTGAGGAAACAGTGGTCAGCTCATGTCCCAGCCAAAGAGCTCCAAGCACTGTGCGCGTAGAGGGGCACACAGCAAAACCAATGAGCCCGCGCTTCCCTGCAGGGAGGAGAGCTCCGTGTCCAACACAGCCAGGTGCCATTTAACGAAAACATCACGTCAGGGTGCATCTGTCAGAAACACTTCCCAGCTGCGGAAGCTTCTCCATCCCTGAATTCTCCACTCCAGCACACGTGGTCCGATAATGTCTATCACTGGAGGCAAGACTGTGGTTGCAAGTGGCGACACTGCCCTGGGGCTGCCAGCCAGCTGCCTTGCGCAGGATGGGGTCAATACAGTTGTTCGTGTGTCTTAGATTTGCACCTTCTGGTTTTCAGAGATTGGAACTGGAAGCTCAAATGTGAATGGCAAACCAAACTCAGAATTAGTTACATTTTTGTGTGTAAAACTTGTTATTCACAATAGGAAAGATAGAGCAAACCCAAAGAATAATACACTACCAATACTGTCAGAGACACCATCAACTTTAATATTTCAAGCTGTTCAGTTAA
Source organism: Ibycter americanus (assembly GCA_035590275.1). Classification (NCBI taxonomy): domain Eukaryota; kingdom Metazoa; phylum Chordata; class Aves; order Falconiformes; family Falconidae; genus Ibycter; species Ibycter americanus. Next base: position 1,314,229 of record JAVJGI010000050.1, on the reverse strand, counting down.
AATGTACTTTTGAAATAGGAGAGTCTGAAATTCCCCTGCCAAATTCTTTACAGGATCAAAGGAAAACACTTCTCCAGCGTCTGAAATCCTTTGAGGCACCTTGTCCCCGCATGCGTTTCCCTGCCGCACATACCTCAGACCAGAACATTTGTCCCCAAAGAGACTGACGCATCTGCACGTTTGATGTATCTGTCCTCATGGTCCCATTGAAAGGCTTAACCTGGCAGAAATGGAAGCAGGTAAAATTTAAGGCTGAGAAGTTTATTTGATAAGGGAACCAGATTTTGGATATGTTGATAAGTAGAAGGCATTTTATTTTTACTCAAAGCAGCTAGTTGATTTTGTTTGCATATTTCAAAGAAAAAGAAAGGCATGGTAATTTGCTAATTCAGAGTGTTTGGGATCGTATTTTTAGTTAATAATAAATCAAAATTAAGTTGTAATTACCACCATGGGTTGGATGAAACTGAGTTGTATAGCCAACAGGAATCATATCCTAGTGCAGCTAGGAGATACTTCAGGATGAGAAAGGCAGATAAAATAAAGTACCGAAAGGCTGCCTAAGGAGATACTTCTTTTGAGTTTTCTCCCAGAGCGATGTTTCTGGTTGCTTTACTTTTGCCAGGTTAAGGCAATCGATGGCATATAACATAGTAATACGGACCATCTCTTCCACCCAAACAAGAACTGATGTTCTGTCACAATTGCAGCGTAACCCATCAAAACCTAGTCTAGTAAAGTGGTAAACGGGCTTTACCTGCTCTGAAAATCACCACCAGGGAAGGTTCAAAGGACAGCAAAGGACCACGTGTCCCCTCTGCTGCTCTTCTCCTGCCAAGCCCTCGGTGGCAGGGTCTCACCCAGAGGGAGGAGGGCAGGCTGGGGCTGCGCTTGCAGGACCAGCAGACTCAAAGATCTCCACTCTGTGTAAATGGGAACAACCTCCTCTCCTTGTGTGCTCCCCAGCTACAGGATTCCCAAGCAAAACATCCACAACAACTCGCAGACAGGGGAGAACAGGAGAAGGCTTGGAAATTTCCACTCCTTGGGACTACAGAGCTGCCCTAAATACACAGGGACAGTCAGGGCAGATGCCGAGCAGCACAGAGCGATTTACAGCGGTGTAAGCAGAACCCAGCATCGCCTCCTCACGTATGCCGGCGTCGGGAGTGTTTACGGAAAGCTACCGCTGCCGCCTGGCCCTGACACAATGTGCTCCGGCACTATCTGCTGCAGACATCTCGCAGGTTCATATCGGAGCAGACGCAGCCCACGGATGTGTTTTGGGAGCAGCCTGACAGCGGTTTCCCCACCCTCCTAAGAGGATTCCCAGCAGAAGAACAGAGGGGAGTGGAGAAGGACCGCAAGGGCAGCAGTCCAAAGGATCGCTACCAACACCTGCCGGGTCCATTGAGAAGGCTTGCTGTGAATGAGTAACAAGAAACCCAGAATATGGTGGCTTACTGTCGGTGGTCAGAAGATAGCAAAGCTGACGCACATCAGAGGAAACATGGGAAAGATGTGCGCACTTCAAGGACAACACGTGGTTGTTGCTGTCCAACGTGCTTGGTTGGTGCTGTGCCCTCTTGCTGGTCCTACAAGGACTACATTAATGGGTCCCAATCTTGGAGCCCCACAAGTCCTGAACTTGAAATCAACAACACAACAGAAGTTACCATAGACAAGCTATTGCAGAAGTATACTGCAACATTAAAATGGAAAAAAATGCACTACATCGTCGTGTAGACTTGGAGGTTATTGCCAAGCACAATGAGAACAGTTTAGGCTGTGACCACCTCAGGTGCTTAAGCTAACCAGATCAAACCCAGCCTGGCCAGGGCAACACGTGCTAGCATCGCATGGCCCAACGGCAGTACAGACACACCTGCAAAAGCCTCAAACCAGCAGTGTTTACTCTGGCATTTAACTGGGAGTTTAGTGGTTTTTTTTTAAAAAAAAAAAACAGAAAGAAAGAAAAAGAAAGAAAAAACCCAACCAAACAACAATTTGTCTCCCTAAGAAGATTAATAGGTGCATTTAAAGAAATCAGTCTGTAGGCTTAATGAGAAAGAGGCAGCAAAATCCTAAATGTGAGACCTCCTACAGTTTTTCAGTCCAGCTGTACAATCAAATAATAGTTTATGTAACTAGGATTGGAACAAAATAAATTAAAAGTAATTTCATGTTTCAGCAAAGGAAAAAGTACAGTTCGGAGTCAACGTGGAAAAAGATCTAGTTCAGCACTGTATTTTCCCCAAGCCTTTCATAAGCTTTGTATTATCAGCTGATCTGTTTTTTTCACAAAGGAAGGCAAATTACCAAGTCCCTTAAGAACTTATTATATATTTCCAAATTTCAACTATTCCTATTTTGTAACTCATAACTTCACATATCTATAACTGAATATTTTTTTCAGGAGATAAAAGAAGAAAAAAACCCCACACTGTTTTTCCCAGGCAGCAATCTGTTTTTTCTGCTTAAAGAAAAAAAAAAAAAAGTGGTTAACAGCTACAACACGTCAATTTTTGAAAGTAATTCCCACGCACAATTTCAGCCCTTTGCAGACATTAAACCTCTTCATACTCCTCACGTCTAGACTGATGAAGGACGGACACAAGCTACCAGCAGAGTCTTTCTCATACTGGGGAGCCCATGGCAGACCCAGCTGGGTCTCACAGGGGTTGGTAAAAGGGGCAGGACCCTTCTGAATCCATTTCATAGCTGAAGACGACACATCTCACACTGACTTCACCCCCACAAACAACTTTCAAGGACAAGGATCCTGAGGAGGAGCACCCTGAGGCCATGTCAGAAGAGGTCATGTACTCCAAGCATCTCCTCACAGAGCTCAAAATCCATAAACAAATTCCAACATAAATCCCCACTTTCATGATGCTGCAGTCCTCAGGAGAGCACTGATCCTGCACAGGGATGCCCACTGCAGCCAGGCTCTGAGCTCGGTGTCAGCCTCACATCCCTCTCGGCAATTGGAGAAGCCTGTGAGCCCCCATTGCCAGGAAAGACTCAAAACAGGCTAGAAAGCAATATTCTACTGGCAGGCAAGAAAAAAAAGAAAAAAAAGGGCTGCTCTCAGTTATTGACACGCGGCCTCTGAAAGTCTCCCTGCCCTGCGATACCTACACAGCCATCTGTGCCTCCCGCGCCCGGGGCGGCTGGGGGAGGGCATGGCAACCCCGAACACGCCGGCTGAAACGCGGAATTTTGTCACATCTGCACCCCGCAACACTTTGGTCCACGGTGATTTTTTTTCTGTGGCCTTCAGAGGAGCTGTCAAATCCTCATCCAAAAGATACTCAGCGTGGGAAATGGCTTTGTTATGTCTGAGAGACTGCGGTCCCTGGCAAGTCCTGGAGCCAAGTGAAGAACGGTTAATCATACCTGCTCAAAAAACCTCAAAATTCAGCGACATTTCTCAAGCAGCATGGATGCATTTTCCATACAGCATCTCCTTCTCTAGGTTGTGTTACAGCTGTCAAACACAGGGGAAACCCTCTGAGAGGAGGGCAGGAGACGCTCTTCTCGTGAGGAGCAGCTAAGCACGCTCAGGCAGCCGAGGCTCAGATGACTGCAGGTGTGATGGGCAGCAAACCACCGGCAGGAGCTCCAGCCTGCGCCTCTCACGGGGGTTTAGAAGCTGCAGGACATCCTGGGCAGAAGTCACAGCACAGCACCGAAGCCTGCTGACAGAGAATGATAAAACACTGAGAAACACAGGGATGGCCTTGACAGTCTTCAGGGAGGAGAAGAGCTTCTCATGGATCAGAGGAGCCTGTGCAGAGCTTGCTGCAAGTCAAGTCACTGTGCAACTGCGATGGAGTGAGAAGACTTGGTGTCCATAAGATGTCCCTTCCTTACCTCCTGTACCACCTGCTGCCTGGCTGTGAACGGAGAGGAAAGGGGCATGGTGGACAAGGGTAGGACCATCAAATCATCTCCAAAGGCTCAGCTTCAAGTCCTGATCCACCTGTCAAGGGCTGCCCCGCTGCGTCTTGGGCATGTGACATGCCCCATCATCTGGCTGCAGAACCAGCAATGGGTTACCATTGCTCCCTGCTGCAAAACTGGCTGGCCAGTATGGCCCAAGTCCAAGTCTTTGAACACACCTGAGTTTGAAGGCATCATTATCCCTCAGGAAAGCGTATGGAAGTTAAGCCACAGCCACATGTCTTGAACACATGGACTACTGCAGTCAAATCAACGCTGCAGTTTGGCTTGCAAGGTAGAGTATCTCATTTAAGATCCTAGTTGTTACCCTGTTAGTGGGACCACACGATGGGGTGTCTAATGGTGACTACCATTACGGTGGGTAATGGCCCAGAGGTCTCCTCCGGTCCTGTGCTCCTGCCTTTGCCCACCAGTACCTTACACACCCTGTTACAGTCACCTGGCTCTTGGACAACTGCATCCATCACCAGCAAGCACTAATGGTCTCTGAGCGGAGTCGTTTATCTTGGCTGCTCTTGGGTAAAGGTGTAAATGCTCTTTGTAATGTCAGGACATGAGAGGAGGGCAAGGGCAGGCTGTTGAGGCAACCTGTGCGCAATGGGTTTTCGAGAAGGACTGCTGCTGCAGGAGACACTAAGGACAGGGGTAGGAGAAAGGTCTGGGGACAGACTGGGCAGGAAAGGGGTGGTTTTTGTTGTAGCTCTTCTAAGAAGATGTCTAATGCACTTTACCACATTAAACATACGTGCATTTTTCTTCTATAGACAATGACCTAGAAACACAACTAAATCATTTTTGACAGAAGAGAATGCACCAAACTATTTAATCACATCTTCGGGAGGAATAAAGCCAGTAAGAACTGCTAATCTGCTGTACGTTGCAGAAACTATAGGTTTGGGCTGAGGGAGACTGTATATTTTAAGAGGTGAAGCTTTTATTTAAGTCTTCCGTGATCATATATCCCATTACACCCTCTGGTACGTTGCTTCTACGCTTATTTATGCTCACTGTTTACATACATTTCATTGCCACTTGGCTAGCTGGGACCTCCAAACTCCAGATTTTGTTCTGTCTTTCTTAGCCATCGCAATGATCTTTATCACCCTGTGCCAAAAGTCAGGCTGGATGGCATACCATCACTTCTCATCTCAAGCCAAACCATGACTCCTTTAAAAAAGAGAAAGCAAAACAAAATAAAAATCGCATTCAGACACGGCGTGGTAGATGATGTTCCTCTGCCTCTGAGGAGCTCAGCACAGGCAGGGAGCTGCTGTCTCCTGCACCACCCACCCACTGTCCTGTCTGTAACGGGGCCGGGGTCTATCTTTGATATCAAACACATACTAGTAAGACATAAAGAGGCCAAGAGTCAGCAAGATACCACCGCCAGTGTAGTTAAGTCATCTCTGACATTGAATATGAGCAGAGTACAGGTGAGGACCCCCCCAGGAACATGCCTTCCAGCCTCGCTGTAACACACAGCACAGCGTTAATAGGATGCAACTGTGCTGCTGTCTCTTGTAGGCACCTCAATAGCTCATTGGAGGTGATGGGTGTTCTCAGTGAGGATTTATAAAAACTTCTCAGTGTCAGTGACATGAAAAGCAGTACGGCCTGCCCAGCGATGACTGACAGGCTGCACAGCAGTGCTTTGGGGTCATGCTGAAGCTCAGCACTTTCAGACACTAAAAAAGACAAAAAACCCCTGTGCCCATAGATTGATGCAAAAATAACAAATCTGCCATTCAAACAGACATTTGGAAATACAGCAACGACTTAACAGTGACAGTCTCAAGCTTGAGAAAATACGTGCAACACTCATAACAGTTTACAATGTGTGGGACCGGGATGACCACCAGCACTAGCTGTCACTCACCAGCTGAAAAAACGCAAGCAGCACCGCTCATCAGCGAAGACAACGCAATCGCCTCGTCTCCACATTTACTGAAAAACCAGAGTGCCTTTGCCATGGAGTCCAGCTCGCCCCGCCGAGCTCCCTGCTTTTAGGAAGTGCGTTTGCACCCTGACTGCCTGTCACATCCTCCCCAAGGTGCATCTCACACGCTAGGAAATGAGTCTGGTATTGCAAACAGATTACTAGAAAAACAGCCTTGGCCGACAGTGAGCCACAGTGCCAGCCCCAGGCAGGGAATCGGTGAAGAAGGCTGCACAGAGAGGCAGGGTTTGCAGCAGGCAGGCTTTATTTTTCTAGCAGGTAGGTGCCTACATGCACATCAAGTATTCCCCAAACCGGTATAAACCGCAGGAATATGCCACAGCACTGAACACCTGTTTGCACTGAATCGGAAACACGATGGGAAGCATCAAGTATGTGCTCGATTCACACAGCAGAGAAAAGAAACAGCTTTTATTCAGGAGCATTGGAGAAGCAGAAGCCAGCCCCTCACGCTGCTCGGCACGACTCGTGGTGTGGAGGGACCCACCAGCCCCAACAGATGCAGTCACTCAGGCTGCGGCACCACTCCTCAGCATCCGCAGAAAGGGCTGGCCATCAGTATCCGGAATTTCAGCGCACCGTAAGCAGCCCTGACGTAGCTGCAAACTGTGCAAGAAGGAGTCAAAAAGTCCTCCAACTTTTCAACCAGCAAAAGTCGGCAGAGCGAAGGAAATCAGCCCTTCGAAATTCTTCCACATCTTGTTGTCTGAGCAGAAGCAGGCACCGTAGGTACATCCCGGAGCTCCTGCACAGCAAAAGCAAAGGGTACCGAGGCACGCCCGCAGCGTAACACCCAGGCTGGTGTCAGCAGTGAGAAACCCCAACCTGTGAAGCGGATTGCAAATCTGTGTATTTGTTTTGGAAATAAAGGCATTAATATTTGATGCCAAACATTTTGAATATTGATGAGCACATTCACAGAAGCGGTTTTGGAGTTACTTAAGCATCCAGAATTGTGCCATCTAAATTCAGTGGCCTAACAGCTGCTGTCAGAGCTATCAGAAGTATGCAAAACACCGCTTGCTAAAGCGAAGACGCGTTGCAGCCGACACTGCCTGCCCATCACGAGAGACGAAGATGAACTGAAGCCCAGTGGGGTATTTAACACTGCAAATATTTTCACTTGATCCATTTTGTACCCCTTGTTTTACCTTTTATTTTGCTCACACAAGATTTATGAGCTTGAAACGTTGCATATCTGCTCTTCCCCGCCTCACTCAAACCCAGTCTCGGCTCCCTCTTGACCCTCCAAACGTCTTACAGTGAATAAACTAATACTTACTAAGTGCGGGTGCATGGCAGACTTTTCCAGAATGCCAGTTAAAGTTCAGCAAAAGGCCAGGATAAACTTATTTTAATACTTGAGGTTTTCCAGCGATGCCTCTGATGGTAATGTCTCTGCACCATCCTGCTCAGGGTTCAGTGTCTTTGGGGACAGCAACGCACGGAAACAAATATGGAGCTGGCTCCGCAGCCAAGTGCGAGCCCTGTCCACAGCCTGGCTTTCCATCACGCAGTCTCGTTTTATTTCTAATGGACATCGACTACTTGTTTCTTCAAGCTTGTGAAAAGTGCCCATTTAAAAAGAAATGGGAAAACTTAATTATTTTTTTTATTAGTTTTATGTATATACTTATACCTATTATCGCTATGGTACTTACGGCAAAAACCCAAGCCTCTACCCAGCAAATGCAAGTGAGCTACCAAAAGCGCAGAACAGAGCATCTGAACTGCGCTAACGGTTCTTCCCCGAAGTCAAGCTATTTTCTCTAATTCGGAGGGCTGCTTCTTTCAGTCCTGTTTCTACTATACTTTTGCCCATCACTTGACTTTTTTACTTCAAGCTTCACCACCTGCCAAACAGACCAATGCTAAATGTACAGCAAGGTAAACAGGATCAACACTTTGGCGTGCCGTTCCAAGCCAAGCGAAGGCTTCTGGGGAGCTCTCGCAGCACATGCAGGAGGTGCCACCACCCAGTGCTGGAAACCTCCCTTGGTCACTTCAAGACCTTCAACTCGCAGCAAGCGTACCTTGAAGCCTGAGAAATTCTGGGGTATTCAGTAAAGTTGCTTCTTTATTACAGAAAACAAAGGTCCCAGTGGTCTCTGCCGGCATGCCGTGGGAGAAAGCTTCCTCCCGACCTTGAAGCCCAGCAGCCAGCCCAGCTGTTTGCAACGTGCGTCTCCCAGCTCCAGAGAAACAGCAATGCTAAAGCATCGCCGCTCCCACGGACGGCCTGTGTGTTTATGGCTGGTCCTCAGTGCTTCCCAGGAGACCGACCCTCTTCCCCTCTCCCGTCCTTCAGCCTTAGCTCATACATCCAGGTGTCAAAAAAAGTCTTTCACGAGCTCCACAGCTGAGCAGCAGACAGACTGAAAACCTGAATGAATTGGGCGTAAATCAGGCACAGACAAATGCAATCAGAAGCAGCAATAAAGTCTCTCTTCAGGATACCAGGGAGACCAGGCACTTACAGCGCTGTGCCCCAAGCTACCTTTCTGAACTCGGGATCACCCCTACTCTGCCATCCAGCCCCTTTCCATCAATCCATCAAGCTGCACTGTAAAATGAGCTTGTTCCTTCTGCTTAGGGGCTCTCTTTGGCAGAGCAGACCAGACTCTGCTGCCAGGCAGCTGGAAAGTTTTCAGGCTGAATGCATCCACAACCAATTTGTGTTCCTTTGATCCTGTGGGTTAATAACACACCATCTTTTCATCTCCTTTCAGGCAACAGAGGCTCCATTTGTCCAGGCAGACTGACAGTAACCTTTCCCTCCCTCTTCTGGTTCAGCATCACCTTGCCCAAGTACCAGAGCTGGGCGCAACCCCCCTAAGTGAGATTCTAGCAGCATCTTGCAGAAGGGTAAGGTCTCCTCATCTGTGCGGAAAATGCTCCGCCTGATGCAATCCTGCACTGCGCTTGCCTTTTTCAGAGCTGCCACCCCACTGGCAGAGCCCAACCGTCTCAGAGCTGAGCACAGCACCCATCTTCCCTTCATCCTCCAGCACCACTGCTCCCCGGCTGCGCTGCACCTCACCCAGCGCATGCAATCAGAAAATCAAAGTTTAGAAATAGTGGTAGATGTTGCAACCCGGTGAGAAGACATCCCTGAAGTCTCTCCATAGCGTACGCACAGGTTCTGGAAAACAATTGCTGTGAATTTAAACACAAGACCCCGAAACCCAGTGTGCCACATACAAGGTATTCAGACTATTTGCCTGTATAACACTAAGCAAGCAGTGAAAAATTACACAGGAAAGTAACACTGCTAGAGTTTTCGTTGGCTGGTATACAGATTTAGGTTGCTTAATTTGGAGAAAAAAGATAATTGCCCAGATACTGAAATTCACTTTCCCTTCCCTTGTCGCTTGGGATTTCTGGAGCAGCAGTTTTTGCACCGCACACTCGCAGCTCGGTCAGCACGAGCTGTGCTTTGCTGGACCTTTCACAACATCTGCTTTATCTTATGTGCCCACTCCAGCACCTCATAAAGACGACTTTCTTCCTGACGCCTGGTTTTTTTCCTTCATTTCCACTTCGCTACCTTATATGAAAGCCCCTCAGCATTATCCCAGCTCCCTGCACCCGTCCCACACTCAGTTTTTAAACACTGGTACAGATCAGCACCTTCCCCATCCCACCACTGCTCCGCAACAGCCTTCACTGCCAGCCCGCAGAGCCCCACGCGGCCCACCTCTTTAATTGCGTTAATTAATTGCAAGGGAATGCAGCTCCCCAGGAGGGGCAGGAGCGTCAGCTCAGCGTGCGAGGGCTCAAGCTGGCAAAGCCAGCCTGCTGCTCCCGGCAGGAGGGGGGCGAGGATGGTCAGCGCTGCAGGCCCGTGCTCCTGCACCCCGTGTGCTCCGGGACCCCCAGCGCAAGGGCAAGCGCAGACCCCGGGCAGTGAAGGGGGAGCCCCATGGCAGCGCCAAACCCAGAGGTGGCAGATCTGCGCGGCTCCCTCCGCCGATCTTGTTACGCCGGCCTACCTAGCCCGGTATTCGATCTTAAATTGTTACAAGCAGCCTGTGAACAACTTCTGAGCGGCAGAATCGGAAGCAGAGGGGTCGGTGACCCTTTAGCAAGAGGGAGCTAGGAAAAGCATACAGGCAAACGGGCACGATTTCACTCAGGGGTGTTTTCTCATGGTCCTTGTGCACAAGCTAGGAGATTTTACCAAGAGAAGCCTGTCCGCAGTGTGGGCTCCCTGAATCCCGCCTGGATGTTAAGGTGCAGCCAGCAAGCCGCTCCGGCAGCCCGGCAGCTGGGAGCGAGCGGAAAGCCCCGCTCCGGCAGCCTGCCGCCCCGGCTCCCGCTGCCGCCCCGGCTCCCGCTGCCGCCCTCCCCGTCCGAAGTAACGGGCCGGCAGAGCCCGG
>JAVJGI010000050.1:1278914-1301104 GCA_035590275.1 Ibycter americanus | reverse complement strand
CGAGGCCGGAGCCCACCGCTGCCCGCCGGCCCTGCGGCACGAGGCGCGCGACATGGCGGCGGCAGCTTCCGAGGAGCTGAAGCCACCAGCGAGCGGGAGCGAAGGCCCCCGCTTGGGGCAGGGCCGGCAACACAGAACAAACCAGCCCAGAAACAGCGTCCAAAAGCAGCAGAAAGCTGGAGAGTGCAGGGGTGGGTGGAAGGGGAGCAGGACTGACAAGATGGCTGGAACAGGGGGGAAAAAAAAAAAAAGTTTTATTTTAGGTTTTTTGTTTGGTTTGTGCTGGGTTTTGTTTGCTTTTTTTTTTTTCCTGGGGCATGTGTCCCCTCCAAACACAGGAGACAAACCATCCACCTGAAGCCCAGCAGAGGGTGGGCAGCCCCAGCTGCAGCCCCCCCCGGCGGTGCCCAGCCGTGCCCCAGCCAGCCTTAAACTGGCCCTGCGGCCAAAGCCTTGGCAAGCAGCTGAGATGGAAAATGCTGCCCAGGCACGCAGCGGGCACAGCCAACACCGAGCGACACCAAAATGAAGGTCCTTTGCTTGCCGCAGCCAGAGTGACACCAAAATGAAGGTCCTTTGCTCGCCACAGCCAGAGCAGGGGGACTTTTGGCCCAGGGTGAGTTTATTTCCAAACAGAAATCAGATTAAAGCAACCGGCGCAGCAGCGGTGTAAGAGATGCCATCCCGGCTCGCGCAGGCGCTGCTGGCTGGGCGGGACAGGGGGCCACGGCCCCGGGCTGACTTTGCAGGCAGGCTGGAGCTCAGGGCCACCGGCAGGGAAGCCCCAGGGCTGTAGCCGAGCAGGGGACAGGCTGGCTTGATCAGGTGCAAATCATAGAATCATTGAGGTTGGAAAAGACTCTTAAGATCATCAAGGCCAACCGTTAACCCTGCACTGCCAAGCCCACCACTGAACCATGTCCCTCTGCCACATCTACGCCTTTTAAACACCTCCAGGGCAGGTGATTCCGCCACCTCCCTGGGCAGCCTGCTCCGATGCTTGGCCACCCTTTCCGTGAAGAAATTTTTCCCAATATCCAATCTTAACCTCCCCTGGCACAACTTGAGGCTGTTTCCTCTTGTCCTGTTGCCTGTTACCTGGGAGAAGAGACCCACCCCCACACACACTGTCCCCTGGCTCTGACAGGTCCCCAGAGCAGGGCTGGAGCAGGACAGCCCCAAAGCCCCTCTCCATCCCCCCACTGCAGGCTGGACCAGCTCTACCTTTACGGGCAGACACATCACCAGCTCTCCAGCACCTCAACATGGATGGATGCCCACCTCCCTCACCAGCCACACACCCAGACCGTCACTGCTGCACTCTTAAGTGGCTCTCCCTGAACTTCAGGCCACAGAGATCTAGAGCAAGCCTGTCACTTTTTTTTTTTTTTTTTTCCAAACACACACACAGCATAACTACCTTGAGGGGACAGGGACACTATGCAAGAGGGTCAGTAAAAGGCTCACTCCATTGTCTTCTCCATAATTAACTCTGCTTAAGTCCTCCCTCCATCCTCCACACACACCCCCCCAAAGGCATGTTCCCCAGTCCTCTGAACCCTCTTCTCCTGCTCCTCCACCGTGTCGTTCAGCAGCAATGCAGGAAAGACACAGCTCATGCTCCACGGGCATTTGCTACCTTCACTGCCCTGGAGTTTGGCATCACTGTCATCACAGCTTCACCCCACCACAGCCCTTTGGTGCAAAAAGAGCCTGTGTCCCGAGAGCTGGCACCAAAGGCTTCAGATGGGTCAGGCGCATCCATCACCCCACGCTCAGCCCTCCACCCTGAGCTGCAACAGGGAGGAAAATGCTCAGAAGCCAGTCACGTTAACAGGTGTGCACAACAGAGTGTTTTATTCCCTAAAGACATGTTTTTCGCCAGTCCCAGTACTGAGGCTTCCAGCCTGAAGCAGCTGGAAATAGGAAAGAGAGTGCTGCAGCAAAGTACCTCACCAAGTCTGTTCCTTACAGCTTGATCAGTTGTGGGGCAAGAGAGGATCTCCTGACATCTCTAAGCTGAAGAACTCCAGACAGGTTCAGCCCCATCAGTCTCCCCCTCCCCTGAAGGGAGCCATTTTTCAGCACTTCAGGCCATTCCAAACCCTCCAGTCACTAGGCAAACCAGTTAAAACACAACAAAACCCCCTACAATCTCCTTTAAAAACCCCCAGAAATTCATAAACAAGTTTCACACCAACACGTGCCAAGAACAGAGGCGACATCAGCACACCGATCTCCCCACTTCCAGGCAGGGCAGGGGGTCACCCCCAACACCGCCCCCCCAGGTCAGCAATTTTGGTTCCAAGTCTGCAAAAATGAAGTGGACTGCACAGCTCGAACCAGGGCAAGGCAGAACATCCGCCACGTTGCCTGGGGGTCTCCCCAGCCCACACACGCCTGCAGCAGAGGGGAGGTGTTCAATTTGATCACAAATACACAGCCACAGTGCAGCAATGCTGGCCAGCGCTGCTCTGCCCTCTGCACACTTCTTCCTCTGGGAAGCTTTCTTGGAACTATTTACACCAGGCATAGAGCTGGTCCAGGTCTCTTCTCCATGTTCTTGCTCCAGAATGACGTCCCAGATACCCTTCCCACACACCTAGCTGGCAGCTGCATCCAAGAAGTGCACTTCCACTTGATGTCAGAGCACCCAACAGCAGCAACAACTGTAGAGCTCCAAGCAGGCCAAAAGATGAGAAAAATCCTGTTTATTCTGCCTGAAAATAGGGGGAAGGAGGGGTAAACAAGGGGGCTGTCAGCCCAAGCTTGGTCTCCTGTCAGCTTGCTGCCAGGTCAGGATTCTCCACAGGGCAGCATTTCGCCCAGAACGTGGCATCGATGCTTTGCAAATAATAGACCCCTGCACAGCAGCGGTTGCACGTTGCTTCATGCCAGGCTCTGGGCGAGCGTGCTCTGCCCTGTGGTCACCCTGCCCCACCACCCCCCACGAAGGCAGGGGCGCTCAGTGCAGGAAACTGTCTAGTCTGGCTTGGCTGCTGCTGGAGGAGGATGCAGAGGGAGCTGCAGACACCGGCCTGGAGACCTTCTTCTTGCTCCTCACTGCTAACGGACGGATTTCTGCCAGGTTTGTCTGGAAGTAAAACTCTCAAGGGAAGTACAGACCAATGCCCTGGTGTCACAAGTGATCCAATACCTGCTGCAGACGAGCCTGAATCAAACTGGGACCTAGCCATACATCTGTACCCACAGAAAAAATCCCTGCAGGACAGGCTGGACTTTGCCCCCTGCTCACAGCAGCAGTTCAGGCATGCTTCTGTCCCACGAGATGCTTCCCACTTCTATGCTACCACCTTGCACGCAAAACAGCGTTTAAGCATATCTATCAGAGATCCAGGTCCTACCCTGCATGTCAGAGTTGGGGAAAGGCACAGCAGCCAGAGTCTGCAGCCTCCCAAGGCAGAGCAACACCGAGGGAAGAGCAACCCCCCACCCGCTGCATGAGCTCAGCCCAGCCGCCCCTCACCTCCTGCGGGGCTGCCTACCAGGACAGGCATGGCAGAGCAGCAGCATCCCGCAGGAACAAAGTCTTCAGCTGCATGGGCTGGCAGGCACAAGCCCAGGAAGAGGCCGTGCCATGTTGCTACTCAGAGATCCCAAGGGCATAGGCAGTCCCTGCAAATTGTACAGATTTCTAGTCAATAGGCTCCTCTGAATAAGCCACCTCCGATAATGCTCTTAGCAAGTTCAGGTTCTTGATGGCTTTGCTAAGCTCAGACTTATTCAGAGTCAGCTAGAGATAAATCTGATGGTTCCTTGAGGGTCCTAGCCCATTTTTTATTGACTGGGGGGCAGGACTGTCCAGGATGGCTGAGACTGAAGTGGAGGAACAGAGGTGAGGTCCCCACAGCATTACTACTGCCATGTAAGCTGCAGGAAAGGATACAGGCTGTATGAACTTTGTTCTGCCTCCCAAGCCATCATACCCCATCCTCACCTAGGAGAGAGAAAGAAATGAGTCTGGAGCAGCAGCACAGGGCCTTGGCTACCTCTCTTCATGTTGGTTACAGGGAAAGGGGAGCCTTGCAGGTCACAGCTTCTGGGGAGGGGTTACAAGCACCTGGAAACACTCAGCACTTGTGCTAAGCCATCATCTTTGGAAAAAGACAGACCCAAAGGTATTAGTAAAGTTTGGGTGTCTTGGGCACTTTCTGAATTAAGGTGAGCTTTCCAAGCCACAGCAAGGCTTAGGATTTTGTCACTGGGACTGAGGAATACAAGGAAAACACTGAAAGCTCCAAGGAGGTGGAAGAATGTGACACAGAGGGCCGTTTAGTCTGCTGCCAGGAAGGGAATGAGCATCTGTCATCTCTGGAGCTCTGCAGGACTGGGAAGTAGCCAGGTTGTGCTCCAAGATTTATTTTCAACACACTGTTACGCGGCAAGGTAAAAGCCTTGTTTGCTTCCTCCTGTAGGGTCACTTCAGGGCAGAGGTGTGCAGTGCCAGCCCTTGACACGCTCATCAACTGGACAGTCATACTTACAGTGCCCATGTTCTTGTGGGAACCCAGCAAGCTACCCAAAGATGGCTTCTTGGAGGGAATAGAGTTCCTGATGAATGCTGGCAAGAGTCCTTTAAAAGTATCATCCTCCAGATCATCTTCCCAGTTCTGTCCCACAAAATAACGAGAAAAGCCCTTTAACCAGCAGGATCTGCCGAATTTAGTCCACATACAGGGAGCACTAATAATGCAGACAGCTATTTAGGGTAATGGATACTGCTGCACCACATGTCAGGCCAAAGAACAGTAGCTTCAGACTTCCCATGTGGCTCATGCGGAACAGCACCTGGCAGGCAGGCCACTGCACCCAGCAAGGCTGGGAGAACAGCCCCCTTAGCTGACCCCACAGCCCTTGTGGTCAGCCCCACGCTGCGTTTGCCAAGCACCTGTGGCAGGATAATCAGCAAGAAGCATGTGGGTCCCCACCCTCCCTCTCCTGCCCAATTCTGGGAGGCCTGAGGCAGCAATACAGTGTTTCAGGAGACTGACAAGCAAAGCACTTTGAGACATGCACTGTGGTTCTATAGTGAGCTGGTCTACAGTCACAGCATCTCCTACACGGAGAAAACGGGTCCTTTATTCCAAGCTTATTAACAGCAGAATCAAAGAGGCAATACAGAAAAATCAAGATTAGCCCTTTTACCTCCACTGTTTTCTTCAGAACTCTCTTCGCCAGGTTTACCACAGGAGGCCTGTAAGAAGCCCAAGGAGCAAGTCAGCAGAGATTTATTGTTCAAGTGGCACTGGCAAGGACAGACAAGGCCAAGCAAATGACGACGAAGCTTGCCGCACGACATCAGACAGCTGGAGAGCTATCTGATCTCACACAGCAACTTCCAAAGAAGCAAGACTTTGATCTCCTTTAGAAGCAGAAAGAGGAGGGAAAACTCACGGCTTTTTATCCAGCTTCTGCCTTTTTGCAGGGTTGAAGAGAGATCTGCAGGGCTGATGTTCAGGGGTGTCCACATCAAAAGTAGCATCGAGATTGATCTCATCGCTGTTGGCTGGGCGATGGAGCTTCGGGTGTTGCAGTTCCACGGGTGTGGGGCTGCAAGGCCATGCAAAGCATCAGCCATCGGGACGCCACTGCCTGCCACCCAGCAGACAAGAGGAAGACAGAGCTGCACGCTACACGACTGAGTTGCAAGGCAGCAGCGGGACCAGGACCAGAGCCCCGTTCTGCTTACAAGTCAAAGAAAGGACAATGCGAGTCCCAGAATTTATAGTCTCTGTCCCAAACTCCTGTTCACCCTTAAATGGACTGTGCTATAACAGCGGCACCCAGAGCCCAGGGAAACACACAGGCATACTGCTGCTCTGTGTACACAACGCAGCTTGCTGTACTGGGGTAATAGCACAGGCTCCTCATAAGAAACGGCCTGATAAAAATGTAAGAGATGCCATTTTTCAGGCTAGGTTCCTCTGCCTGGGTAAGATCTCCAGTCCCCATACACTAGGGCACGCTCACTGGAAGGCCAACTCTGCAGTAACCAGAAGAGCAGCTTTAGGGATATTTCCCTGGCAGGACATAGCAACAAAGAGTTTGTCAAAACCTAGCCCATTCTTCCACCCCATCCTGACCCAAACCCTCCAAAACACACACTTTTTCCAGTTAAATGAAACACCACCTTGTCAGCAACAAGAAAAAACACCAAAATAGGGTCAACTTGCAAAATGTGCCTGCCGGAGTAGCACGTCTCTGCTTCCCCAGCTAATTAAACTGTCAACTCTTTGGACCTGCCGTCTCCCATCCTTGGCCTGTATCCGAGGATGCACTTCACTAACCTTTCAAAGACTAGTCGACTGAGTGTCTCTCTGGTTACAGATGGGACCTTCAGAGTATCCTGCAGGATGTCTATCTTCTTCTTCAGACTCTGGAGGGAAAAGGAAAAGCAGACAGTGAGATAAGGAAAGATTCAGTAGCAGATACTTTGCCCCTTTTCCATAATTCAGCATCAGGTGGAGCAAATGAGAGGTAAGGTGGGCTGGGTAACCTAGTCACTGAGCAAAAGCCAGCATAACTCCTGGCTTTGCAGCTGCAGGCCATGGCCAGCTGCCAGTTACTGCGGACTGAGGAATGATATTCTCACCAAGATCTCCTTGTCTGCATTCTTCAGATCCTTCTGGGTGCTTTTTAACTCCTCTTCTGTCCTGTCCAACTCCGAAAATGTTTTCTGCAACTATAGAATAACCCCCCCCCAAAACAGAAGATTGCTGGTTACACACATAGGTAAGGGAGACTGCAGATCTCCCGTGAGAGCAGTGTGCTCTGCAGCACATGCTACTTTCCCCTGTTTAAGGGCTCAATTTTCCTGTGGCAGTCTGATCACTCTCTCCTGTATCAGAGCAACAAAATGCCTACCCATTTCCTCAAGCTGCCTGCAGAGGGATCTCCAGGGCTGCCTGCCCAACGCAAACCTTCCTATAGCATTTCCAGAGCACTTACGCCTGATGGTGACAGCTTTTCCCTGCTCTAACACTTGGTGGCTGCATTCTGAATTACTGCAGGACTTCGGACGCACCAGAGCATGGGAATTACAGACCACAGGCTGGAGGATGGTTGTGCATCAGCAATACTGGCACATGGACAAGCCTGATTAAGCCTGATTCAACAGGGAAGCGTGCCAGGAGCAGGAGTCAAGAAGTGGACTGCTACCACATCAGAGACTTTTGTGGGTTCAGGAGTCCGGGCCAGCCCACCAAGTGTCGGTACAGTCAGCTCTCCGTCAGCCCAGCCCGGAGCCCTGAGTGCACTGACTCGCACCCTCCTGACCCAAGCTGGCGACTGCAGCTTGGCACTGACTCAGCCAGAAGCAGCCCGATTCCAGCAGCGGCACCTCATGTAGGGGGTTAACTCCCTGAGGGAGCAGCACAGCAGAACCTCCTTCTCCATTTGAGAGGACCACAACAGGTAAGTCCGAGTAACAAAAATAGGCCAAATTCACCCAGTCTCTCACTTTGTGAGCTTAGATATGGGGATGCCCCAGGGAGCACCTGTGCCTTGGAGAACAAGGCTACACACACACACTTTTCAGGGGAACTTGCTACCAGAACTGACAGAAAGCAGTTCCTGACCTGAGCCAACAGAGCCCAGCCAGGCCTGGAGCAAGGGGAGCATAGCAAGAGAGACAGGTCAGCAGCTCCAAGCCCTGTGCCAGGTCAGGACCAGCCTAGGCAGGCTCTGTGCAGAGCCACCTGCATGTCCTCACCACACTTTGGGAACTTCTGCCTGGACACAGCATCATGTGGGAGCCCTGGACCAGTTCAGCTGGTTAAAGGCACAAGGCCAGGTGTGACTGTGGTTGTGCCAAGCTAGGGCTAAGCCCTGCTCAACTGGTACTGGCTCCAAACCCCTTCCCAACTTTCCTAGGGGCCAGATTCTGCAGCAGGAGGAGCTGTCACCGAGTGCTCAGCAGCATGGCAGGATGAAGGAAGTGCTGCTTTCAGAACCCAGTGGAAGCAGCATAGCACCTGTGTGCTGCTGCCTTCCACTCCAGGCTCCCTGCCAAACTCTGGCTGGCTCCGCACATGTTGCCCCACCAGTGTCCCCAGACAATGCACTCCTGACAACAGCCCATGAGCTGCTCACTCACTGCAGCATCACACCCTGACCTAGAAGCCCCAGGCTGACACTTCCACACAACCTGTACCGCTCCGGTAGTGAAGGAGGTCACCACAGAAGACTTGGCCCACAGTTATTGACAGGGATCTACAGACCAGACATCACCCAGGCAACTCACACTCCCCCTTAACCTTGTTATTGACAGAAAACAGCTCCTTCTTCAGCTTCTCTGTCATCTCACTAGAGATCTTCCGAGCCTCCTTCAAGTTTTCATATTCCCTGCAAAGAGATGAAAGAGTCATGCTGTTTATGAGAGGACTGAGCTAGAACTTCTCAGAGACAAGCCAAGACCCTTAATTTGAAGCTCTGCAACTGCAGAGCCACCAGAGAAAACCCAGGAGACACAATGCCCTTTAGGGAGCAGAGCTGAGTGCTCCAACACTGACCAACAGTGTCAAACATACTGCTGCACCACAGGGGAGAAAAAAAGCTGCATGGGATACCATGCCAGAGACCAGGGCCCGAACAGATTTCACCAGCAAAACGGAAACCGAGTCCAGAGACATTTCAGTTGCAAGTGGAAAAGACAGACAGACAACAGAGCAGCCTGCATGCTGGCAGCAAATGGGGGACTTTGCTTTAAGTGACTTTTCAGAGATTTCACACTATTGGCCACGCACATTCATTCCCAATTACACCACAGGGACACTTGCCTCATTACAGCTTTGTATCAAAGCTGCAATTATTCAGCTGCCATCAGGACGGACCCAAAAAATCTGTGGTTTTGCCCAGCAGGACCAGATGGATTTCCAGGTAGGGGAGGGCAGCACAGCAGATTTGCCTTGCCAGAGAGCACTTGAGGCCACAGCTGCACAGTGCAATGCAGCAGAGGGCACAACCCAGAGCCCCTCATCCACCCATTTCCCCTCAGGTGCGAGAGGGGAACAGAGGGAATAATAGCCATCACCTCATAGGTGCACTGACAACTCTGGAGACAGTTCCCATGGTGACATGCATGTCACTACAGTGACAACAGGAACAGTTCAGTGTGACAGGCTCCAATCTAGGTCCCCAGGATCTGTCAGTCAAAACTCAGTGGAGGCCCAAACAGATGGTGAGAGCCCTGCAGAGCCTGTATGCCCACCAGTATTCAGCAGAAGATTCTCCCTGGGCACACCCAGGGCAGCACAAGCCAGCTGTGCCAAGCCTGCAGCACCTACTTTTTCAGTGAGACACAGTAGATTGCAAGCTGTTCCACCGCTGCTTGCCCGACTCCCATCTCTCTGATCATCTCCTCCACTTCAGGGCGCTGGCTCTGAAGCAACAGCTCAATCCTGCACAAAAAAAAAAGTACCCTCTGCTCACGAGTCACAAACAGAGCTGAGCAAGAGACCAGAGCCCTGCTTCCCCCCTCAGGGAGCCGGTGCAGTCTAAGCTCCTGCTGTGGGCACTCCAGATGTCATGGGGGAAGAGACAACTGCCCCACCACAGCAGAGCTTTTTGCTAGGGACAGTAGCACTACATGGACACACTAGAGAAGGGGCAGTGGTACACACATACTGCACACAGGGTTGATGCCCCAGCTCTTGGGCCCTACAGCCCTGTGGCTGACTGCATTCCTGGGCTGGGGTTCTGCCCCAGCATCCTCCAGTAACAGGAATGGCACATACCATGCTTGGAGCACTAGAGATAAGGCCAGTCTGCACACAGTATCATGCCTTGTGCTGTTTAGGGAGAGCATCTATCTGGAAACATAGCAGGGGCAAGAGTACGGACAGGCAAGGGCAGGCCTGCTAATGCAGCAGTTTCCAACCTTATGGGGTAAGATGACCCAGCATGTGGAGGTGGATGTTCCAGCAGGCACAGCAGGACCCCCCCGGCTCTGAGAAGGGGAGAGGTATGCAGCCCAGCCTGCAAGGCCCAGGGAGAGCCTGGGATCTCACCGCTCCATGGTTCTCAGCTTGTTTCGCAGACGGCGGGCCTCTTCCTTTGAACTTCTGTTATCCTCCTGCTGCTGCTCCAGGAATTTCATCTGCTTCTGCAGAGAAGCAAGTGCACACAGACCGTTAGGAAGGCTCCAGGGATTGTTAGTGAAACATCCTGGCTTATGCGCACTGCGGGCAGCTGGGAGCATACATTGGTTCTTAATGCTATCACCACCTCAGCAGCCCAGGATTATGGAGAGTTTAGCTCCCTCCCTGCTGCACCCCTAGGTCCGCTCCTTGCAAGCGCAGCAGGGTCTCAGTGCTAACTGCAGGACAAGTCTGGCACTGAAACTGCATCGTAGCCTCCTTTCTGCTGGGAGTGTTTGTGGGGCTGCGCAGTACCCTCTGCACAGCGACAATTTGTTTTTCAAAAGCAAAGCAGACCACAGCAAGCAAACCTTGCTGTTGCTTTCTCCTCCCTGCACAGCTGATCCCTTTGCTTCAGCCTCCCAGTTCTCTTTGTCATTAGCTGCTTAGAGCATAAATAGTAATGCTGAGTGGGTCTCTTCTGGGAGACCTCAGCCAGACCAAACACCCACCCAGGCACTTCTCTCACCTGCCTGGAGAGGCTGCAAACCTATTGCAGCCATCACCTTTCCAGGCTTTCCAGTAGCAGGCAGCAGTAACAAAGCTGAAAAAGCACAGATCTGCAGTGTGGCAGAGGACAGGGGAAAGCTGGCCTGAATTAAGCATTGTTCCAACACATCTGTGTTGTCCAGGTTTGTGTGTGTCTGGGCATCTCACACAGTGCCTTCAAAAAGCTCTAGGCCTGGTTTCAGCACAGTGCTGACTCCAGGGAGAGGCCTGGCAAAAAGCCATCACCTCGTAAAGCTCCCTTCCACACAGAAGTTAAGGATTTTATCTGCTTCTTGCCACAGAAACCAAACAGCTGTGAAACTGCTGCAACTTTGCAGAGGGACAATGTTGCAGGCTCACGTGTCACTCTTAAGCAGAGCCCATCTTTGGCTGTTCCTAACCAGAGGTTTCTACACTTCAGATCCCCAAAGCAGTGTTTTGTGCCAGGTTGGAGCAGAGTCCCCAGCCTCAGCCAGCCTGAAATGGCAGCACACTCTCACATGAAGGTTCAGCCGCAGCTGACAGTGCTAGCAGAAGACAGGAACAGCTCGCAGCCTGTGGGCTTGACCTGCGTCACAGTTAGTTAAGCCTGTATTTTCGCTGCAGAAGTTTAGTGCTTTAATCTTTAATGATGCAGTATAAGACAGTGCTTGGCATTCAGCTGGGAAACCCTGTACACCACAGAAAAGATACCTCCAGGACCCTAATCCTTCTGCCCTGCCCAGCTTTCATCAAAAGGACTTAAGCATACACAGAGGGTTTTGCAACAGGCAAGATAACCACAGAGCCTCCTCCTGAGCTGCCAAGGCAGGAAAGCTAAGCACAGAGATATCAAGTTGAGCAGCAAGCACCAGCTTCCACTGTCACAACTGTTTCTGCAGAAGTAAGGAGCATCATGAAGTATCCTGCTACTGGTATACCCAGGATCATCTCCGACACGGCCCAGGCCCTGGCTGCCTTTACACCCAGGCAGATTGGATATAATCCCACAGTCAGGCAAAAAAAGTTGTGCTGGCTCACAGCAAGGCCTGCCTGGCATTAATCCCTTACTGTACCTGTCCTTCTGCCCTGTGACAGCACCACATTGCTAGTGTCAGGCAGACCTCCCGGACTGGTTCCTCCCAGCTGCATACAGGTGGCATACAACAAGACGACCCCATGACCCATCTACAAGCTCTCCCTGGGCCACTTGGCCTTGCAGGTCAAGGAACATGATGCAGTTTAGGCTGTTGGGTCAGACCCACACTCCAAGGAGTGGAGATGTTGGGAAAGGCAGTTGACCCCTACCCTGCCTTTCAGCCTGCAGGTCACAACCCCACCTTCTTGTGACAGGCACATCATCTTCACACAGCAGAGACTCAGAGACTGCCCAGCCCAGCACCAAGGCAAAGTCGCTATACTCACTACAAGACATCCCAACAAAGGGGCTCCTGCTCTTACTCTCTTCCACTTGCTGTTTACGCAGAGTACATGACTACACACTGAGTCACTGCATGCTGAAACACAACAGGAATATTTGATCCCTGGACTTCACACATTACTAACCTAACTGAAGGAAAGCCCTGGCAACAGAACAGAGACAGGAGAGTTAGCTGGATCAAATCCCACTCAGCTGCAACTCCCCCTCCATATATTTCAGTTTGATTTCTCCTCCAATCAAACTAAGAAAGTAATTTTCCTTGAATCCCGCCTGGCCTAAACCCATTTCAGAAGAACATTCTACCACAGGGAGCCAGTGTTTTGGCAATGGGGCGCTGGGGCCAGTTCCCACACTCGGTTCATGCTGCTACCTTTATGATCAGCACTGCCACTTCATTAGCAAGGCTCGGCCAGCAGCCCCCAGGCTGGGCTGGCATCTCTCCCACACCACGGCCACCTCTGCCTTAAGCACATAGCTACTTTATGCAAACCCCAGGCTTGGCTTTTAGGCCTCTGAACCACCCCTGGGTGGAGAGCACTCAGGACCCCAAGACCAGCCACACTACTTGCTTTGAACTAATGAAACCAAAATGAAAGCCCAGTTCTGCTGCCCTCCTGTCATTCAGGGATCAAGGAGACACGTGTCTTGAGGCACTAGATCCAAAATCCCACCAGCACAATCTCTTTATTAGCAGGGCCTGCAGAGATCTTCAAAAAAACCTGACATGACTGTGCAATGGTTAGTGCTGAAGTCCTGCCGGGGATGGGAAAGGTACCTTGAGAGAAGAGCACAGCATTTCTGTCTCTCCCAGCACCTTCTGGAGTGACTCTATTGTGGCATTGCGTATATCCAGAGTCTCCCTCAGCCCATTCACAATAGCCTGGCATTCCCGCTTTTCTTTCTCTGGAAAAGAAAAAAAGAAAAAGGTCAGAGCCCAGTAACCCAGACTTCAGCTGCCCCACAGCAGCAGGAGCACAACAGACACTGCTTGCAGTCTCAGGCTCCAGGCTGCTAGGAGCTGGCCATTCCAGTAGAGAGCCATTTCCCTAAGTGCTGCCTGCACCAGGGGCTGTACTGAGCAATTGCTTCTCCCAGTGTCAGCAGGCTTCAAGATTTTCTTTACTAAAGATAAAAGTTGCCTTTAATAGCTTTCCAGTGCCAGCCCTGCTAGCATTAAGCTGATGCATCTTAACTCTTGCATGCTCTCAAAGCCAGGCTTACACAAGGAAAACATTTCTCTCTAGTTACACCAAGCTGTCAGAGAGCTGGAGGGCAGAGCCCTGAGCCCACCCTCTCCACATGGCGCCTTATGTGCCGCGAAGCCCTTCAGGGGCCGTTGGGCAGCTGTGTACAGCAATCCACCACGCTGCTGCATCACCATGCTGCTGCACCCGCCCTCACCACAGCACCTATGTCAAAGAGCAAGAAGCAGTAAAGCAGAACTCTGCTGAGCACTGGGGACTTTACGAGACATGTGACAGCTTAAGTACATTCCCCAGAGTGCCTACTTTTTGCAGGTCACAAAATCCTTGAGTCCTGCTGTCCCTCCCCAGGCAGGCAATAAAGGGACAAAGCACATGCCTCTGACCATGAGAGAGAAGGTGGTGGAAAACACCACCACATTTCAATTTGTTTTGTCAAGACAAGGAAAGAATAGCTCACAAAGCAACCACCATCAGGAGCTGACAGACCTAAGCAAGGAACAGCCAGCATCCCTGGAAAGCTCGAAGCAGTTGGGCAATGAGGGAAAGCAACAACTCCTCTGTATAACCCTGCCGACAGCAGGGTGGAGTCTCCAGCTCTGCATCTTCTGTCTTCACTAAAATCATCCATGGCTCCAGCCTGACAATAGTGGAGAGCCAGTCACTGCCTCCCCAAAAAGCTGCTCCTCCTTGCAAGCAACCCAGTTTCAAATTGTGCCACCACATCCCATGGAAGCATGACCTGCAGTGCAATTTCACTGCTTGATCAGACAGAAAGAGAGCCACGTGGGACTGGGGAAGAAGAGAGGAACATATCCCAGCAGCACGCAGGTGGCTAGGGAAACACTTCTTTCTTAGCAAAGCATTTTTTCTCCATTGATCTGAATAACCCTCCCTCACCAGAGATAGCACAGCCTGGAGACACTCCCCTGCATTTGCAGGGACTCCACATCCACCAAAAGAGCTAGGGCTTCCCCCTCCTCTGTTCCCAGCTGCCCAGAGGCAGATGGCAGGAGTCAAACCTCACCATGCTGCAGGAATGAGTTTTCAGCTCATTCAGAGTGCCTCCCACAGCGCCTGCTGGGTCTGCTTGGAGCTCAGCACCTCTAGAGCCATTTGCAAGCTGATCAGAAACTGGCAATTACACAGCTCCTCTACAGCGCACGGCACAGAGCACATCTTTAAGTGAAGAATTTATACACAAGAACCACCAGAGAGCAGAGTGCCCACAGCAAAAGAGGCAGGAGGTGGGAAGGAGCTTCTTATTTCCAATATGAAAAGAGAATGGAACAGGGAATGTCAAATCCAACCTCTACTCACCAGAAGCCGAGATGATGAGCAGGCCTTCGAGCAGTTTTTCTTGGATAACATTCTAGCAAGAATCCCAGCCACCTTCCCCAGAAGATCTGGCTCTCTACCAAGTCACTAAACTCAACCAAGCTGGCAAGAGAACACGCCTCAGAATAGAGACGTGCAGACCGTCCAATTCTGCTCTCAGGCTAAGGACTGAATCCTCAATCTACTGGCTATTCATGTCTGTCTCGTGCATGCAAGGAAGGCAGAGGAAAGACGACTCTCAGGGCGTGGGTGAGCCCCCAGCATTCTTTAAAGATTTTTTTTTCCCCTCTGCTAGTGTGTCTTTGGATTTCTGTCACTCAGACTGACATTTTCCTTTCGCTGCTCATGACTCATGTTCTGATGACAGGCTGCCTACAGACGATGCTTAAAACCCATCGACAAGTCTCCAGGGCTTTTGCTTTTCCTGCCTCCCTCAAACATCCTCTAAAATTAAAGATGGGAAAATGGAAGTGCACACACTGAACTCTGTCTGCTCTTCACACCACACATGTGGCACTGCAACAGCCAAACAAATCCAAAGCCTTCCCACTGCTGCTTTTGGGCACCACTTTTACCCCCTCATCTGTTACAGAGAACAAGCCTTTGCCATATGCAGCTGTGAGTTTCCCAGTGAGCAAACCAAGGGTTTTGCTATCAGCAAGCCTGCTCCAGTTATGGCTGTGCTACAATTCTTGTGATTAGGAAGAGGGGCAAAAAAACTGCATGTGTGTCTCTAAACTTGCAGCGAACTCCCCAGTTATGGCAGAGATGGTCCAGGCCACGGACTCTGGCTGTCATGCAAGCTTTGTACAGCTCTAGCCTCAGAAAAAGCTCTGAAGAAGCTGCTCCACCAAACCAGTGTGCGGCCTGCACTATGCCCTCGGCTTCAGAGAGGGGTGGGCTCTGCACAGAGGGGTTCCTCAGGGCTGGGCAAGCCACTGAGCACAGGCAGATCCCTCGCGGGCAGCTGGAACTCACCTTTCATGGAGAGCTGAGCCTTCACCTTGTCCAGTTCATTCTGAAACACAACATAGAAAATCCAATCAGGAAACGCCCTGCAGAGGAGCTTTCACCAGATCTTAAGAGGACCCGAGAAGTTTCTCAGCAGGACATTTGCACCGGCCAGGTGCTAAGAAGGGGACACGGTAACAGCAATCACCAAGTTACAAGCAAGTACTATCACAGGGAACGCAAAGAGCACCTCCAACTGGCATTCTTTAGGAGGAGAAGAGAAGATCGCAGTTTCGTCTTAGCCTTGTCAACCTTGTGTTTCTCACACTGTCAGTCATCTTGTTTTAGCTGAATAATTTTGGAAGGCTCTCAGGGAAACACAGGAAATCAGACAGGAACAATTTTTATAATGTTTTACCTAAACAAGGCAATAAGGCAGGGATGTTGCCAGACTAACTGGATTGAGAGTTGCTTTGAACTGAAGTGAACTTTAATTGGCGCAGGTGGGAGACAGGATGGCATGTCCAAATACCTGAAAAGGTAACCAAGCATACAATCAAAAGCCACCAGCTAGCATTCTGACAGACACTGAAGTCACTGCAGTTCAAGATGCTGATAGGAGCTAACAGCTCAGTCAAATGGCCATAAACAGATCACCGATAAACCAGTCCATACCATACCAAAGCGAGGGCGCATAATGACTCCTGGGTGCCACAAGTGTCTGAGGAACATCAAATGTTTCTAAGGCCTTCATTAAGGATCAGAAAGAAGATCAAAAAGAGGCAGCAAATGCCCCATAGTTTAAATTACAGATAATGAAGTGATATGACTTATGAACACTGGCAAATAGCCAAAGGAAACGTAGAGAGGCTCCCTATATATATTTTATTCTTTTTTAACACAGCAAGACAGAGAAATATATATCGGAAAGAGTCAACAGAAGATGACTTAAAAAGCTGTGTTACAGAACTGCAGAGGAAAGCACATAACAAGTCAGGCAGGAACTGCAGTGGAATAAAACCACAATAAAATGCCAACACAGTACTGAAGCAGAGCACACAAATCTGTGCAACTCTGAATGCTACATGCAAATCTGAGCTGAGAATAGCACTACCAGTGACCGTGGATCTGACGGGACCAGAGCAAAGCTCTGCTAGTGACAATAAAGGCAGGAAAGAGAACATGGAATGTAAAGCTTGGTAAGCAAAAGGGACTAAATGCAAAGCTTAGCAGAGCTGACTTGGATTTGGCCCCGGGGGCACAACAGCTGGAGGGCTGACATGGAATTAACTCTGCTGCAGGAACTGTTCTGGAGTAGCTTCCTCAGAGTCCTATTCAGGAACGATTAGTGAGCTCACAAGATGTGCTAATTAGCATGATAGCAAAGAAATCCCGGGCTACTGTGGGCAGCTATGTAACATTACCTCATTCATCAGCTTAATCTGAAATCCCTCATCCTCCACCACAGCTCCTAAAGGCTGCTCCCAGTTTTCAGTCTACTGATAGAAGCTCTGCTCTTGCTGCCAGCCTGAGTTATAAGACCACGTTTTTCCAAGATCAAACGACTATATCCTGACAACAAACAGACAGCTGTCCTCCCAGGTTTCTACCCCCCCCAGCAGGTTTACAGGCAGGAATCATCCTCCTCCTGCCTCTTCACCAAGCTGAGCAAGCCAAAGCCTCCTAGTCTCCTTTGGAAGGAGGGCTCTCTGCCCCCCAGATCACAAGCAACTGGAAGAGTCAGGTTCCAGGCAGCCTCATCAAGGTGTTACACCCCAAAACTCACACTTTTCCTGGTCTGGGAACAGCTACACAGAGACTGTCCTGATCACCAAGGATCATCTTTAAGAGCAATACAGGATAAACCCAGGCTCATAACCCAGAAACACTTGGACACGTCACAGCGTTCAGCCTGTGGTCTGCAGCTACTCCAGAGAAGCAAGTTCCCTCCAGTGTTGCAGTTAAAACTGATGCCCAGTGATGGGAAGCAAAGCAGCCCCAGCACTCCTTTGACCATGAACGTTCCAGAGCAGAAGCAAGAGTGAGGAATAGCACCAAAGACAACTGTTATCCGATAGACAATTTGGAAAATTCTGCAATAAGAAGAGGTTTCAGATTATGAGGGAGCTCTTCTGACCACTTACAACTCAGTGCATAAGACTGGTTCTCAGAAGAGCATCCCAACCTTGCCTCCCCAAGACAACAAGTGGACCACATCTACACACTCTGCTTTCTAGCACATTGAAGCACACTCCCTTGCTCCAGTACCACCTTTTCATGGCAGGAGGCCAAATGCTGATTTCAGGACATCTGCAGGCTGCACAGATACATCACCAGTTGATTACAAAGCCAAGCACCACTCTACACCCAGGCTCTTGGAGACAGGCAGAGGTTAGCAACAAACCCTAGATATGGGGGCTTTTTCAGGTGAAACCACTTCAGAGTGAGTATGTCAGCAGTTCTTTTCTCAGCCTCTAAAGCATCCGGGGATGGCCCTCCATGAGTTTGCTTTGCTGAACTGCTGCCCAGGCCAGAATCAGGTACCCCATCACAGACAGGACTCCAGTCTAGACAGACATTAAATCCATCCCACCCATGATGGTCACTCATCTTCTTAAGGTGCCCATGTCCTCCAGAAACAAGGCAGCACACAAGGAACTGGTGACAAACCAGCATCAGCCCAGCAGCAACCTAGATCACTGCATGTGGCAGTAAATACCCATAAAAACCAACCACGCCAATCTACCCAGAAAATATTTGGTTCTTTCCCATTAGACAGTGAACCCAGCATTCTCATTAGGAAAGCTGCACACTCAGGGCTAGGTGTTGCTCAGACAGCCACACAACAAACTTTGTAGGAGCATGATGAATTACCATCAAGCTTGTTGTGCAGGAACAACCGAGCAGTTCTTCAGCACAGCCTGCCTGGAGTGAAAGGCTCGGGCAACCCATCTTAGATTCTGGGGTGGCGGTGAGAGGGAATAGAAAGCTTTTCTAGGGCACTTTTCTCCAGTCAACCCATTTCTGAGTCACTCATCTATTTACACTTGTGAGAACAGATCTGAATATGTACTAAAGGCAATGTTTATCCACTCCAAGCCATTGCTTTGCTTCTAGGGCACACAACTTCAAGTGCTCAGAGATGCTTTTTCATTTCCTCAGCACACATACTTTGGCCTTCAGTTTCTTTATTAGCGGTCTTCAAGAATTACAGTGCTGCTGACATTATAGTCTGGCTGGCTTTATTTTAAAAACATACGATATACATATAGCATTGTCATGGCAACTGCTAATTATGGTAATTGCTGCACATGCTGATTCTAAACACGAGAGGGTACAAGTGTCCCATTATACCAAGGTCAACCATTACTTTTTTTTTTTTGGAACAGATAACTCCAAGACAGGAGGAGCCATACTTCCTCCACACTAAACAAAGGAGAACATGGAACAGCCACTCTGCCAGCATCCCTTCTCACCCCCAGCTCTCCACACCTAAGTGTGGAACTTGAGGAACATCACCCAGCACCCCAGCTCCAGCCAGGATCCCCTGCCAGCAACCCAGCCTCATCATTGTCCACCACTCCCAGTGCAGCTCCAGGCAGTCCCTTTCCAAATATCCCTTGGGGAACCATGACTTCGCCACCACCTTGCCCCATTTCCTTACAGTCTGGGCAAACAAACCTACCTGCACAGAAGTGAGAAGGTGGCACTTCCCCTAAAATCCCCTTCTTTCCAGAGGGGCTAGCAGGGCTCACACGCAGTTGAGGCACAGACACTGGCAGCAATTCACTGCATTTGGGATTTTTCCTTCTCCTGACTTTTGGAAGAAGTCTGTAGCCTCATCCCCAAGGCTTCAAGACCCAAGGGAGAAGCAGCAGTTGGATGTTTATTTGATTCTGCTTCAGGAGGTTTCCAGGTAAGGTGAGAACCAGAAGGAAGAGCAGCAAAGTAGAGGCGGCTTCTCAAGCCACCACACGAGATTTGGCCAGGGGGAACTCTAAACCACCGCATGGAGACTTCCTTACAAAAGAGCAGAGACTGGATGAGGACCAAGAGGGAGAACAGAGACATGCAGGAGACACTGATGTTCTTCAGGTCTGAAAGATGAGCACAGCACAGTGAGCACCAGCTCAGGAAGCAGCTGTTGGCAGAGGACCGGCAGCCCAGGCCACACTTCCAAGATGCTGAAGCATCACACCATGGAAGAACCACCCAGTCAAATTACCTGCAAGGTCTCTGCATCCGGCGCTGTCTGCTCCTCCAGGGCAACATCAAAATACAGCTTATTGATGATGTGTCTTTTGCTGACCTAAACACAGGAGACAGAAGAGGTTGATGGGCACAGATATGGAAATACAACAGATATATGAAAGACAGATGGCAGGCCGTGAAAGGCAAGTCAGATCACGTGATTGACGCCATTAGTGACGATGCTCTGCTTTGGCTCATCAGCACAGCAGCAGACCCCCCACTCAGTTTTGGGAGCGCGACTCCAGCCAAGCTCCTGAGCCGCAGCAGAAAGATTCAGGCATTTCTGAATCAAGCGCAGTCTGTTCTCTGGCAGCTAAGGCCCAAGCAGCTGACGCTGAGCTAACACGATGCCAAATCCTAAGACAGAAGTACGTGCTGCTTTCTGCAGGCAGAAGGTGCTGTAATTGAATTTGATAGCTCTCCACACCTCCCCCATGCAGTTACAGCTTTGTGTTTTAAGTATTATATACAGTCATGACACCAGCTAATTGCATGGTTACTGCTACATAAGATGTTATTTCGCGATAACTCCATGGTAACCCAGAGATGTAAGAGGCAGTGAAGAACAGAGGGAATCAACAAGTCAGAGAAGGAACAAGGGCCAAGACCTTGAGAGGAAGAAAGAAGCACGAACACAGAAAGCCCAAGCTGCAGCTGGGTAAAAACCTACATTTGAGTGAGGCAACATCTCCTGCAGCCACTACACACCAAGACCCAGTGGCGGCATCAAGGCTGGTGACACATGGGACTTCAAAGAAGTTCAGGTCCCGATTAAGCCAATGGACCCCCGAGCCTTGGATTCCTGTCTCAGAAGCAGAGCACATCCTCCCTTCCCTCTCCAGCCTTTGCTTTTCTCAACAAAGGGCCGAGTGCTTCAAAGCAAGGACTCAATTATAGTGACCATGTGCAGCAGAACGGGCTGTTTACAGCAAGCAGCAGGGTACTTTAGAAACAAGTCAGATGTCCCGACTAACCCGTTGGAGCCCTTTCTATCATTATGCCAACACTTACTCAGCCTAAAAAAAAGGCACAAAATCCCAGAGACCCCTTCTAGAGAAGCCAGAACACAGAAAGCAGCAGGGCACCATTGGACCACCCCTCTGATCAGAAGGGTTGCTGAGAGCAATTCACCCTCTAAGCCTTTGGGGAAAGCCTCAAGTGACAGAAAACTCTCCCTGCTTCATACCATGAGCCTTTCCCTGGTATCACCGCAGACCTAGGCCACAGCTCCTCAGTGCCATTTGCAAAGCATCATGCCACGGAAGGGCAGAAATAAGAGACGTGTGCGTAGGTGATGGTTTTACCTGGATTCTGCACTGTGGGCAAGTCCGACTTGGTGCTGTGTCAAACCACTGGATGAGACTGAGAAAGGAAAGGAAAATGTACAGTAAATCTTTAAAATCCAGGAGCACTACTCCCAGGGGCCACCCACCAACTCACCAGGGGACCGCAGGTTGTGACTTCTTACAAACTAAAAACAGAAATGCAAACATTTAGTCCAGAGGTGCAGCTAATGGGAACGCTGTGTTCCAGCATGTGCGCTCTGCCTTCGCCTCTGAGACAATTCCCAGCTGAATTTAGCGTGTGAGCTTATCTTTACCAGGGCAGAGTTTTTACAGAGCTCAGATCTCCCTGGGAGAGAGCCTTTGAACAACTGCAGCTTCACAGGAGTGAACGGATCCACACGCAGAGGACTCAGCACAAGAGCCACTATATCAGGATACAACAGCTGACAGATCCCCAGTTTGGTCGGCTCCAAAGGGCACCACTGACACCAAACACGCATCTGTGGAGCATGGGAGACCAGGCCAGGCTCTGCTCTGAGATGATGAATGCAAACCTGCCGGGCTTCCCAGGAGAGCTACTAATGCATTCTGCAACCAAGCTATCCTGTCACACTCCGAGCAGTTTGTTTTTGGAGCAAGGTAACAATCTGGAGCTGGCAGATTACCTTTGGAAGTTCTCCCTCCTCCGCTGGCTGTTAGAGCAGAGTCAGCCCGAGCTGCTGGTTAAGAGGTGACCGTCACACCCGCGAGCTGCGGTCCCTCTCCAAGTTACTTGGCCACAAAAGCAAATGCCCGCTCCCTCCCCACATGCAGAATTTATTTCCTGAGAAGAGCCGTTTCCTTCCAACACAAACACTTGCAAAGCAGTTCCAGCAAAAGCATGAAATTGCCTGGGAGGCTTCACCCATAATCTAACACTGCTCCCTCCAGATAAACACCCTGTGTAGGAGCAGTCTGCTGGCAGCGGCCCTCCCGGAGAAGGGAGGCCACAGGCCGAGCAGCGACAACGCAGCCGAGGCTCCCGCGGCAGCTTCGCCAGCGCCTCCAGCCCCCCGCGGAGCGGAACGGCCGCCGCTGCGGCTGCCGGGGTGGGCAG
>JAVJGI010000050.1:1254275-1265312 GCA_035590275.1 Ibycter americanus | reverse complement strand
CCCCCCCCCCCCCCCCCCCCCCCCCCCCCCCCCCCCCCCCCCCCCCCCCCCCCCCCCCCCCCCCCCCCCCCCCAGCCGTAGGCACGTCACTGTAACCATGCAAGGCTCGTCAGCTAACGAGCAGTTTGCTGCACCGCCCCACCATCGGGCACCCGACAGCCCTGCTCACATGGGGTGCCCCTGGGGCTGCCCCCCGTGTCACAAGACAGGGGGCCTGGCACCTATCTGCTACCCAGCCACAGCCCTGGGCACCCACCCTACCCGATGCTGAGGAGGGCAACATCCAGAGTGCCCGTCCGTCCATCCGTCCATCCATCCATCCATCCCTGCATCCCAGCTGCTGGCGGTGCCCCAGCCGCAACCCCGGCACCCAGCATCCTACAGCACCAGTGCCCAGCATCCCCCAGCACCTCCCGTTTCTGATCCAGCCCTACTAACCGCACGGTGCCAGGCCCTTCTTGCACCGCACCAGTTGCCACAGCAACTCGGCAGCGTAGCCAAAATGGTGCTGCTTGGCCTCGCGTGGGCAGGGCTGGCACCCATGCCGGGGGGCACGGCCACCCCGAAACCCGGGCCAGGGGAGCAGCATGGCCCCGCCACGGGGAAACCGAGGCACCGTCTTGGCAGACCCCCTGACTGTGGGATGCTGGGACCCAGCTGTGCTAAAAATATCCTCCTGCGAGCAGCGGCGGAGCCGTGCAGGTGTGAGGCGCCGGCGGAGAAGGACAGCTTGGCTGATGGGAGCTGACGCGGCCCCGGGCTCCGGCGCTGCTTAATGAGCAGCCGAGGAGGTTTTATTTAAAGCCGGCGCTGGCTGCAGGACCCGCGTGGCTGCCCACGGACCGGCGAGCGGAGCTGCCCGTGGCTGCGGGACTGGGGCATGTTTCAGCATCCCTGTCCTGGACCTGCCCCAAGCAGCCCCTGACCTTCCGCTCACCCCCAAAAACCTTGCCCTCACCTCCCACCCCGAGCTCTGGATGTGTGCCCAGGGGAGTGATGCCCATCACTGGTCCCCTCCTCTTTTCCAGTGTCTTGTTCTAGGTGATTTTTGCCCCAAAGTGGGGCACAGGGGACCTCCTCATTGGGATGAGCTCCTCACAAATGTGACATCTGCCACCACCGCTAGCAAAAGGAGCAGAGAAAGCCAGCTCATTTGGTGGTGAGCACCAACGGGGGGTTCAGCTGCTCCCCCCAGCTCCTGGGCAACCCCAATGCCAGCCTCTGGGCATGCCCCAGGGCATGAGCTGCTCCGTCCCCTGCACAGGCAGCAGCTGAAGCAATTAGGGTGTAATTAGGTTGTAATTAGGGTGATACTTGGTCACCACACAGCAGCCCCAAGCCCTGTCCAGTGTGCCCCACCAGGACCCTGTGCAGGCAGGGTGGGTGGGTAGCGGTGCTGGAAAGCAGGCAGTGCTGGGGGGTTACTGCGGGCTGGGTGTCAGCGCGTCTGCCACCAGGACTGGACGTCCTGGGTACCAGGGTCCCACGGGCACCTCAGTGCCAGGGACACTGTAATCCCATGCCCTGGGCTCTGTGACACCAGCAGCACTGTGATCCCACAGCCAAGCACCCATGATCCCATGGGCACCGCAATCCCATGCCCAGGCACCCATCGTTCCAGGAGCACTGTGATCCCATGGGCACCGCGATCCCATGCCCAGGCACCCATCGTTCCAGGAGCACTGTGATCCCAAGGGCACCGCGATCCCATGCCCAGGCATCCATCGTTCCAGGAGCACTGTGATCCCATGGGCACCGCGATCCCATGCCCCAGGCACCCATCATGCCGTGATCGCAGGGGCACGGAGACTCACACCCCAGGTAGTGGGATCCCAGGGGCACCATCACCCCATGCTCAAGAGCAGGGTGTGCCCCTCACCTCTGCCCCTTTACTTGGGTGGTTGGGGGCTGGGGGGGGGGAGGGGGCATCTCGCAGGGTACAGCCCTTTCCACCCTCTTCAGCTGCAGCTAAATATAGCCCCGACGGCTCCGCTGGCAGCTCTGCCAGCTGGGTGGGCTCCAGGCACCCATCTGGCTGCTGGGCCGGGGTGCTGTGAGGTGCACGACGGCACGGCGAGCACGGTGCCGCGGGGTGAGCGGGGCCATGGGCTCGGGCTGGAGAGGGGATTTTAGGAAAATCCTTTTGCTTAGTGCTGGCATCACCTCCCGGCAGCCTGGGTCCCCCCGAGCGCAGGGGGCTGTGGTGGGAGCTGGGGCGCATCGGGGGACCCCAGTGTGCTGGCCCCGGGGGACAGTGCCCGGGGTGCCCGTGCCAGCACCGGTGTGCAGGTGCCCTCCCGTGGCTAGCACGGGAACAGTGGGTGCACCCCGGGGTGCACCCCCAGCTGCACCCCTGCAAGGTGGGTGCCCCGGGGGGGAGCCAGGGAGGGGCGCCCCCCACGCAGGGGGACAGCGGTGCTGCCAATCCAGGCATGGCCCCCCCCGCCCTCCAGACACAGCCCCAGCCTGGGAAAAAATATAATTAGGTTTTAATGAGCGATTCGAGCAGCCGAGGGGCTGAAAACCCCACGGGACCCCTGGGTGGGCCAGGCCAGCCTATGGCACCCACCGGGGCTGAGCCAGCCCCCTACAGCACAGCCTCGCTACTGGGGGGCTGAGTCCGGGACCCCCAGCACCCGGCTGCTGGGGGCCTGAGCCCCAGACCCCACAGCACAGCCTCATCAGTGTGGGGCTGAGCCTCCCAGCACCCAGCCAGCACAGGACTGAGCCCCATGGCACCCCGTGGCGTGGGACCAAGCTGGGGACAGCCAGCAGATCCGGGTGTGAGCTGTGGGGTACTCCCCACAGCACCCAGCTGCCTCCCCACGCCTGTCTCAGGGAGGGTGCCCCATGGCACCC
This sequence comes from Ibycter americanus, assembly GCA_035590275.1. Taxonomy (NCBI): domain Eukaryota; kingdom Metazoa; phylum Chordata; class Aves; order Falconiformes; family Falconidae; genus Ibycter; species Ibycter americanus. The sequence goes on along the minus strand of JAVJGI010000050.1, from coordinate 1,262,453 downwards.
GCCTGCACGCTGCATCCCTCCTAGGGGGAGCGTGCCCATGGTGCATGGGGGTCCAGGAGCCCCCACAGTGCAGAGCACCCCATCAGCACACGGCTGTGTCCTCCTCCTCTTCTTCCTCCTCCTCCTCTTCTTCTTCCTCCTCCTCCTCGTTATCCTCATCCTCATCCTTGCCATTGGGCAGCTGTCCCGGGGGAGCAGGTGGGAAGGGGGGGCCACGTTCCAGGTTGACGTAGGTGACAGCCAGGTTGACATAGTGCTCACCCTCCAGCGTGGCCAGGACATGCTCCAGCTCGCCCACCAGCCCCGTGAAGGACGGCCTCTCCTCAGGTGCTGGTGCCCAGCAGCTCAGCATCACCCCGTACCTGCCCCGACACACCCGTCAGCACCGGTGGCCCCCTGGGGACAACCCCCACCACCACCCTGCCCACCCCCCAGCCCCACTCACAGGGTGTCAGGGCAGTGGCAGGGCTGTGGCAGGCGTCTCCCCCGCAGCAGGTAGCGGGCCATGTCGTAGGGGTCCACGCCGGGGTACGGCGATGCCCCCCGCGTCAGCAGCTCCCACATGAGCACCCCGAAGGACCACTGCCGAGCAGAGGGCTGCCATGGCGGGGCCAGGCAGGATGGGGACAGGGGACAGGGGACAGGGGACAGGGACGGGGGTTGTGCCTACCACGTCCGACTTGGTGGTGAATTTTTGGGTCTGAAGGCTCTCCAGTGCCATCCACTTGACGGGCAGCTTGGCATGCCGGTGCTGCCGGACGCTGTAGTACTCCTTGCCGAACACATCCCGCGCCAGCCCGAAATCAGCCACCTTCACCGTCAGTGTCTCATCCAGCCTGCGGGACACTGGTTTTGGGGGGGACCACCGGGCAGCACCCCCCATGCCCACCCCCAGGGTGACCCCATGGCGGGGGTCCGGCAGGCATGGCCACACTCACATGCAGTTCCTGGCTGCCAGGTCCCGATGCACAAACTTCTTCTGGGCCAGGTACTCCATGCCCAGGGCCACCTGCAGCCCAAAGCCAATGAGGTCCTTCAGTGTGGGGCTCTGCAGGGTGGGAGCAGTGAGTGAGACAACCTTGGGGGTCTTCCCTCCTGCCCCCGCTCAGGGTACCCCCCTACCCGCTCCTGGGCACGGATGAAGTGGCGCAGGTCCCCGTGGCGCATGTAGGGCAGGACGACGAGGGGCAGCCCGTGGCGGGGCAGGCACACCCCCAGCAGCGAGAGCACCTGGGGGTGGTGGAAGCTCTTCATAAGGATGCCCTCACGCAGGAACTCCTCCACCTCCTCCAGGTCCGTGATGCCTGCCGAGAGCGGAGCTGTGGAGTGCTCCGCTGCCACGCCATGCCGCGGGGCTGCGCCATGGGAGCGGGTGCTACTCACGGTGCAGGGACTTGATGGCGCAGTGGAGGTCCCCCAGCAGCGGGTCCATGTAGGTGCCATGGTAGACGCTGCCGAAGTGCCCTGTGGGGACAGGTGGCACAACATGAAGCTGGCACCACACACAGTGAGTGGGTGATGCCACGGCCAAATCGGGGTGCGGCATCACCTTTGCCGATGACCTGGTGGCGGTGAGTGATGAGCCGCTCCTCAGGGATGAGGATGTCTTTCACCTCCTCCAGCAGCTCCGGCCGCAGGTCCTCCAGGCAGCAGGATGTGGCCCTGAGCAGGGGCACGGGGGAGCCACCACCTGCCACGCCAGCACCGGCACTAGCGCCAGCACCGGTGAATCGTGCCCGGGGCCCCACTGGGCCAGGACTGGCTGCCGTGGGCAGCACTGCTGGGACAGGCAGAGGCAGGGTGAGGGCTGGGCAGGCACCCAGCACCCCACCACCCGTCAGTGACACCCACTTACCCAGCACCTCCCTGTAGTCGACGCCAGGGCGCAGGGTGGTGGCGGAGGGGTTGTCACGGCCAGGCTGAACCAGCAGCTCCAGGTTCTCGGTCCCTGCGGGCAGCAGCAGGGTGGGTGAGCGATGACATGGTGGGGGCCGGGGGGGTGGCAGGGTGCCTGGTGAGCGTGGCACTCACCTCCCCTCTTCCTCCAGCACCAGCGGAGCAGCACAGCAGCCAGGATGCAGCAGAGCAGGAAGGTGACACCAGTGCCCAGGGCCAGGCTGGCGGCCAGGTCCAGCGAGGTGGCGGGGGGCAGCACCCAGCCCAGCTCCTTGCAGGCGCTGTTGATGCAGACCTGGGGGAGCAGAGGCTCAGTGGGGATGGGGTGAGGGACACCGGGGGGGCTGCCCACTCGGGGGGTGCCTACCTCCACAGGAGCTCCAGCCAGGGGCAGGTGCAGCTCGCGGGGCAGTCGGCACATCACCTTGTTCTTCAGCACGTTGGGGTGGCAGTCCTGGCCACCCACCGTCATGGTGATGTTCATGCAGGAGGCCACGACATCCAGCCCCGATTGCTGCCCAGACACAGCGCCCTGAGCCTGGAGGTCCCGGCAGCGGGACCCCCCACCCTGGCTCACCCTGCTGCCCCACGTACGTGCACCTCAATCTCGTCGTCGCCAGGCTTGAGGCGGAGGCGCCCGCCCTCCTGCTTCAAGGGGATGAGCTTGGGCTTGGGGTAGTAGTGGAGGCGGAAGAGCCAGTGGCCGGTGGCGCCGTCCAGCAGCACGCTCAGGTTCCCCAATGCCACCACCTCCACCTTGCTCTCGAAGGGGAAAGCCGGGCTGCGGCACAGCAGCCGCTCCGGTGCCCGCGAGCCCTCGCACTCCTGCGGGCAGGGGGATGCTGGGCACCAGTGCAGCATGGTGCCTGGGGGACTGGGGTAGGCAGGGCAGGGCTGGGGGTGATGGCCTCCTGCCCTGGTGCTTACTGTGGCTTTGGTCCTCACGCCACTGGCTTCGAAGCGGATCTTGGCTCGATACACCGAGTCCAGGTGGGTGCCAATGATGGTGAGTATTGAGCCCCTACAGTGAGCCGGGATCAGGGCCCTGGGGTGCACATGGGCCCCAGGGTGCACGTGGTCCCTGGGGTGCATGTGGTCCCCAAGGTGCACGCAGTCCTTGGGATGTGTGCAGTCCCTGGGGTGCCCAAGGTCCCCAGAACTTCATCCAGCCCGGCCGGGGTGTTGGGAAGGCTGGGGCTGACCCCCAGCCAGGGGAAGGGAGCCAATGCACTCACTCATAGCTGCAGCTGGGGACGATGGCTGAAACGACGGGGTCGGGGCGGTACTGGAAGGGCAGGGGGGCCGGGAACTCCTCGCCGTCGATCCACAGGGACACCCAGGCTGCACCCAGGCCATCGGCAGCGGGAGCTGTGCACTGAATTGCCCCCTCGCCCTGCCTGGGAACAAAACGGCCATGGCTGGAGGGGACACTGGGACCGTGAGGGGTCCCCCTGCCTGTCCCCGTGTCAGGGACCCCACTGTGCCTGCTGGGGGCAGGGCAGGGGCATACCTGGGCTGCTCAATCAGGGGACACTCGGAGCCGTTGACCATCACCTGCCAGCTGCTCCCTGCCGAGAGGTGGGTGCCACGGAGCCAGAGGTGGGTGCCACCCCCCCTGGGGCCAAACAGGGGGTGCAGGTCACTGACATGGGGCTCCTGGGCAGAGAGGGGGTCGGTGGGGTGAGTGGGTGAGCAAACCCCTCCCCCAAACCCTGCCAGAGGGCAGCTGCCTCACAGCGGGGTGACCACCAGTGCACAACCATACCACGAAGATGAAGCCGCTGAGGGTGGCGGAGCCCTGGACACGGAAGCTGGAGGGTCCGGCGGGTTCGTCCACGGTGAGCACCACATCGGCCGGGCCCCCCACCGCCATCGGGCCCCCTGGCTCCAGCACACACACCAGCACATTCACAAAGTCCTTGTGGCGGGAGGTGGGCAGGGGTCTGCAGGGCGGTGAGAGGGGGTCGGCCATGGGCTGGGGGCAGCCCCAGACCCCTCTCTGCTGCCCCCGGCCCCGCTGCGCACCTGTGGTTCCCGCTCTCCGACAGCACGGTGCAGCCTCGCCGTCCCACGGCCACCCGGTAGGTGCCGGGGGGGCTGTAGTGGGGATCGGGGTTCCAGTGGGAGCGGAAGGTCATGCCGCAGAGTGTCACCCGTGTCCGGCCCTGCAGCGGGGCGCTCCGGGGGTGGAACTGTGGGAGAGGCACCCATGTCACCCCAAGCGCCAAAAGCCTGGGGACGGTTGCGGGTCCAGAAAGCCCCTTCCCCAGGAGGCATGACAGCCGTCCCAGGGAGAGGGTCTCTGGACAGAGCAAAGGTCCCACCACATGCCACCCCATCTGTCACCTCCCTCCCCATCCGAGTGCCCGGGACATGGCGGGAGCAGGGGGGACGGCGGCGCAGACCTACGTCGGTGAGGACGGGTGGGCAGCTGTCCTGGACCCAGGGGCCGGCACACTCGTGGCGGCGTGTGCACCCATCCCTGCACCAGCCGCAGCCCATGAAGCGCTCGGCACGCAGGCAGCGCTGGCATGTGGAGAAGTGGCGGCAGCCAGGGCCAGTGACGTTCAGGCGCCACACCTGGGGATGGAGAGTGGAGTGAGCGAGGTGCGTGGGGCTCAGCACCTCCCCTGCCCCTCCCCGGGGCCCCCACTCACCTTGGTACTGGCAGCAAAGAACAGCGAGTGGCTCTGCAGCCCCATGGCACCCCACACCGGCCCCGGCTCCCCCAGGGAGAAGTTGGCCAAGGTGAGGAGGTAGGAGCTGGAGCGCTGGAGCACCATCTGCAGTGGGACAGAGCAGGGGGCTGAGCGCACCCTGCACCTTGCTGGGACCCCCCACCACTCCCGGCCTCCCATCCCACCTGGAAGATGCGTCCCTCCACTGTGCCCAGGTGGGCCACAGTGACATCCCCGAGGGCGGTGACAAAGATGGAGGTGAGGAGGACACTGGCCAGCTGACCATTGAACAGGTCCACCTTATGGGAGCTGGCGGGGACGAGGGTGGGCTGGTCCCAGCAGCTGGTGTTGGTCACTGGCGCCGAGAGGTTCACCTGCATCCGAGAGCGAGGTGGGTGCCTTGAAGCCAGCCCCGGCACCCTGACACCCCCATGCCCTCGTGGGTGGGCACCAGCTCCAGCCACAAGATATTCTGGAGAGCACCTGATTGCCCAAGCGCCCCAGCAGGCTGTGAAAATTTTGGGGGAAAAGCCACATCCATGGCCCCTCCCGCAGCCCCCGCGCAGCGTCAGATCCTGCCCTCCCCTCCCACCCCATCTGGATGTGGTTATGGTGCTGGCACCGCAGGGCAGACACCCCAAAGCCGGCCCTCCCCAACCCCTGGAGCTTGGTGGGGGGGCTGGGTTTGAAGTGGGATACCAGGAGCCAGGGGGTCCCCAGCGGGCCCCCCACTGATGCGTGGGGCTGGGGTCCCCTCCAGGCTCGCCCTGGCCGCCCTGTGAGTCAGCGGCAGCGAGCTGCCTGCTCCGCGCGCAGGAAGAGGAGGGGATCTGGCTGCACCTTGCCCCGCGCCTGGCCGAGACCACCAGAACTCGTGTCACGGGTGCTCGCTGGGACCCTGCCTGCAGAGGGGGCCCCGCTGGGGCGCCCACCCGCCCCTGTCCCGGCCATGCCAGGGCTTGTACCTGGGACACAGTGTTCCCACCCTGAGGCTGCGGCAGACGAGAAATCCTGGTGACTAATAGCGCTTCCGCCTGCGGTTTATTTGCCCAGAGAAGGCGGCGGCCCTGGGGCCCGGGGGGGGCAAGGCGGGGGTGCCTGGGCACCCCACACACCCCGGCCCGGGGAGCACCGAGGCCCCACAGCGTCCCCATCTCTTGCACACATAAACAAGCTGGAGAGGGTGGCCAACAACAGCCCAGCGCTGGGGACAGTCACCACAGGGGCTGGAGCCAGCGCTCCCCGGGGAAGCCATACTGAGAGACTTTTGGCCTGATGCACGGCGAGCGGCGGCGCAGCCATGTGCTGGGACACGTGTCTGCGGCACCCAGCTCGGGGGAGCACGGGGCGCCTGGGGTGGGGAGCGCAGCCGGTTGCCCACCAGCCCCTGCCTCCCCAGCACGGCCGGGGCTGGCGAAACGCGGCGGCCCCTGCGATAGGCAGTGGGCAGCTGGTGGGGCTGCCTCACACCTGGGCCATGCCGCTCTCCCCCTGCCCAACCCACCCCCTGGAGTCCAGGTCACTTTACCAGCGCTTCCCAGCATCCCAGATCCACCTCCCCAGGTGGTCCCCAGGCCGACCCCCAGACCCCCTGGGATGGACGCAGCGCAGGGCAGAGGACTCACGTTGTGCGGGCAGTACTCCACGGGCTGGAAGAAGCTGAGGCCCCGCAGCAGCGGCTGGTGCCCGGTGCCGCAGCACTTCTCCATGCCCTCCTCCATGGCCTGGTTGAGGAGGCGGAGGGGGAAGGCGCAGACGGCCGAGTTGTGCTGTGGCACCCGGCTCTCCGGCTGGCTCTCGGCGAAGGCACCGAAGAGCACCGTGTCGGTGTCATTGATGCCGAGGTCCCGGGCCAGGCGGGCACCGGGGCGGGCGGCGTGGGCTGCCTGCAGCACGTTGTAGGCGATGTCCCATGTGGCATCCTCCTCGCCACTGCGCCGCCGCCGCCGCCGCTTGGACTCAAAGCGGCAGTCAAGGACAAGTTCGCGGTAGCGGTGGAGGTCACGCTCGTGGGTGCTGAGCCGTGCCAGACGCGTGTGGTACGCTGCTGAGCCCGGCCGCTCCGGCTGCACCATCAGGAAGTAGACGTGGTCCCTGTCGGCGAAGGAGTGCACGTAGTGGATGGTGTAGTTGTCCTGGTATTGCGGCAGCACTGTCAGCCACTGGAAGTCATTCGAAAAGCCATCCAAGGTGCCCTTCAGCCTGCGGACGGACACTGACTGTGGGCTGTACTGTGCCGCCACGCTGCTGTTGATGGTGGAACCGAGGTAGAAGAAAGAGGCGTAGGAGGTGGCCACCACAGTGGCACTGGTACCCAGGGGGCTGACCACACAGTCGGGGCAGGACGCGGGGCTGTTACCCGTGGCCGAGTACAGGCAGTGTGTGGCCGTGATGGCCACCTTGCCGTCCCGCACCTCCAGCTGGTGCTGGTAGCACAGCCCGTGCTGTGCCGTGCCGCAGCTGTACAGCCACGGCTCCAGCGGGTCCAGCAGCAGCAGGATGTTGTCCACGTCCTTGGGGCCACCTGTGGTGTCCGGGCACAGGCGGCAGATCTCACACTCAGTGCTGCCCACTGGGCCGGTGACGAGGACAGAGAGGAGCTGCAGCTCGGGGCTGGCCAGCAGGATGCGGTTACGGATAGCCACGAAGATGGCAACCGGACCGGTAGAGTCGGCAAAGACAGCGACGTTCTGCACGGGGCTGCCGGCGTCGAGGCTGGGCAGCACATAGGGGACGGAGAAGTTCCTGGTGGAGCTGTAAGGGATGCGGGGGCACTGCCAGGCGCCAGCGCCCAGCGGGGCCAGGGTGAGCACCAGCAATAGGCACATGCGGCACAACAGCCCCATGCTGTGCAGTGCTGCTGGCGCGGGGTTATCGACGGTCTCGGCACTGAGCAGGGTTGGGACATAGGGAGGACAGGTCACCATTGCATCTGCCAAAATAGAGGAGAAAGGGGTTTGCCCGCTGTGGATGGGCGAGGACCTGGGGGCGCTGCCACAGCTGTGTGTGGGGCAGGGGGTGCTGGGGTCCCCTGGGGGTCCCCAGGGGCCGGACAATGCTGGGTGCTGCCAGGGGAGGACTGGTCACACCACATCTCTTCCCAAATACTGCAAGCGGGAGGTGAAGCCAAGCTGCCTGTGGCCATGGGGACAAATCCTGCCTGTTGCCGCCTCCCAGCCCCTCGCCTGTCCCCCAGGAGCATCCCTGCCCTGTAAGCCCCCCGTCCCGGGGACTGGAATGGGGACCCTGCCAGCCCCCCAGGGACAAGGACCCCAAGGGCCCCCCGGGGCCGGCCCGGGGGTGGGTACGGCTGCCAGTCCCCCAGGACAGCTGTGGAGACAGGGGATCCCCGCGGGACTGGGACTAGTCCCCTGCCAGCCCCCAGGGACAAGTCAGCTGTGCCAACAACACAGGCAAACACCCTTTGTATGGGGAGGATGCAGTCTGCAAGACCTCTTTAAGATGCAACGTTAAGACAGGCTTGTACTGGAGTCGCGCAGCACAGGGTGCAGCAGCTCGCACGGACAAGCTGCGTGTTTGCATACAATGGGAAAGCTTGCATGGAATTGCTTCCCTGGGGTTCTCCAAGTTTTGTCAGGCTGAG
>JAVJGI010000050.1:1180542-1247011 GCA_035590275.1 Ibycter americanus | reverse complement strand
GCTGTGATGTTTCTGGGTATCTCTGAGTTATTCTGGCGCCCCGATCAAAATTAGGGCTTCTCTCACACCGTGTCGTATGGGTTTCCCTGAAAAGTGTCTCAGAACAGTTGCGTTTTTAAGAGGGATGGACGAAAAAATGGGCTGGATTCATGCTGGGATGGAGAGTAGGGTGGTCGGGGCTGGTGCTGGGAGTGTGTTAGCTGGTAGTAATCCCCAGTGATGGGCTAAACGGGATTTTGGACTGTAAATAAAGGTTTAGGTGGAGGCGGGATGAGGCCCAGCTCATGCTGAGGGCTGGGTAATGCAGTGGTCATGAACTACTGGGAGTAATAATGGTGATCTTTCCTGTTTTGGTTTTTAAAACAGTTGGCACCACAAGTGTTTGGTGTTGTTGCTGGTGTGTGATATGGATTTTGGAAATGCTGCTGAAGGTGGAATCCACTTTCCTATCCCAGTAAGGGCGTTGGGGGCGTGAAAGTTTCTCTCAACACTCCCCATTTGGGAATGTGCTCGTGAAATCCTTTGGGACAGGCACGGTCAGGATAGTAATGGGGGGGGGGCATGTGTGTTTAGAAATCACCTGATTGTTTCTAATATGTGTTTTTAAAAGCATCGTGCAGCTGACAAGCACACACATCCCCTTTTATAAGTGAAAAACCTCCATCCTGACACCTGGAAGAGCCAAAATGGTTCTCCCTTTGCTTTCAAATTTCAGTGACATGGTTTTGGTATTTCTTCTGGATTAGACATCTTCAACTTTAACATTGAAAATAACAGGCTTTCTTGGCTACTTGCAGTTTCTGTAGCTTGGGGAAGTGTTTTCTTTTGTACCTCTTAGTACGTGAATTTCACAGAGGCTTTTTCCTTTCTTCAGCCTTACAAAAACTTCACTGGGTGCAGAAAGTTGTTCTGCAGCAAATTACTTCCTCTGTTCTTTGAGCGTAGTCTTGTGTGTAGTTATGTGTTTGATTTCCTCATGCTCTATAAATACCAAGTCTGGCAGCCTTGGCAAAATCTATTTGGAGACGAGCTGTGAATATCAGAGTATTTTTCTGAAAATAGCATCTCTTTGAAACTTCACCTTGTTTAATCTGTCACCAATTTCTCCTCTCTCCCCCAAGATGTGGAAAACAAGGTGCAAAGTTAGGTATAAGTTGGTGAGGAGATGCTCAAGGGCTGTGCTGGCATTCCTCACTGTGCCCCTTGCCAGAAATCTTTAATTAGTTCTTAAGAAGGCCAGCTTCTTAGTCTGACTCAGTTGCACAGTTCTGATGTACAATGCCATTATTTTACCATAGTGTGCTGTAAATTGAAAGAAGAGATCCAAAAACATTTGCTGTCAGGCTTGGCACCTGTAGTTTGGAAAGTGGAATCGGGAATGTCCCCTGAGCTGGGTTGTCTGGGGGTGTGCTGGGGAGGACAGAGGCACAGTCCTGAGGAATTCCTTGGGTATAATTGCCAGGGAGCATCTGGAGCTCCATCAGCCTCTCCTGGGAGGGATGTGGGACCACTGGTCATTGGAGGAACTAAGACCACGAGAAAGCTTCCCCTCCTCTGAGATGTACCTTCTGTATCGTCACTGGAGCCAGGGCTTTGCCACCAGGAAATAGAGCGGGCTGGGATAGGAGGAGGGAAATATAATGCATGCTTTCAGGATGCATATCTGCCCTCCTGAATATTCAGTATAATTGTAACAGCTAATTATTGTCTTAAAAAAACCTAAATCCGGGCTCTGTGAGTAACTGGACCGCATTGTGTATGCTGCGGCTGTGTTACTGTCTCACTCTGAAGTGTCCTTTGTTGCCATCTCCTTCACATGCATGGTTGTGACTGAACTATGGCAAAACCAATTGACGCACAATTCCTAGCACTTGAGGGTGGCTTTTTGCTGTGCTTTGCTGTTGGCCTGGCCCCAGCCCCGGGCTCTGTTGGTGTGACTTTGGCAAACAGCCTTACTCACACAGACCTGTCTCCCAGCATCTGCCTGCAAGCAGGGAGGTGGGAGCCAAGCTGGCAATTCCTGCCTGCGGCAGAAGGGTGAATCCTGATGGCGTCTCATCACAGCATGCACCTTTTGGAGCAGCTGTAGCAGAGCGTACCTTCAGGAGATCTTGGCATTGGTGGAAGCCAGTCTAAGAAGTTTCTGTCCCTGTCCTGCAGTTTGCTGTCACCTTGTTTTGTGGAGCTGTGTAGTAAGCCGTATTGCTGAAATGACCTGGGTTAAATATAACTCTTTTCGGAGGGTCATCCGTGGTATAGACCCAGAAAAGCACAAGCTGGCACAGCTAACACGTTGCACATTGCCAAAGGCAGAGTGGAGGGAGCAAATCGTATCAGGCTGAACAGGGGACTTTTGGAGCCAGTGTTGCTGCCTGTGTTATTGAACCATGACCTCATACTCATGAATGTTGCTGCATGGCTCCGCTGATCTATGCCAGGCCTGATATCAATCCAATGGTATTTTTTGACCCGTCTGATAATTTGAATATTATGTCCAAACAGTTCCCAGCTGGCAAGGGATTTTTTTTTTTTTTTTAAAGCATCAGTAAGCTTGTTGACTTAATGAGAACTGGAGTGGGGGAGGAAATCCAAAAGGGAAGAACAAGAAACACCAGGTCTGCAGATGTCTGCAGGCTGCAAAAGATCATAGATAAAAGGACTGGCTGATGACAGCCAACTGTAATGGTGACTGCCATAACCATCTCCGTTTGCCTGTCTTCTCTGTGGAAGGTGCAGTATCAGCTCTCTTAGATTCTCCTCCAAGAAAGAAAATATGGTAGAGCTTATGGAGGAAATCCTTGAGACCAGACAGGTGCTTGTTGCATCGAGAGCCACGTAAAGTGTGAGCAGACCACTGCTCTCGGGCTTGAGTGGCCAACTGAATGGACCTGTTTCTTTATAAATGGCATTATAGCGGATGGATCAGTGGTGGTTGTGCAGGTTGCCTTCATCAGCCTCCACGCCCTTGCATACTGCAGCCTGCCAGGCCCTGCCGTTCCCGGCTCCCATGTGAGCATTCACTGGCTGGTGATGGGCCCTGGCAGGAGCGGGTACTCCCTCTTGACGGGGCAGCTCCCTTTAGCTCCTTGGCACAGACGGCTGCCAGCAGCGTCATCTGGAGTCGTGTAAGGTCTGTCATAACCTGCTCTGTCAAACTGCTACCCATATGGCAGCACTGACCTTTGGAAGTGGGAAGAAACAGGATCTTGTGTGCTTTTCTTCAACATTAGCTGCTCTAGGCAGGCCTGGTGATGAATGACTGTCTGTACAGTCTTCTGTGCCACCTAACCACTGCAGTTAGTTTAATCCTGCTTTTGAGCTGCTTTGTAGCAGCATGTGAGCCCCAGGTCTCCTAACCTTGGTCTGGTGCATGGCAGCCCTGCTAAACTGCTGCAAACTGCATTAGCCAGAGCAGGTTTGAGACCATCAGGTTGCTAGCTACCTCATTTTGTTCTGTGCTCTGCTGCAACCTTTTTTGGGGGGGGAAAGACTCCCATTTTGAGTACTGGCTTTGGCAATCGCCAGGAAATACTCACCTTCTCTGCTGGTGGGAGGAAGTGGATGAGATTTTAGATCTCTGTTGAGGCAAGTGTTATTTGCAGCGCTCAGCTTGATGAGGGCAGTATTGGAGAACAGTGCCTGTAATGATTTATTGGCAAAGCCTGCTCTGTTATCTGTGTTCTTTTGAGGGCAGAGTAACCATAGTAGACCAATAGTAGTGATCGTTTCCTGAACAGCAAAGAGCTTTTGGCAAAAATACTTTGGATTAAACATTAATTACAAACCGTTGTTCGGCAACGGTCCTTGTTGTTTATAGATTGTGGCGTTCTCACATTTCTAGCTGCACTCTGAATAGTGTCAGACAGCACAATATGTTGGAAAGCTTTATGTTAATCAAAGCAGATGTCAAATTGTGCCCACCCATATTGACAGTTTGATTTCAGAAGTTGTTTGATGCTTGCAAATTTAAACATGGAGAAATGCAGCAATTAAATTAATTAACGCCTAGGTGTGGTCTTGTGTATTTTTGGATCCTGATCAGACATTACATGTGCCCCTTCTGACCAGCAGTGTTTCTCTTAGGTGATATGTATTCTTTGCCTTGTGGCTTATTGTCACATTATTTATTCAACAGGTTGTGCAGTCTTGGTGTTCTTAGAGTGAAATAACCATTTCTGGAAACATACCAGACAAGATCAAAATGTGGGGAGACCATCGACAAGGCAACAGAATGGGGTCTTTTCGGTAAGCATTTGAATGTACAGTTTGTTTCACAACATTCTTAAATACAATAAGCCATAGGATCTCTCTGTTTGTCGATATTTCTGTGCATTCTCCTATAAGCACACTATATTGGTAAAAGTTCTGAGATCTGTGTGGAACTAGGTGTGATTGCCAAAGAATAGGCAAGTTAAGTGACAGTGTAACTTCCTGCATTTCTGTGAAGTTTTTAAATTTTTTTTTTTTTTTTTTTAACAGCAGCTGCTTTTAGTATTTCTCTTCCTTCTGCATACCACTTTTTCTAGTGATACTTAGTTCAGCTGTTGTAAGCTAAGGTGATATGCCACATGGATTTTGGTGCTATGTGCTGTTAAGTCCTAGAAGAGAAGTGCCTAACAGTGTGATGTTGATTCTTTTCAACCATGGTGCTTCCCTTAACTTCAGAAATACTGGCACTTTCATTGCACACAGAACTTCATGAAAACTTTTGAGAGTTTAGCTCTCTCCATAAGGTTAAGTGGACCACATATCCCTGTGTTCTTGGTGATATTCCTTCATAAGACATTTTTGAATGTCACTGGAACTGTTCTAAAGATCTGTATGCAACTGACCTGCACAGCATGATATTTTTCTTAGCTTCCTCTGGTTGTTACTAGGTTGTTCTGGTTGTTCCTCTGGTTGTTACTAGGCCCTGTGTTTGCAAGAGGGCTCTGTGTATATTAAAAAAAAAAAAAATTAAAATGGAGGCACAAAAAGCTAGGGCTTTCCTCTGTTGTTAATAATTCTTTCATCCTTTGCTCACGTGTCCACCTCAGTTACTTGAATAGCAGCATGATAAAGGTACTTCCTCATGGCATACCTTCCATTTCTGCAATAGGAATACTTCAAATAATTGTCCAACTGTAATGTTTTGAGAAAGCCGATTGCATCTGAGCTACAAGAAACAGTATCCTCCAAAACATGTCTTTACGGTATTGGTGAGGGAGTGATTGTGTTTTGTGATTATATCAGTAGTGTGGTTCTGCTGATTTTTAAGTGGATTTTATTGGCATCATTCTTTACTGTATTGGGTGGGTAATTCTAATGTTGAACCAAGTTTTAATTACTATTCTACGTGGTAGTGAAACAGGGGTGTGTAGGTTAGGAAGTCTGTATATGGTTTGATTAACTGTGCAAAAGTCACATTGCATTCCGTTGGTGAGTGATTCTGTAGTGAAACTCAAAGAACAACATGACTTGCTGTAGTTGCTAAGGAAATGTCCACTGATTCGGGTAGCATTTGGTGTTATTTTAAAATGTGTTGACATTTTATTATTCTGGATTTTTGAAAATGTATTAGAGCCTTGCTTAGATGAAAAATCAGGCAGCGCAATCTCAAAAAAACCCCAACCAAAACCAAAAACAAAACCTACTGGGTTTTAAAAAACTGTCTTAAGAGAAAGCCATTTCCTGAGTGGTTTTATGCAGGTTTCAGGAGACCTCATAGCTATAGTGTTGTAAAATCAGTGTAAGACAGCCAGTCTGGAGGCACGAGCACAGGACCATCCTGAATGTTAATTGCTGGCATATTCCTGTGAGGCATCCTCGAAGCCTGAACTGATAGCTTTCAGCATTTTGCCGGTTTAGACTCCAGCACAAGAAAGCATAAATGAATCTCTGTAGTATGTTAATAGAGCATGTTTGGTAACCTCTGCTTTTACGTGCCTCAGGATGACGTGGTAAGTTAGCTGTTTCTAATGCTGCCTGGAGAGCTTAAGCTCAAGTGGTTCCTCACAGGCGTGTGCTGGTGATGCTAATGAACAAACATACCAGCTGATGGAACCTTGAACAGCTGCAGAGCTGTGTGCAGTGCAGGACTATGTGGATTGCTACCGTCATTAACCCATTAATATTGCAGGTATTCCCTGTTGAGTGCTTCTGGAAATTGTGCTGAAATGGGAGCACCCAAGTTTACTTTCTCACATCTGTCGTATGCTGCCTCATCTTAAACTGCCAAACATCAATATCTTCTGCGGATCTTAGACTGTTACACAACTCTATAAAAGTTTAGAGAAGAATGTGCTGCTGTGTAGATTTCAGACTCTAAGCACGTTATGAATAATACTGTCTTTATTTCTACAGTGGGAGCCAAGAAGAAAGGTTTGCTCCCGGGTGGAACAGGGAATATCCTCCTTCCCTTGATAGTCTTGCTCAAGAAAGACACTCTGGCAACTTCTCTGGCAGAGAATCACTTCCTTTTGATATCCAGGCACTCACAGGCCTCCTCAATCCTCAGTTTGCCAACAGAGAGGAACCTTCTTTCAGCTTTGGAGCTAGAGATGGACCACGTAGTGACTTCAGAGGTGGGGAGGGGCACCATGATTTCAGGGGCAGAGATTTTCCACCATCTGACTTTCAGGGCAGAGATGAGTCTCAGATGGATTTCAGAGGCAGGGAGCCACCCTCTTCTGAGTATAGGGGCAGGGATATGTACTCTGGAGAATTCCGGGAGAGAGAAGGACCACCTATGGACTTCAGAGGTGGGGACGTTCCTTCAGTGGACTACAGGAACAGGGAGACGTTCCGTATGAACTACAGGGATAGGGAAGCACATAATATGGATTACAGGGGCAGAGATGAACCTCCATCAGACTTCAGGGGAAGGGGGTCTTTTGATCTAGACTTCAGAGGTCGAGATGGATCTCATTCAGAATTTAGGGCAAGAGATGTCTCTGAGTTAGACTACAGGGGCAGAGAGCATTCCTATTCAGACTTCAGAAACAGGGATGTACCTGATTTGGACTTCAGAGGTGTGGGCACCTCTGATTTGGACTTCAGAAACAGAAATGCACCATCATCAGACTTCAGAAATAGGCACAGGTCCCGGTCTGATCAGGATTTTAGGAGCAGAGATGTGGCTCCTCCTATGGACTTTTCAGATAGGGAAATGCCTCCTGTGGATCAAAGCCTTGTAGATTTTAGGCACAACCAATCTACTGTACCTTTAGCAGAAAGAGAGGGCTCTGGTTTAAGCACCAGCAAGAGAGAGGAGTCTGCACATGGTCTAGATAGAGCTCCCTTTGGTAGCCAGAAAGGAGAATTTCAACATTCAGAAGCACCAGCCAGAGAAGAGGAATCCCTTGGATTGGGTCTTGAAGATGACACTTCGCACAATTTCCAAAATAGCCGTGGACCTCTTCCTACTCTTCAGGACCAAGAGGAGCAACCTCAGACCTTTGCTAACAAGCAGCAACAGCAGCAGCTTTCTGGGGGGGAGCAGCAAAGATCCGATTCTGATCTTGGGTTAAAGGGTGAAGGTGGCCTGGATTTCCTTGGAAGGCAAGATACTGACTACCGAAACATTGAGTATCGCGATGTGGATCACCGGCTGCCAGGGCATCAGATGTTTGATTATGAACATGGCAAGTCCTTTTCAGAAGGAAAACCCAGCAAAGATTCTAGGCCCTATAAGAGCCTTCAGGTAGGTGGTTTTGTCAGTTGATGTTTCTGCTAAACACTTGTTGGCCAAAGAATGGAAGGAGCTGGGAAGGAGCCTTCTGTTCATATTCCATCGCTATCCTAATTCACCATCCTTCTCTGAGATCATCCTCATGCTCTGGGTTGTTTTAATGGATACTTTTCTATCTCAGAAATACTTCTCAAGAGAAGTTTAGCAGTTGAGAATTGCTAAATACGCAGAACCAGATCTGGTTCATAAAGTCTCCAAGTTGAAAATGACCAAACAGAGGGGGAGGGTGTTGCGGGGAAGTAGTATATACAAGAACTAATTTTGTTATTTTATCCTGGACATTGCTTATGGGCACTGCCAGAGAGAAGCTACTGGCTTGGGTGGACCTGTGTAGAACAGTACAGTTGTTCTCATGCATGCTTGGTTTTTGTTAACTTTGAAATGGGAAGGTAATGATAACTACTGAGTTAATAACTGCTATTGGATTTGAATCTCCCACTGCTGGAAAGCAGAGAGAGGCCATTTGCCTGGTTTATTTTCCTGGGCCTAGATCCCATTGTACAACTCAATGAACACATGAAGCTGGCAGTACTAGCCCTCCAAGAGCTCTCTGAATCTTAAACAGTGCTGTGCTTAAAGATTTGAGCCAGTCTGCTTATGGGCCTTTGCGTTTGAATTATACCCTGCTTTATTTTGTTACTGTTCAAGTATCTTGTGAGCTAGCATCTCTCATTTGTAAAAACCATCTTGATTGTGTGAACTCAAGGACCAAGATTACCGGACCTGTCCCAAATACGTGAAGCCAAGCAAGCTCATTCGGCTAGGAGGAGTGCCTGAAACTGCCACAAAGGATGATGTAAGTGGGATGTTTTTCATACAAAAACGTCTATCAAGGGTTGCTAGAAGTACTGGTTTTAAGCTTGGTTAATGTAGTTCAGGTGGCCTGTCATTTTCCCGAGGGGAAATCCAGATTTAGGAGTCATTGCAGTGTTATCTTGTATCTGGTTATTCTGGGTTTTGGGGAGTGTGCAAGTGATGAGTTTTTCTGGAGTCGCATGTGGGGTGTTGGTGGTTAAAAGCCTTGATGCCAAGCTCTTTTTAACATGCTTTACTTCCATTGTTGCTTTATATATACCAACTATTGTTATTACTTTGTTGTTATATTTTAGGCTCAGAAGATGTGTAGTGACTAAGTGACCTCGTTTGTTCTTAGTTACTTGAAATTGCTTAAATGAGATCTTATAAAGATGGAAAAGGTGTCTGCTGCTACTGCTGATTTTAGTAAAAACCCAAAAAATAATCTAGACTACAAGGTGAAAGAAGCTCTCTTTCCAAAAGCTTCCACTTTGATTTGAATTTTTCTTTTTGGTGGCAGTTCCAGTCCTGGGAACCCCTGCATGCAACAGTTTTTGCTAGGGTTAGCTGTGATGACCAGAGCTTCTGACATTTAATACTGGAGAACTCACGGCAGAAACTTTGTCTGTCAGAGGATGATAAGACAGACTCGGAACAGTCATCCCAGGTCCCTTGATTTTCTTAAAGGCAGTAAGACATCTCTGTCCTTAAATAAGGATCAGAGGTGAACTGGCTGAAACCAGTGTAATAAACCTTTGCACAGTTTAATTGTGGTGTAAATGGCACTCGCTTCTTTAAACAAAACCCAGAAATACTTCCCAAAACTCAACAAACTGTTCTCCGGTACTGCTGGAACTTAATCAGGAAAATGTGTCAGTTTGTAACAGAATTAACCTAGAAAGAAAAGGAGTCTTGGGGAGACAGAAATGTACATTAGCAAGTGCTTTGCTTTTTGATTTTTGATTTTTGGAGACTGAAGTAGATCTTGGTTTTCCTGTAGATTCTCAATGCATTCCGAGGGCCTGATGGGACACCTGTGAAGGACTTGCGACTGAAAGATTACAGTTCAGGTGAGAATGCTTTTTCAGTGCTTCTAGTTTTGAGTTTACAAAGAGGTATTTTTCACACCGATACTCACTTAGGCAGTTTGGTTAAAGTCTTTGGTGCCATAAATGCAAGTGTTTTCAAATGAAAATGCCCACTGAGATTTGTAGTTTGTCCTCTTGTCTTCCAAACTGATGGCTGTGCTCACTGCTACTTCAGAGATAAAGTATGTGTCCTGGTGCCTCTAGAGAGATGTAGGAGCAGCAGGAAAAGCAGCAAGGCCATTCTAATAGCCATCAAGAGTAAAGCCGATACTGACATGGGACAGCAGGTTAATTCCTCAATAGAATTTTTTTAAAAATAATTATTATTAAATCCTTTTGGATTGTTTTACATCTTGTTTCTGAGATGGTCTTACTGTGGAATATGTCCTGCACAAATAGTGTCCTCAGGAAACCTGATACATCCTAAATTTCTCCTTCATTAACATGAAACCGTTACCCTTCTTAGATATGAAGACAGGTTAAAAAACCAGAAAAGTAAGTTTTACAAGCAAATATCCAAATACTGGGTCTGGATGCTCTTCCTCATTCAAAGAATAAAGTTTTGCTGTACTTCTGATCAGTATGTATAGGATTCTGAAGAAAGAAATATTTTACAAGGCTTCTTTGTGAGAAAGTGGTACTGGAACAAAGATGTGCGATGGTAGGAAATGCAGGGTGAGTCCTGGGGATTGGTTTGGATAATACTAGTAGGAAATATCTGGAAACCGGTATTTTTTTATAATTTTTTTTTGTTTTAAAACCTAGGAAAGCAGAGGTTTCTACCTTCATCAGTGCTTTTTCTTTATTACCAGTATGGGTTAACACGTGAAGCGGATGGAATTCTTGGTGTCAATACATTATATAAAGGCTTCCTATATGTTTAGTAACTGGGGAGAGAAACTGGGGCAGCAGGGTATTTCTCAAGTATATTCCTGTTTCTGGAAGTCAAAGGAGATTTCACAACCTTCTCATGAACCTTTGAACTACAGAACACCCCTGTGTCACATAATCTGGTCTGGCCCAACAAGCAGGGCTTAAGGGACACAGTCATTCTTTCTTGCTTCCTTTTTTCTAAGCATAGTACAGCATGGCTGTTGTCACCTGCACAACACTGACTGCAACCCAGTAATTGCAACATACTTGCTTTTTGCCTGTGCTGATGTGATTTGTCAGTTGTTTTTCTGAAACACATCACTTTTCAGTAATAAATCAACTTGAACTGGGAATCTCTTCTTAAGTCTCTTCTCATACATTACGAGGACTTACTGCCTTCGTTAGACAAGTGGTGTCTTCTTCCTATTCCCCATTTCAAAGGCTACTCAGGATGAGACAGTGTCTGAAGTTAGATGCAGAAGCCCTAGTATCTGCTGGTGGTTGCATATGATATGAGGGCTGCAGTTTTCTGCTGTCTCTCTGAAAGCTCATTCTGTCTCCTCTGCTGCAAAGCTGGTTGTGGTTTTTTCCCCCCAAGTTTTTCTGGCGATTGTGAGGAGGGAAAGAATGAAGTTAGTTAGCTCTTATTTTATGAGCTATTTAAAGCTGTTGTTTAACCCTGTCCAGTCAACATCTGTAATTTAAGTAGTATAGCATTATTCTAGGTTACATGGATGCTCCAAAGACTTTGTTTTGCATTATGTCCTGAGGCTGCAAATGCAGCTGCTAATTTAAACAGCTTTCTGATCCTTCTTATGCAAGATGGAAATGTCTAGGACAACAAAAGCTTCCTGAATTGAGAAAACTACTTCTTGAAATTGGGTAACTAGGAGCTGTAGTAAATTTAATCTAGCTTTTCACATTAGGTCATCCTATAGAGAAGTGTGTGAAATTGAATTCATGTTAACTTCTGAGAAGCTAAGCCTGTGTGAAACTAGAGGCCAGTTGTGGGCTAAGCAATGCTTTTACGCGGTGGTGTGTATGTACATATTCATAAGAATTAAAAGCAAACTTGCTGGATTACTAATGTCTCTCGGATACACCTGGGCCCACTGGCTATTGCTGTACCAGCTCGGTGGGGTGACGGCAGCCTGGCTCAGAAGAGTGTGTACTAAGCCTGTCTGAGTGGGTTGTGTATTTTTGAGTGCTGTCCAGAAATGTTAAAAATAACATTAATCATGAGTATGCATGTTGAGTGTATTTGAGAGAAGAATGCCTGCAGCTGTTGGAGAACAATAACAACCATAACAAATAACACGCAATTAACTCGAAATAAGTGGGGTTTGGATCAGTTTCACAAAAAGATAATGCTTATCATAAAGCTTATCTCAGCAGCTTCAACATGATGATTCCACTGTATGATCTTTCACAAGACTCTTTCTGTTTTAGGGGGAAAATATATGGTTGATTTTTCTTGGAAAAAGCAGCTTAACTTCCTTATAAAGCTGTTTCTTTTTACATACTGTGTATGTGCTAAGGGAAGTGTATTTTCACTGAAGGTTGTGCTGAGGATGGAACACTGTTCTTAATATATCTGGTGTGATTTTTGGTAGCATTCAGGCTGTTTTTGCTTTAGATTATTTTGTCTCTGAAGCCCACAGACTGAAATGGTGGCTAGATTTTAAACGAAGGTAGTAAAAGGAGACCTTAAGAAGTGGTGTAGTAATTCTATTTAAATCAAAAAGGCAGATATTTAAAGACAATGAAAAAATGTCAGTCAGACTCTATAGTATTACCTTACACAACATTAACTTGTAATTTCCATCAGTTAAATTTTTGAATTGATGCCTGTGTGTTCAGACTAAAAGTATCAAACCGATTCGTGGGGGGAGGAGGGCTTCTTCCAACATAACGCGTAAGCCTTGGCAGAAATAACTGTATTAGATTGTTGGCTTATCTTTCAGCTTGCCTTTTCAAGTCTGTTTGGTCATGTCTGTTCAATTAATCATTACAAAGAATAAACCCAGAGGTGATAGTGGAATCTTCTCAAAGACCATCAGCTGCTTTAGTCTGCAGCATCTCCTGGTGCCTTTTGCTACCTCATGTGGAGGCAGTGCTGCGGATGTACTGCTGCTTCCGTAGGTAGTAGTGGTGATGACTTGTCAGCAGCTCTCTGAGAAGAGGTTGCTGGTAGCGGCTTGTGAGCTCCCCCTGTCCCATCTGAAGGTACTTATCTCTGCCCACTGGTGTGTCAAGACTTTCCATGTGGCTTTACAGTGTGGGCCTCCCACTGTGGAGCTGTAGATGCAGTGTGTAACAGCACCAGGCTACTTGTGGCATGGGGTCTGTCATTCTCCCGTGCTTACGTTGGTGCTGACTGTCAGGAACTTGAAACTGATACCTTTTGACCTGAGAGGAATCTAACATGAACACACCTTGTCCTGGTTTTTATTTCAATCATATTTTAAACTTATCTCTTGCCTGATTCTCATCAAGCTTTACTTCTACTTGCCTGACTAATGTCAAACACAAGCAAAGTCTGAGATCTCATCTTGAGTGTCTGATGTGCACAGAACTCTTTGGCTGAGCACACACATATGCCCTGGAGAAAAGAGCACGTGGAGCTATCTGTATCTTAAAGGGCTGCTTATGGTGAGTTGTTCACCCTTAAAAGATGCTGCAATGGTGTCCAAGTAATAAGTGAAGACATGAAGCGTACTCTGAGCCTTCCGTTCAAATTGTTCTTCTGGACCCAGTCTGCAGTGGGACAAGCTTGGAACATGTGTTTTCCAACCAGGATTCATGTTAGGGTTTTTACCAGCAGTTGGGAAAAGCTGTTCAGGGAAAGCAAGCCTGAGAAATTGCTGGCAGCCCATGAGGCTTTTCTAGCTTCTTTGCAAGCCCATCTGGGGAACTGAGAGGAGTTTTTGCTGAGCTGGGAGAGCCTGGTGGAAAATGGACACACTGGCCGAGGTGGAGAGCAGCGTGTGCAGAGAGGAGCTCTGTGAAGTGGACCTGGAGGGACCAGGTGAGCTGCATTGCAATCAGAAGGAGCAGTGAGGTCTACCCCAGCCCCTTTATGTACCCTTTAAATTAGCGTAGCACTTCAGAAACTGGGAGATTTGGGTTTGTTAACCCTCTTCTGACACTTCTGAATACTCACTTTTGAGCCCTGGGTGGGGATGTGGGAACGCAATGCTGCACCCCTGAGGAGCAAAGCACCCATGGAAGTGGGATGGCTGGAGCAGGGAGGAGCTCTCTGAACAGCAGTAATGCTTGGGGCCAGAGGGATGTCCACATGGATACGGGTGGCTGATGCTAAAGGACAGGCATCCTCCTGTGGTGGAGGTACATGCAGGAAATGTAGTGTAACCTGAAAATGTGACTAACCCAGCAGCTACTTCATGGCAGCTGCCTTCTCCGTTTTGAAAAGCTTTTGTTTTAGCAAGTATCACTGGCACTAAACATGCTTTATTGCTTTCTTATCCACCTTCTTGCACTATCGTTTATTTTTCGTTTTGTTTCTCCCAACCTGGCCCTTTCGTGGTGCTTGAAACTGCTCCCCTTATCCCTCCCTTTGTTAAACTTAAACTGCCTTGGCCAAGTCCTAGAAGAAACTGGATTATCTTGCTTGTTCTCACTAAGCTCTGCCACACTAGTGCCCTGTTAAATATTAATAAGCCCCTTAGATAAACCTTTAAAAGGTGGGGGTTTTTTTTCCTCTCCAAGTGCAGTCTATCTAGTGTATCAGAACAGTGAATTGTTGGTTTCAGGAGTATTTCAGGAAGACTCTGAAATTTAAAATTGTATTCTTTAGTATTGTATTTTGCTAAAACCCCTAATCTAAGGTCCAGAAGTTTATACTTCATGATGAAAAAATTGGTACAGATTTTTGAGTGGTGCACCTCTCCATACCAGGGATAAGTTTTCCACTTTCCGTGGCTGGAGTATGTCCTAAGACAGTGAGATCTGCTCTCCCTTGAACCAGAGCTCTTGCTGGGGTAGCAGGCATGGCTATGCATTTGTCTGGCCCACATACAACTGAGTCTTGACTCCCTCATTGTAGCTTTATGTGTGGGTGGGGTTTGGGCTAGTAATGCTCTCGGAGGTCAGAAGCGCTGGTGAAATACTGCGCTCGCCCCCAGCTCCTGCATGCCACAGGTGCCATTGTGCTGCAGCTTCTAGCCTTAGGTAGGGCTGGAGAGCTGAGCTGCTGCCCTGCATGGGGAGGGGATGTTTCTGGAGGTGTGCAGCGGAACAGTGCTAAACTGAGACCTTTTGTTTCCTTTCAGGACTGATGCAGTGCCTTTGGGAAAGCCCCTCTGGAGGGTGGATTTGTGGCCAGCTAGTGGCTTCGTCACAAAGAGGCTTGGCACCAGCCCTATGGAGTTCAATTAGGAGTAGATCCCACAAGGACTTACATTCTTTGGTTTGGTACAAAGAATGCTGTGGGCTAATCTGAGATGTCTGTAATACACTCTGTGGTGCAGAGGTGCATCTTGCCTGTTGCGCTAATTATACAGAAGACAATTTGGCTCACCATCAAGGCTGGTGCTGATGCACCACAGGAAGAATAATCTTCTTTTGCTGTGTTCAGTGCTTTGCACAGTGAAGGTTGTGTGGCCCACTCTACTGTGTCAGCCACAAATAAAGACATGCGGATCTCAGGGACTTGCCGAGAGCTGGAGTGATCATCCACAAGCTCCCAAGGTGCTGTAGCACCCATGGAGTTTCCTCTTGAGGCATGACCAGATCAGATGCTCATTAGCAGAGTTCTTCAGTCTGCAGGCGCTCACCTTTCAGAAGCAGGGGAAATATCTTAAGCACTGACCTGTGTGAAGCAATTTATTCTTGTTTGTAGCCAGAATAGCCTGGCAAGGACTAAAAAAAGCACTCAGTTGGAATTAGTCCATGGTCATCAATACCAGTCCTTGCCAGTTTTCCCAGCTCTGTGGACTTTTGGCTAGTCTTGCTTCATTTCAGGGCAGTAGCGTATTGTCTCTTGGAAGCAAAAGGCATTCTTGCCCATCTGTCCTTATCTGTGATGTGGTGCCTTAGGAAATGGGAAGTACAAATCTGTTTTAAGTCAGCGTTTGTGATAATGATCGTCCTTGGTTCAGGGTTATAAGGCCCGTTCAACAGAAGAGGCAACAAACATGTTCATCCATAAAACATGCTCACAGCCTTTTTGACATGCAGAATTCTTCTCTCTGTAACCATTTTTACAAATGTGCTCACCCTTTTTGCATCTCCAGCACAAAACTTCAAGGCTTTTCACAGTGTGCTGACATTATTGCATTGATTACTTTTCTGAGTCATTTGTGCTGAATGACAGATCCTGGAGACCAGGTTCGCATTAGCAGCACTTTAAAACCAAATTCCTGTCTGCAACACGTTCCCACATATTCAGCTTCCAGTCCTCTCATGGAGTTTTGTGATGGCCCCAGCCTTCCTTGGATTCCAGGTTTCTGTAGAAATATAACGTAATACTTTGTCTTTAATAAAGCTACAGTGTGTATGACCTTAGCGTTTTGGGTTTTTCCCTCCTCTCCTCTGTGTTGGTGTACAAACTACCCTCCTGCTGGTCTGAGAATGGTTGACAGCCATTTGGGGCTCTGGCTGTTGTAGTTCCTCTAGTTGTGGGGCTGCCTGTGTCTGCCTTTGAGGGCATCTCAGGCAGGTACTTTCTGTGTCTTGTCCTCCTGGATGGAGGGAGGAGGATGGACTGTAGTGCTCCACCTTTCAGAATATAGTGGTGTTTCATATCCTGTGGTTTCAGTTGCTGTTCTTTTGTGCAACGCTGTCATGAATGTGTCAGAGTGCACTTCTTTTATACAGAGGGACAGTATGAAGTGACAGGCCTTTTCCCAGTGGTTAGGTGTGGCTTGTAAATGCTCAGCCTTCAAAAGGAATTGGGGATATGGCTCGTGGCGGATTGTCCTGTTTAGTATTCAACAGCAAGCTTTTCTGGTACAGCTCTTCAGCTTTACTAACTCTGAAGACCAATTTATCTGTGCAGTAAAAAAATCTGACAAATTTATGGATGTTCAGAATCCACCAGCTGGTATTGAGAGAGTGCTTGGTTTTGGCTTCTGGGCTTGTGTTAGCACAGATAGATTGCCGCCGTTCCCTGCCATGCTGCGGGGGTGCCCTCCCAAGTTTTCAGACTGTGCGGACAGCTTTATTTTCTTTGCTCGCCATGGAAGGGACTCTACTGCTGCCCACCCTCACTGCAATGGCAGGACTTGCTGCATAAGTGCAGGTACAGCCACTACAGTGCACATCCAGTAGTTTCTGGCTTCTTGGAAGCATCGAGTGCATTGTGCCTGCTAATAATAGTACACTGTAATGGCATAAGAGATGCAGAGAAAGCCCTGTGTTTTCCAGTATTTTCTTGTGATGAGGTATTCACTCTTCAGTATGGATGGCCTACGTCTGCATCTTTCCTTGGAGGAAACAGAAAAACTTGTGGATGGGGTAATGGGCATATTGCCAAAATCTCCCACAGATGAAGTAGGTCTCCTATCAACCAAGGATTAGCAGGTTCTCTGAGAACAGTGTGCAAAATCCTGTGTCCACTGCCCAAGCTGTGCAGAGGTCAGCATGTGAGACTGCAGATTCCTTCAAGGGATGTTGAAGTCCTTCATATTTGCTCCACACTTTATGCTGTAGTTGCCTTTGAAGCAGTAGAACTTTAATGTAGAGCATTTCCTCAGCTGCACTCTGCCCTGCCATGCTGTCTCTGGAGAGAGCAAGTAGCAAGAATATCCTTGCTTCAGCAGGCTGGCCATGGCTCAGCTTTGATGTGTGCTCTCCAAGTCCTAGGAGTGCCCAAAACTGCAAATGCTTTTCTGCTGTGATATTTCTGTCTCATCGTACAGGAAAAAACACAAGTGAAATAGTGTTGGAATGGTTGAGAAGCTCTCTGCTTGCCAAGACTCCATCATTATCATTTTCTGCCCTCAGGCTCCTTGGCCCCACCTGGCAGATGCAGGGACCTCCATAGCTGGCCCAGCTGACCGGTGTAGCATAGTGTCTTGGCAGCCTGTTACATGGAGTTACTTTAATAGGAAGCCATCTTCTTACCTTCCAGGCCAGAGGAGGGAGAGAATATCTTCGTATTGTACCACAGCAGATGAGTTTTGTAGTAGTCGTTTTTGTGGCAGGTGACAGTTCACCATGGACTTAAGGTTACCTGATGCTTTAAGCTTGTAGGGGTGAGTGGTAACGTGACTTACTGCAGGCTTGTTCCTAGAATCAAGAAGCTGGGTCACCTCTCAAATTGGATCCGTTTGTCATGTGGCCATCATGCCTTCTTTCCAAAAGTATCTTTGATTTGGCGTAGACAGGGCTGCTGTCATTATGTCATCTTTTAATTTGGCCTCCTAAAACTTCAGAGATATTTTTTAGATGTCTTCACACTGCTTCCAGCTCCTATCAGAACAACATTATGGTTTTCCTTTATTTAGATCTTTGATATAACAAACTATCATGAAGTAACACATTACTGTGTGTCAGTTGTTCAGTAGAAACTGTGTGTTTAGAAACAACTTATTTTAAGTTCCAAGTCTTTGATCTTTTTATCTGAAGCCAGAGAACAGTACTTTTAAGTCAGGCTTTCAGGATTTTTAGCCAAACGATGGCATGCTAACAGGGACCTGCTATTTGTTGTCAAAATTCACTTCACTAAAACGTGTCTGTTTCAGAGGCAAAAAATTCCTTATTCAAATGCTTGCAGAGCAGCTTCCTGGAGCTCTAAATGTGTCCTTACTCCTAAGTATTAAGTGATCGTGCTCATTTTCAGTGCAGAACTGAGCGTGCTTTGGGAACATCCATAAAGGATTGTGTATACACAGAAACACTTAAGGGAAAACAGGAGTCCTCTGGATTTTATGTGCATGCTCTCCTCATGTTCTCCTTTCACCCGTCGTATACAGCCTATGGTACCATAGACTTGGGCAGCGCAGAGGAAGTAGTTAAGTAAGGTACCGAAGTCCTTTTACACAGTTAACCTAAAACATGGGGAGATGAGGACATGCATGTTTTATTGCTATGCTAGGGCCAAAATCTGGATGTGTTCAAGTGCTGGAAGGCTGTTCCTGTTGTAAGGTTCGTTTGGACAGTGTAACTATGCTGCAGCATGCTCAGAGGTTGTGTGGGGGGAGATGCTGGTTTCTTTCCTTTTTGACAATCGTGTTGATCACATATACTTCTGCTAAAACGTAAAGCACTTCTTACTCCATTCTGCTTTTTTGTGGATCTTGAAACTGTAGTATTGTACTAATCAGTAAGTGAAGGATCAAATTAAGAAGATACCAGGATTTATGTCTTCATGTGAAACCTGCATATGAATTTAGGCCACCTTGGGTCAAAAAACTCATGCTGTAGTCTTCAGCAGTGATTTTGGTTTGATCACTTTGGTTTTTCTGTTATGACCTGAATACCAGTGGATGTCCGGGAACGCTCATTCACAGGGGAGGACAGCTTACCTTGGTGCACCTATTGAACCAAGTCCTGCCGTTAGGTGCCTGGCCCTGTGCCTCTGTCAAAATCCCATGCGCTGCTTCCGGTAACAGCAGCTGAATTGCTGCATTCTGACAGGCAAACTGTGTGAAGGCTTTGGAAATAAAAATACACAAGCTCAGCTGCTATACAAACCGCTGAACCAGCCCTGCAGAGGAGGCAGGGAAGAAACATATAACAGTTGGTGGCAGGAACCTCTGTAGCTGCTCCCCCTTAAGAACCAGCCTCAAGTCACTTGGGTTTGTTTCAAGTGTCATGCTCTGGGTAATGTGATTATTGCAGATTATGAAAAAAATCAGCAAACATTGCATTTTGAAGGTGCTCTGTAGCAGTGCCATTGTTCCACAGGCCTCCATTTCAGCGGCCCCTACATCATGGTCTAAAATGGAAGGATGCTCTCGTGGAGCTGGGGGCAGGGGGACAGCGCAGGTGTACCATACCGTCCAAGGCTGATGTTACTCTGCAGTTCTCCACATACTGAGCCTGCTTGTCAGGTCTATGCAAAGGGCTGGATCTGGAGGGTGGGGGAAAGCGTCAGGCCCCTGTAGATCTTTATCAGTGATTTGGAGTGGAGCAGTGGCTCCAGGCTGCTCTCTTCTTGCATCACTGCTTCGGTGCTGTCTGTGCAAGGACAGCTCATAGTGAATTGCAGAACGCTGCGTCCCTCTGCAACCTGACCACAAGAGCTGAACATCTGCCCTGAAGCTGCTGGTTGGTGGGGTATGGGGCCACAGTTACTGCTTTTGGTTCTCGTTGTACGTGTTACTGCAGCTATGCTTGTTAGAGGGTTTGAGTTTGGTGAGGGAGGGCAGAAGTAAGAAAGTGCAGAAGGAGGAATGTGCTGGTCTTCCCCTTAATGTCTCCATCCAATGCTTGGAATGATCCTCTAGTGTACATTCCTCCAGTCATCTCAGCTTTTGTATCTATGTATAACATTCAGCATTGCACTCAGTTGTGTCATGCTGGATTAAATCCATGTCTAAACCACTTGTTTACTCCACGAGGCCTGGGATGTAAACTGCCTCTTATTGTAGAGCAAATAGAGTGAAAACTTCTGCAGTCTTGCTTTCTGTCTCTCAGGAAAGCCCCATGCTTCGCATGCACATGGAAATAAGATAGCACGCTGATCCCAGCTTGCTGGTTACAGCAGCTTTCAAAAATCGTCTCTGTGAAGGGGCATCAGGAGCCTTACAGGCTGACAAATATCGTTCATGACCCTTTTCTAAACAGGAGGGAAGGAAGTGACACTAGAGTTCTGGATTTGAATAAGACTTTAAAACGTACCATGTGAGCCTGCATGCTGTGACGTGAACTGCCCAGAATGCAAAACAGTCTCCCAGCAAGGGGCAGCACTGCTCCTGGAGAGCAGCTCTCTTCTGCAGAGAGGAGAACTGCTTCATTTTCAAAGTGTGATTTAGTGTGGCTGGAACTGCAGAGCAGAATAGATGCTATGGGATCAGCTGAGTGAATTTGGTTCTGTTGATCCTGCCAGCTGAAACCATACCTCTAGTTCCAGGTGCCACTTCATGTAAGAACATGAAGTGGCTTTAGCTGCATTCCACCACAGATGGCGTGCTGCCGAACTGCACCTTCCACTGAGCTGAAAAGCACCTAGATTGAGAAATTTCCCTCTAGTGTAATTATATTGACTAAAATCGTACAGGGAAGGGGAATGAATTCCTATGTGAGGTAGAGGAGGAGCTAGATTCAAATTGGAATCTCGTTACTAAAGGGGAATGTGCAAAGTCAGGATTGTGTTGTTAGAACAGTGTGCAGAGAGCTCCGAGAAAAAAAAATATCAATAGAGTTTGATGATGGAACAGTTCTGCATGGCCTTGTCTCTGATGTGGTTAAATATAAAGATGGTGAAGAAACAGAGAAGGAAAAATTGGAGAGTGCAGCAGATGTTCTTTGACATAGACTTAGGGGAGATGAGGGCTATTTCCAAGCAGACTGGAATGTCTTGCCTGAAAGAAGCATGCATGGAGTTACCTTCCTGTGGAACGTGAGGGACTGAAGCAATAGGAACCAGATACATACCTGGTTTGAAGATACCGGTGTTAAGATGTGCATCTGTAGGAGAGGAGATAAGCTCTTCACCAGGGCATCTAGGTGCCTAGAATGGTATCATCTGCATGCAGACTGGCTTTCCTCTCGCTCCTAACCAGCCAAAAGAGCAGCAGGAGGAGGGAACCAAGCCTTTCCTCTCGCTGTTTGTCCCTGTAGAAGTATTTCAGCCCATGATCATCTGGAAAGAAGTTTTGGAGTGAGGTGGCCTTGGCAGTGAAGGGTGAGGTTGTGACTTTGGGTTGTTGCTCAGTGCTTCAGTTCTTGGAGGTAGTTTCAACACCAAGGATGGCTCTTAGGATGGTTTTAGGTTCTGTAGCGTTCACCCTGAACTTTCGTGTGGGACATAACATTTCAGCACAGCTAACTGGAGTACGCAGTTGAATCGTTGGGTCCCTTCTGCCACTGACTGAGGTGACAGCTTTCAAAGGAGTGAGAAGAGTAAAGGCTCTCTAGTGTCTTGCATCTAAACCTAAGCTCCCACACCCTCTTGTTACATGTGCAATAACATCTATACCAAAATGAAAAAGTTGAAGTTCTCATTCTTGCTCCACTGCACTTGTTCATAATACAAGGGATTGGACTTCAAAAGTAAGCAGGTGCTAAAGGAAAAATGGCAAAGGAATCATGTTAGTTCCTTCTGAAATACTGCCCAATTAAAATACTGAAGTTCCTTCTGAAATACTGCCCAATTAAAATACTGGCTATTCATGTAAAATACATTTGCAGCAAGGTACTTCAAAATGACTTATCCATGCTTGCTTTGGAGCACTGCCTCCAAGGTAGCACAAATGTGAAACTAGCAATGGAAAATCACTATGCCTTTAAAAAAACCCCAAAGCAATTATTTCTTGCCCTAAGGAAGGGGTGTGCCTGTCACTGGATTGTGTAAGGGGAAGTGGGAACACTGAACTATTAACATTCATGATAAACTGCACAGTTAATCATCATCCAGCTAGTCCCTGATTTCTCTCCTTTTCGTTCTGGAGTAGAGGGGTGGTGGTTAGTGGGTTTGTCATTGGAGGGAAAGGGAAATTGAATATTTAATGTGGCTTTCTTTATGACAAGGCACTAACATGACTCCCGTCTGTATTTAAATGCTGTCCCCAGGTTACGACTATGGCTATGTCTGCGTGGAGTTTTCACTCTTGGAAGAGGCCATCGGATGCATGGAAGCCAACCAGGTTGCTTTACACTTCGGTCAATGCTGCTAGAAGATTTAAAAAAATTTTTTTTGGTGGGGTGGTGGAAGGCCAATGAGGTGGTTTTGAACCATTCAAAGGAAGATCTGTTCTTATCTAATACACAATACTGCAGTTTAAATATTGTTTCCAGAAGCTTGTAAAAGGCTTAGAAATGCCAGTGTGAAAGAGCTGCTGGACACCAAATGGTCTGCCCTCCTCCCTAGTGTATGTTGGCACACTGGCTAGAGGCAGAGGCTGCTGGCTGACAGACTCCTGGTGTAGCTTTGGCCCTGATGCTTTTGTACTCACACTGAAATCTAGTCAGAAAGAGCTCTGCTAGCATTAAATGTTTCCCCCGGCTGTGTGTGCACACACACATACACATGTGGCTGTAGGTGAGGCCTCTGGTATGCAGCTCTGAGTCAGCGAAGACTTGCACACTCCGCTTTCCCATATGCCTTGTGTGTGGGAGAGCTTCTTAATTGTTCATCTCCCCCATATCTATCCTGTCCTTTGGCAAGCCGGAGCTGCAAACACGAGGACTACCCTATGTGCAGTTGCACCTGGTAAATCTGAACATTTCCAGCCCTTAAATGTGCAAAATGGCTTAAATCCCCAGTGAATAAGTACCCAAGGGGAGCCTTTACTCTGACCTAGTATTTGAGGCTAGAACTGTTGCCCACCATACAAGAGCAAGATGCATAACATTTGTTAGATAAAACATAGATGCCCATCTCACACCAGCTGCCCTGTGCCTTGGAACTGCAGGTGATGGATCACTCAGGAAAAAACAGTAAACGATTGATCCCCCTTCCTTCACTGCATCCTTTAAGTCTCCTCTCTGCTGCCTTCTTCCTCCTAATTTGCCTGAGTAAGAATCTGTATCAACTATCTAAAGCCTTTTTACCTGAGTCCCAAGTCTCATTGTCATGGGAGGAGAGTCATGAGTCAGATTCAGAGCTGTGCATCTGCAAAAATGTACTTACAGTTAATGAGTCTTCACAGCTGGGGTTTCAAAGGTCCCACAAAGCGCTTGCATTTGCCTCTATTTTCAGTTACAGAGGTATTGCAACTTACAAAAATGTTTTACAGAAATAATTCTGTTGCTGGGAAAGAGCCTGGCACATTCCCACCAGGGGGGTGTTGGTGAGCACAGAGAGCAAAGGCTCCAGAATTAATTATAACTTTTAGCATCAGTGACAACTTTTATTTCCCCTTCAGTGTTGCTACAATTCCCAATTTATTTTGTTGTCACTGCAGAATTTGTAATTATGCATGGCACTCCTTTTAACCAAATGCCTCTGCATATTCTCTCCAGAATTCTGTTCACATGAAATAATGTCTCCCTACACAAGAGCAATTCCCAAGTTCCTGGGAATTTGGGAATTCCTCTTTTTTCCTGTTGTTGATGCCTGCTCTACCCCTTCTCCCATTTGGACCATCCCTATGTACTTGGACAGGTGCTTGACTTGATCAGATTTGGTCCACTGCTACAGCAAAGAGCCTGTAGGCACCAGTACTTAGACTGCACTGAGTGCCTAGAGGTGCCCAGTAAATCACTGTACACACATGCACATGAAGAAGTTCTAGCTGGCGTTCAACTGCTGCTTACATTGATCCTCCCCAGCAACAGTTATAGCAGCAGGCTGAATCATTTTCTGCCATGTTTCCCTTCCAGCATTCAGGCAGGGTGCAGCCAGAACCCTGCTAGCGGTGTGGGTAATGCTCCCAGCCATGCACTCTACCTGGGACATGTTAAAAACAGATCAGGTTTGAAGTCTTCCCGTTTTCCTTCCAGCTATACGTGGCTCTGTGTGTGTGCAGAGGAAACCTTGAAGGTGGTGTGGTTGGAGGGGCTTATCTCCAAAGCCTGCATGTGCCAATCTTCACTATGTTTTAGTGGAGCTACAGTAATTTGTAATTAGTGAAGCAAGAAATGTGCTTTTTGGGGTGACCCAAGCTATATGAATTTGGTCAGGAGAGTTATAACCTGTGGATTGCCCCACATGGGTTAACTTCTCTAATTTGCTGTTGACTGAACATGGCAAAAAAAAAAGGCCTTCTAATTATTTAAATAATAATTTAAAAAAAAGTAAGATTTGTGTCTGACCTGCTGCAAGGGAGGAAATGGACTTTTA
Source organism: Ibycter americanus (assembly GCA_035590275.1). Classification (NCBI taxonomy): domain Eukaryota; kingdom Metazoa; phylum Chordata; class Aves; order Falconiformes; family Falconidae; genus Ibycter; species Ibycter americanus. The sequence goes on along the minus strand of JAVJGI010000050.1, from coordinate 1,222,614 downwards.
AGTCCTTAGTAAAAGCCAAATAGAGATATTCAGAAAGGGAGTTATGCAATTCAGTTGTCCTTAGACAATAGATAACCCATTTTAATATCTTTCAGGATAAAGTTGTAAGATCATGTCCCTAGACTGAGAATTAATCTGCATTTTTACAAGCTGCAAAACCCAAACCCTGTGTTAGCTAAGACATAGATTCTTTGATAGTTCAGTTATTTTCAGAAGGTTATCAGCTATCCCTGTCAAATTCAGTCATTTGTGAGAGCACAAATAGCAAAACAGTGTCAGCCCACAGTGACATCCTAGTCCCTCACTAGTCAACCTGCCTCTTTCTCAGTCATCTGTAGGCTGGGAATAAATAGATTTTGCAGAGACAGTGTTTTTTGACGCTGTTTAATGCCTGTTTAACTACCCCTGCCTGAAGAACAATTTGCTACATCTATGTTGTATATTTCCTATATTGTGAAATCCTTTTGTTTTACTCAGTACAGTGCAGAACCTACGTAAGATCATTCCCAAATTTGCTAACTACAGATTTACCAGGTCCAACTCCCTCCATTCAGTAAGTCTAGCATGTGTATGTGACCTCTGCAATTTGAGGGGGCTTTCTGTTAAGTACATTGTGGTAAGGAAACATCCATCTTCTGTGTGCCCTAATTTTGTAGGAGAGTTTCATTCCACCTGTATTAATTGCTGCAGCAAAAGTAATGAAAATGCCCCCCTTATTAACTGCTTTGCCTTGTTGATTGTTGCGTTGGCAATTCATTACAGCTCAAGGGTCCCATCTAACGTATGTGAAATGTGATGGAGCGCCGTTACTGCTAGTGCAGAGGTGTTGGGTGGCAGGTCTGGCTGAACGAGACACTGGCTGCCAGCTCTCCTGCTGGATTTGGGGGGCTCTTTGCCCTGGTAGGGCAGATGGGCTGCTGAGTTGTTTTGAAGAACCTGGGCACAGCCCTTGTTGCAGCCTGATGGTTGGTGATGCTCCTGTTTGTCTTCTGTTACAAGTTGGCTGTCGTTTGACTTGTGTGAGAGCAGACCTCTTTTGTCTGTGATCAGCTGCTTTTCTGTTGGGGAGAGACAGGTATTTTGAATGAAAAATGGGGTTTCTGTCTGCTCAGTCACACGTTTTCTCCTAAATAATCTTTCCGTCCTTTATTCTCATTTTTGAAAGGTTGTAGTGTGGTGCAGCATTTGTCTTACTGAGTTTTCTTTGCGTTCAGGCTTGGTGTAGCCCCTGGTGTAGTAGTGTTCCTGTCTGGGGACACCAGGTCGGCTTCTTGGAGGGAACTTTGGGAATACATCTCATGGCTCTTGTTCTCCATGTGCATTCGGGTAGCTTTGCACTCCTCCTTCACCTGCAGAAGGAACACACATAATAAGCTTGTTATTGGGTGTGAGAAAATCAGATGGGAAATGAAGTACCCATCGTGTACGGTTGTGTATTATAAAGGCAAGTGGAAAAGGAGAAGTACAGGGAGCCTGTCTCTGTTGCCTGGATGTTTTACTGTTTTCACTGAGGTAGAGCTGGTTAGGTAGAGCTGGTTGTTATACATATGGAAGCAGAAGGGGTTTTTTAAGCTTAGGAGCAAATGATTAGTCTTGACTGATTATGTAGTATTGTCTCTAAATCCTCTCAGGTCTCAAACTTAGCAACACCGGCAGCGTGAATATTTCCTAGCTTTTGTTGCTAGTAACGAACATCTTTGTAATCCTTTCCTCCTGTTTCTTAAGTAAGAGGGCAAAAATGAGAGAGCTATAGCATGAACTTTTAAAAATATGTACTTCAAAAATTACCGTGGAGGTCTCCAGGCATGTGCTGGAGTGGTCATTCCAAGACTTGCTCTTGTGCCTTCCTGCACTGAGGCTGACACATACCAGAGAGCAGTTTCCCCTGCAGTACTGTGCGATCCTGGTTCATCTTGCTGAGCACAGCGATACCTCCATTCCCTGCTTGTTTCTTGCTGGAGAGGGTGAGAGGGATTCTTACTGGATTTTGTGGGTGCTCACTTTACTTGAGCATGTCCCACCACTGTGCAACTGGAAGCATCAGCTGTGTGTTTCTCCTGCTCTGAGCCCATCCACTTTTATCCATTCACTGCAGTGCTTTTCTGCATTTAGTGTGAACATAGCTTCTGGTACAGATCAGACTTCACAGGCTTTTCACTGTAGCTGTTGGTGTTAAAATCCACAAGATGCTGTGACAAGCAGGCAAAGCTTAGGACTTTCTGTCCTGAAAACATTTGGAGTAACCAGTCACAACTCTGTGTGGCTTCCCAGTTAAATACAGAAGGAGCTTGTGGTTATCCCAAGAATGCATCTGGTCTGGTGACCTGTAGCCTTGGAGTATTTGTTGAAGCCTGTGGTGCAAGGAGTGTGGTGCAATTTGTAAGAGAAAATGTGTGTCTGAACAACAAAAATAATTTTTGTTTTGGTAGGATATGCCGATTGTGGAGTCTGGCATTTTTTTCTAGAATCTGCAAAATGCCCCTTGTAATGGAGGATGACTCTCACCTCAAGTGTATTTTCGTGGGCTGTCTGGTATCCATCATTTACTCGCTTGATAGCATCACTCCATCTCTTTAGCTTTAACCTGTAGTTGAGGGTGGTGGTGACAATTGGTTGTGTCCACAAATATACTGAAATCTCTTTGCATGTTAGGCTAAGAGTGCTGGAGATGGCATTGCTTTTGCTATGTCCTCCTTGGATTATCAGCTGACATGATCTTCTGCTTTTCTTGTATGTTAGGTGTGTGGATTTTGCTCAGGTTGTATCATTAGCACACATTTCTTTTCCCTGTTAAACCTATCCTGCTTTTGACTGTGTGGATTTCTTGAATTACCTTTTGGAGTCTTCCACTTTGAGTGTGTGTATTGAGAAGGGAAGGGCTTGTATACCTAGGCAGTGTTTCTTCTATAAACATGGTTTGGGAAACAAGCACATTAGGGAGTAATTTTTATGATCCAAGTGACCTATGGTAAGTTCCATCCATAGGCTACCTTGTAATCAGATGAGTGGATTTCCAGGCAGTAGAGCTGATTCAGTGTGTGACCTTGTCACGAGTTCACCCTGGTCTTACATCCCTGAGGACTGACGTGTTGAGTCAATCGTTTTTTCATTCCCACTTGTGTCTCACTAATCACTGCATTGTACCGTCATTTAATTGGAGTTGTAAGCCTCTGAGATCAGTACGGAAGTCTGCAGTGGGAGGCTCGTAGTGCTGGGCAGACGCTTGCCTGTGAATAAGCAGTTGGATCTGCCTGCGATGACCTGTGACAGGGCTGGGTGTGTGGGTGTACATGTGTATATCCTGCAGTGATGATGTGATAAGCACACTGTCTGCTTTTCTGTTCGGAAGGACTGACTTAATCTGTGTGTGCTACAGAGACCTTCCTTGTGCAGGGAAGGGTGTCTTTTGTTGTACAATGTAACTGTCAAAAAATTCTGGTACTGAAAATACTACTCTGGACCTTCTCTTCTGTCATCTCAGTCACTTCTGTCATCTCAACTGTTCAAGCTGTGTGAATCCTCTTAGTCTCTCTTCCTTTGGCATAGGAGGTTGTAAGAGATCTTCTGCCAAAAACTTCACACACACTTCCTTCAGCCAGTGGTAGCTGCCCATCAGTGTGGTTTTTTGAGCCCTACCCAGATCAAAAAACTAACTCCTTCTTGGCAGCTCTGTCCTGCCTTGCCTCAGGAAGCAAAACATGCTAACCACCGTTTTTTAAAAGAAGTGCACTTTTAACTGGAAGAGTTGTGAGGCTGCATCTTCTTGCTCTCCTTGTGTGATCCCAGCTTGCCGTATCCCTCTACCTCCCTGCTCTGATTCCAAAACCCTGTCTTCCGTTTTTCCTTCCTCCTTTTTTCCTTCAGCCTCACCTTACCCGTATGAGGAGGATTGTATGCGTTTGCTGCTGCTGAACTGCTGCTCTGTAATGGGATTGTCCCAGAGGACAGCTTCTCGGTGAGCTGCTTGGAGCATGCAGCAGATGCTTAAGCAGGACTTCCTTAGTATCTCTGGTTGCTGCTGGGGATGTATGGCCTGGCAGGGTTATCTCAGGACTCAAGTATTGCTGTATATTGCAGAATTATTTATTCTGTGTGCTGAAGTTCACTTGGGCTGCTGTATAAATAGATTGTTCCATGTGAAGCATCTCTCCCTACCCTTCTCTAAAACGAAACTGCGCTCCCTCTGGCCCCTGGTCATTTATGTTCTGGTTATGGGTTTGTTGGGATTTTTTTGCCCGTTGACATTAACAAATCTGTGCGATGATGTATCTCTGAAATATTCATTCTTTCCCTGTAGATCTTAAATGCATTGTTAATCAAGTTTTTCTTTCTTGGGATAGCTGTTCTATTTACAATGCCAGGAGTTTGAGCTGGCAAATGTTGAGGAATGATTGTGATTTCCTGAAATTTGGTTAAATAACTTAATCCATGAGTGAGTGCCAAGACAGGTGTCCAGTCTTCGCTGGTTGATTGATCATATGATGTGATATACCAGTACTTGCAGTGCATCAGTCACTCCCATTGGGTACTGTGTGCCACTGTGCAGCATCCAAAGATGCATGGGGGTGGATACTCCCTACACTGGTGGCTCGAAGTGAAGAGTCTCTGTTGGGCAGCTGGACCTTTAGTCATGCCTGGCATGGCTGTTGTAAGAATGGGGGTATTTGAAAACTTGCGCTTGTGAATATGAAGTGCAGTGTGAACCACAGATAAGTCTGCTCCCTGCCCCTTCCACAGGGCAAAAGTTGTATTGTAGAGCACTGGTTGGCAGAGCAACACCTAAGAAATAGCTTTGTTTCAGTTACTGTCAACATGCAAAGTGTTTTCCTGAGTGACGTGGGATCTGGCATGCTCCTCCTTTGAATTAATTTGTAGGTGAGATTTTGCCTTGAGCTAGAAGGGATTTGAAGCAGTCCTTGGATGCACATGCACGATGCAGATGCTACCCTGTCTGTGTAGCTATCAGGTCCTCTCCTCCTAAGGTGTTAATGGAACAGTTGTGTGACAATGAGGAAATCTTAGACACAGATGCTACATATAGGTGTAGTTTCACCTTAAACCGAAGACCAATGTTTTACTGCTGGCTGTTACTCACAGATTGTATGGTTTTTATTGTGTTTATATTCATGATGAAGATGTGTAGAAACTCTAACTATATTATTGTGTAACCATTTGGAAGGTGTTTATCGTTGTACCATCAAAGTGCTTCAAGGGAGTATGGTGAATCAGCTATAGGACAACTAGTGTGTTGCCACAGTTGATAGATTGTGTACAGAAGGTGGTTTTGGATCAAGATGTAAAATCCATTGATCAAACACCTATATGAAAGTTAGCAGGACTCATGCCACTAATTTGCTTTGATGCTTTTGAAGTCATCCTTTAAGTAAGCTGGTGACTAACTGAACTGCAGATGTACTATCAGAAATTCTTTCTGTACTCTTACGAGTGGATGGTGCTGCAGATATGACTGAAGTTACTTAAAGGAGACAAAGAGGCAGTGAGAGGGAAATGTCTGTATGCATTCAGTTTCTGTGAACAAAGGCATTTCGGTGAGCACACTGTAACTTTCCTTTCTAGAGCAAGACCATTTTCTGTCATGGTTTTGCCATAATGGTTTTCACAAGACCTGTCACTATGAACAAGACGGCGGTCCTTCTCAGCCTAATCCCAGCAACATCGAGGGGAACACCAGATATATTTTACAAGCATATGAGCCAGATTATAGCATTAAGACTCCATCTGGACTGTCTTGATAAGTGGGAGCACACCAAAATGTTGCAGTTTTCACTTGATGAGTCGGTTTTGTTAGCTTCAGCATCAGAGCTGTTTGTTTGTGCTTTTATGCTATCTCAGCAGCGGTTGCTTTTCCATTCCTTGGTGCACTGTTGATGTTGGGATTGCTGGAACAGGAAGGTAAAAGGTTGAGTCTAGAGGCTGAAAATAAATGTCAAACTGCATGCTCCCTAGGGGTTAAGGAAGGCAGAAGCACTATTTCCTTCTCTTAGAAGAGCGATGGTCTCCCTGCTTTTCTGCAGAAACTATGTAAATTTTTTGCATAACTATGGTTATGATAGGGAGAGCGAGCTGGAATTCCCCTCAGATGTGGATTTTAGTCTGTTTTCTTCGCAGTTGAGTTTGTGTTGGACCTTTTCTATGTGAATTGTGGAAGTTTGGGTACCTTGAATTGGGGTACATTGAAAAAGAGTACCTTGAATTTTGCCATTTTCTGCTTAGGTTATGAGACTCACACAAGTAAGAGATTAAATTCAGATGTCTCAAGTTTGAAGATGCAAGATCAAAGCTATAGCTGTCAGCAACTTTTATTTGTGAATTTCTGCTTCCATTTGACTGTAACTGGGCTGTTAATGTTCTTGACTAGAAATGAAACATGATTATAGTGGAAAATGGGGGCTGGCACGCCTGAGTGGACTATTGTATCATTATCCATCAATCACAGGCAATAAGGAGACAGGCATTTAACACAGGGGGACACATGGTTATTATCCGCCCCATTCCCCTGTAAGCCACAGGGCACCTTCAAGACTCTTATTAAAGCTTTAATACCTACAGAGATCACAAGAAACGTTGTATGCTACAGGATCAGAGATCAGGAGTATTGCTGTCATTCTACATCTGTGCAGGACAAGAAAACACATTAGGTAGAAGAGCACTAAGGGTGCTGGCAGACAACAGCCCACTGCACTTCTGAGGAAAGGCACGAACTTCCCCCAATCCTCTCTCATTTCGGAGGGTTAGAGATTTCTTCTTTCACCATCCACAGGTGAGTGGGACAACAGCTGAGAGGTCCTCAGTACCACTGTACTGTGATGTGACCAGCTTACTGAATCTTTGGCTGTGATTGCTCCCAGAAGAGGGCAATGAGGGAAAATCCTGAAGCCATTTTGTACAAGGAGACACAGAAGGGAGGTGGAAAGTTCTTCCTGGCTTCTGCAGTGACAGAAGCTATACACTATGCAGTTGACTTGTTGCAGTGAAGTGTCTGATATGAAGTAGCATTCTGCCTTAAGGTTTCTTTTGCTGTGCTGTCGCGCTGTCTGTATGCATTGACAACTGCCAGATGTTGCATCCAAGTGTCCTGCTTCTCCATCACTTCAGGCCACCTATCGGTTCAGTTAGTTATGTGATGACAGGATGAACAAACAGCTTCTAGGAGTAGGTTCCCCAAAGGACAGGGGTCTAAAATCAAGTGCATCATGTAGTGAATTATATTTTTAATGAGGGTCAAAGCTGTAAAGCTGTAAACGTGAGATTTAAGTATTTAAATCTCTGAAACTGTCATCTTTAGAACAAGAAGATGAAAGTAACTCTGTCCTGTTGTCATAGATAGCAGGGGAAAATCTTAGTTTTTGTGATGTACAGTCTGTGTCTTAGCAGGAAATCAGTAGTATTCAGATGGGCTTCACGTACCAGATTTCAGCCAGTAAAAGCCCAAGCAAACATTTGATGTACTTTTCCATCAGGGATCTCAGGAGCAGAGTTAACAGAGAAAGTAATTTTAAGTCCTCAGAATCCCAAGATGTATTTTCATACATGTAAGATCAGGTTGAGAAGTCTTACTAAGAAGCTGTCTCACAATGCGAAGCTGTACATTAATGATATGATGACTAAGGTGCTTTACTGTTTATAGTCCTAGGTTTTTGAAAGCCTGATTGATCCTTCCCAACTTGTGATATCACTGGAGAAGATGGCTGAGGTGTTTTGTTGTTTTTTTTTCCTCTGGCAAGGCGTTCTTCTGTGCCTGGTCCATGTGAGATTGGTTAGTCTTCTACCACTGCCTGCTTCTCTGCCCATTGCACTAACTTAGTTTGTCTGTTTTTCTTCCTTCTGGTGTGTACTGGGCCCATCATTAAATGTAAGAAGTGAATTCCAAAATGTTTAGTAGACACCCCTTAGTGACAGGCAAATGATTGATCCATCAGATTCTAAGAGGAGCAGCTGAAAGCATCACCACTCTGGTGCTCCAGTGCTTGCTGCTGAGAGGTGAGCAGGCGCACACGAGGAGCTGCAGGCGCTGTGTCTGTCTGCCCTTGGTCTGCGTGGGCCAGTCTCTATACCAAGCTGCGTGTTGCTGCCCAGCTCGATACATCCCTAGGTATTAAGAGTCCCACAAGAGGTTCAGGTGGCAATACCTGAGCCACCTGCTAGTGTGTGGCTAATCCAAGAGTTTAAGGAGATGTCTGTGCATGCTTTTTCCCCTTCCTAGTCCCTTAGGAATTCAGCCAAGCTGGGGCACTTCTGACACAACAGGGAATCGTGTTCTTTTCCTTCGTCGGTGTCAGGGTTATCATAGGAACTGCTCTCCTGCACGCTCACCTCTCTGGCTAGACTCTCCTGACGTTGAGATCAGCTACCGGAGCCTTGGAGCCTGGATATTCACACAGGAGAGTTGCTTCTTCTGCCTCATGCACCCTGGCAAGGCACTAAACTCCTTTCTTCAGCATTTATGGGAACTGTCCAGGAAGGAAGGATCTGGATGTACCTCTGGATGTTGTGCAGTGCAGTTGCCTGGATGAACCTCTCAAACCTCTGTGCCCCTGTAAAGGAGGAGCTTCTGGGTCCTATGGGTAGCAGTGACACCCACTAGTGTTACAATGCACCCAAGCCAGGCTGGCAGGGGAAACTAATTTCCTTCCAAAGGGCTCATATAACTCTGTTCTCATGCTGTGCCAGGTTTCTTTGGCAAATACAGACCAAAGAGGTTAAATCAGCTGTTTCCCAAATCAGCTTGTAAGAAGAGCTCTCTTAAGAGACAGCACCTGCTCAGATGTAGAAATTGGTACAGGTGCCAGCTGCCTTGTGGTTCTGTCCAGCTGTGACTGTTAAGGATCTGGATGTAGCTTTTGGACAGACCACCTCAAAGTCACAATAACCTGCTGGGAATCATCACTGAGACGACACAGGTAAGTGTTACACTGCTGGTGCATTTTCCCTGGCAGCTAGTGGGGTTCTTTCTCTTACCTGTTGGGAGTCAGTCATCCACTTTTGCCATTAACTGGGAGTTCAGGGATGTTGAGAAATGAAGTCTCCAAGGACAAAACCCTGTTTTTATCCAGAGCTGCTGCCTCTTCCTAAGGTTTTTGGGTCTTTTCCTTTCAGCAGAGAGCCTGTCCTGCAGGGAGCTTGCCTGAGCACTGGCTGCAGAGAAAGCATTGCCAGTGAATGCTCCAAGTGCTTCATTCAGTGGGCACAGAAGTGGGTTTGAAGGCACATTTGGGGGAGCCTCTGGACTGTTGTCTTCCCCATTTACAGTTGACATGTTCTTAGTGAATGTTTGCTGCTGTGCAGAACACCCTGCGCTCTGTTCACCAGAGCTGTCACGGTCAAGCCATGTTGGAATTGGTGTGTAATCCCATGGTTACATGCTCCAGCAAAAGAACACACTTTTGTTTGTGTGTGGGGTCTTTAAATGCTTAATCAAATAGTCTGAATTGCCTAGGAATAAATTTACCCCTTTAAGGCAGAGATTTCCAGCCTGACTTTTTTCCAGCATGATTTTGCATCAGGATTGCTCTTTAGTGTTTTGATACTGTGCTTCAAATCTATGAGTAAGGAGCTGGGCCTTTTCTCTTTGTTTTCCCAGCTTCCTTATGGCTGTTGCTGATTGTAAGGTGCCCCAGGGGAAGTGCACAGGAAGGTTCTGGGGTGGATTAGTGCATTGTGCTAACGTGCTTAATCGTTATATTGTTTAACAGCATTATGGGATGAGACGACCTTTGAGGAAGAAGGTGGCCATATAAGAAAGTATTGAGAAATATGTTCAGGCACTGGAGCAGCATTTTGGAGAGAGAAGGGAAATCCCTGTGTTGGGAGCGGAGGGAGGCCTTGAAGCAGCTGTTGTTCAAACAGTGTCCAGGCTGTGATGAATCAGAAAAGGAATATAGATGAGGCAGAACTGTGTGGACCCTTCCCTAGAGCCATCTATCAATAATGATACTCAATATGCTAAATATTTAAATACTTCTAAGTTTTCATAGTTTAAGTATGCTTTTCAAATAGAGGATTCAACCTGATTCATACTTTTTTGGGCATGGGAACAAGTGTTTGATCTAGAATCATAAAATCATTTAAGTTGGAAAAGACCTTTGAGATCATCGAGTCCAACCACTGAAGAAGGTCTTCATGACTTAGCTTACCCTGTAATAATTCGTTAACCATCCATGCTTCACTTTAGCTGAGGAATGGGAGTGCAGCCAGTAACACCAGAGTGCAGAACTTTAAGCTGTTACCTCCTGACGCTCCCAGATCCTCACTGTCTGGACTCTAGAAATCCTCTTCTGACCCGTTCGTACTGTATAGGAAAGGCTTTCATTTTAAAATTTCCACATTTTTCCAGTGATCCTATAATGCTGATCTGCAAAGGTGCCCTCTTCAGAGGGGTGAGGGAAGCTGGAGGTTAGAATTAGCTGGGCAGGGGGATGTTAGGGCTTTCAGTGGCAGGTGAAAGGTCTGCTTTGCTTCACTGGATCAAAGAAAACTTTCAGATATGTTGAAATCTCTTTAAAGGGTGAAATGCAGAAGCCATTCATACCACCTACCACCCAGAGCTGGCCCTAGAGCATGTGAAGTCCTAGGCACATTGCATGTTTTCTCAAGCTGTGACACACTGCTGTTATCCTTCCTGGAGCCATAATTGGGAGCTTGCCTGTACCGACTGTTTTGGTGGTGTTCTCAGAGCAGGACTGAGTGTGCTGACAAGTGAAGCAAATGCTGTGTTTAAAAGATAAGCACTTTGTGAATCCTAACTTGGAAGTGAATTGGAATGAAAATTCAGGCATTAAAATGTGGAGAGCTGGCATAGTCTGAAAGGCAATTTGTGTATTTGTGAAAAGGATGTCAGTGGGGAGAGATGAATTGTAGAAAGATACTGGGACTTGCTTAAAAACAGTATGGCTGGTGTCCAGGGAATTTAGAAATCGTAGGAAGAAAACTGGAGGTGTCTCAGCAGGCTAGATGGGGTGTCTGTGGAAATAAGGTACTTAAAGGATGCAGACTGGCACTTTCTGCTAAAAGAAAATGGCCTGGATAACCAGGCAGAAAGGGAAGCCTGAAGAGGGCTGTCTGGGAGCAAGTAGAAATGGAAAACTGTGTCATGCTGCATGGTCCCAGTGCAAGTGGGTCATGGGTTTAGTATGAAAGTTTGAAAAAGAGGCACTGAATGCTGTCTGGGATAAAATAATCCTTATATAGCATCTTAATCTGTTATATTTAGCTACTACATCTTTAGAACTCTCTAAGTTATCCTCCTAATGCCTCAGTTCTGTGTTAGTGCCAATTTTGTTTAACATGCCCACCAGGGATGTGCCTGAAGTGATGTTCTGTTCACTCAGGATTGGTGATGTCATCTTTGGGCTCTCAGTCTCAGGCCTTCCCTGACCTTGAAGACCATGAGCCATGAACATGCCATGATGGTTAATGTCAGATCACTGTTGAAACGAGTGCCTTGCTGCTAAATGCTTCAAGGTGGTGCCATGCACTCTTCAGCTCCATAGCATTGCTGATGCCCAGGAGCCAAACATCTTCCTTTCCAGGTGACCATTAACACAACATTTATGCAAGATTCATCTCAGTGTTAGTCTTGATAGAGACCTTGTTCACAGTTCACAGATTATTGTAATAACAATACACAGCAAGGTTGTTTGGATCCACTTGGTGATATAACTACCACTTGTCAGACCATCTTTTTCCCTGTATACCTGGAATCTTCTACCTTGGCTGCCAGCTACTCAGCAGTAGAGTACTGGACGCTGATAGATCAGGCCAATAAAAAGAAGTCCCTGAACTGCAAACAGTTAGGAAGCTGGAGAAGGGGGCTGAGAGCCTTGGGGGAAGTCCCACTGCACTAGGAATTTGCTTGTATTTACTGTTCCTGTAGGAAATGCCAGCTTGCTGCAGTGCCCTGCAGCAGGCTGGATTGCTCTTGTTTCTTCATCTCTCCATGTCATGCTTTGTTTCCTAAATGTTTAATTACAGATGGATTGTGGTTTGTGGGTTCACAGCTTTTATCATCTGCTTTTTGTCAAAGGTAAGCAGATGTACTGCCTGTTGCTCTGTAGAGTTGAGTCCCTTCTACAGCAGCTGCCAAGGAGCTTGAGATAAAAACTTCAGCATATGGAAAAAACAGAATGAGAAGCCAGTTTCTGTGGCTGAGATGATCTTGTTTTGAAATATATCCAGCTGGTCTTTTACCCTCCCAAGCTCCTGGGAAGCTGCTGCCTCCTGAATTTCACGAGCAACTGGGCATGTGTGGGTTAGAGGGACCTTTGGTGTTTGACCCCATCTGCCTGCTTTACCTGAAGATGAACACCTTAAGGAAGCTGTCACTGCCACTGCCAGCTTCCCTCCAGCCTCTGTAACAGAGATGAGAACTGTGCCAGTGAAATAAGATGTGATTATGTAATTTACATTGGGTTGTGGTTGGGGTTGTTAAATTTGCATTTATAATCCGTACTCAAATAGGAGAAAAACCTGAAAGAAGTCTGATTTGTGGTTACAATTAGATAAGCTGACTTCTGCTGTCAGCTGCTTGTCTCCCTGTGCTGTGCTGTCCAGTGCATTTGGAGGCCAGGACTGGAAAATACTCTGAGGATGGTGAGAGCTTGCTGTTCTAAGAAGCGCTGCTGGGACCATGGGCTCCCTCTGCATTCCCAGGCTGCCTCCTGGGGTACTATCTGAGCCTCCCCAAGGCAATAAACACTAGTCATTAATTGGTTTAAATAATTTTTATATGTAGGATGAATAATGATTTTTGATAAACCATCCTAATTATAGTAGGGCATAAGAGGGCTGAATTAGCATCATGTAAACAAGGTTAATTCTGGTATTTTAATATGACTGCTTTGCTGTGCTGCCTGTAAGCATTCTTCTGTCATAATCTTTGTATGCATTTTGATATCTGTTTGCAAATAATATTTTCAGTTCATTTTTAACATGTGGAACCATGTCAGTCTTCTGACTTGGTGATTACTCAGCAAGGATACCAGAACCGTTCAGTTCATGACATGGATATTTTCCATTTAATCCAACAGTGAACAATATCAGGAAATAGTTAGCTGAAGTGGTGTTTGGTTTTGTGCTTGATCCAGCTGCTGGAAGATACCTGAATATGGTTCACTTGTGGTGCAGGCACCTCCTGCACTCCTTTGGTTGCTGCTCTATGGTGGTAGCCAAGAAGAAAACTTTGGTTTATTAATGCTTGTGGATTTGGGAGCTCCAGAGCTGAGCCTTGGTTCTGTTCCAGAAATGACCTGTGCCACTGCAGGTGTGTCATCTGTAAAGCTGAGACTGACAATTGCTGTTCCACTGAGTCAGGTACCCGTGGCCTTTCCTGTGACAAGGGATGGTGGCATGCGGTTACCATCCCACTGGGAGAGCCAGAGCACGCTTCCTCCACAGCAATCCACAGTGGCGCTTGTTGCTACATCCACGTCTCCATGTGGTTTGACAGCCCCTGTGGTAGCTGCTGAAGCATGACCCATGGGGTGGAATACTTGGAGAGCTGTCAGCTCATTGTTAAAGAGACTCCACAGTGAGATTTTACAGAAGGATTTAATGTTTAGCCAAATTAAGTTAAAGCAGAAGCCTGGGTTGATTTGAGAGAGTGTGCTGTGCTCCGAAAGCTCTCCATGTTTCAGATTTTCTAGGTCATTCTTGGATGCTCTAAATTTTTTTCAGAGAAAAAGCTAGCAAAAACTTTGACATTGATGATTTGTATTCTTCTGTCATCTCAGTCTTTGAGAGCACAGAGGTACTTTTTTGGCAAGTTCTCCCCCTCCTCAACCCCCAGTCATCATCATTAGAAGGCTGTCAACGAGCATAAAAAGTCCTAGCATGCCAACTGTAAATGCTAATTGACAGATAAGTAGCTGAAGTGGGTAACTCAGTGCCATGCCCGACCTGCAGCAGTCTGTCTCCTGGCCCTGTCAGTAGCTGTGTTGCTTCCTTAGGAAGTGTGATCAAAGCGATCTGTGCACATGTACCTGCACTACTTGGTAGCACGCACAGCTTCCCCTGCCCGTGTGAGTTAGCTGTGCTCTGGTCGGAGCAGAAGCTGAGTTCTTCCCTTGCTAAAGTAGTATGATTCCAAAGAGGTTAAACTAGAGGTGAGTTAAAACCAGTCTCCTGAGTGGGTATTATGTGGGCTAGGAGTGTGGTCTGGTTTTTTTCTTACAGTTAGGTTTACCTTTACCATTTAGATCTTATTGATATTCTTTTAATATTTCAGGTTTAACTGCCTTTGGGGACAAAGAGCTTGGAAACTGCTCTAGTAAAACTGGAGTTTTGTTGCTGAAACCTTATGCCCAGCTGATGCGCAGTCTCCAAAGTGCTTTTGGAAAGATTTAATCACCTGTGGATATCATAACTAAGGGATTTTCCCTTTTTCTTTCCCTGTCTTCAAGTAACCTGTTCTTGTGGGGTTTGTCCCTGCTCAGCGAAGGGCTTTGAAACGTTGCTACCTGCTGTGTGTGCTTTCTGCAAACAGGTTTTATGGTTTCCTGGCACTGCTCTCTAGGACTACCTCATGATGGGATTGCTCAGTTGACCAGAGTCTACTGACAGTAATATTTACATACTAGGCCATTGGCTATTATTCCAGATGATGCAGATTTTTTAGTAGCTTTAGCTGAAATGGCTTGTACTGAATTGTATCACTTAGACTAGAATCCAGTATTGCATCTTCAACAGACCTCTAAGCAAAAAACCCACGTATAACTGTGTTTGAAAGATATTGAACAGTAGCATAAATTATTGCTCCCAGCAGTGAGGTCCTGATGCTCTGTTTTGATGAATTTGGCAATTCAGAAAAAACAGTAGAATCTGCTTATGCCCTTCGAAATCTAGGCATTTCCATGGCTGAGAGCTCGATGTTCTAGTACTGCAGAGCTGTGCTGCCTTTTAAACCCTTCACTGGTGAGTCAACTGTGTGTTTACTGCTAGTTTTGAGGGGGAGGTTCCTGACTGGGAGGACCAGAGAGACATTTCAGTCGCATACAGATTTAGAAAGAAAAGGCCAAGCTGCTCAGAAGTATAGGATGTTGAAAATCCAGAAGGAGCATTAATGGGCATATAGTGTAGGTGAGTCGGTGAGAGAAGTCCGGGATAAAATGCCTGAATATGGAAGAAGTTGTTACAGTCTGGGTACCAGACAGTACATGTGGCATATGTTGGGCTTACCTTTTTTTTTTCCCCCTAGCACTGTTCCCTGAAATTCTCAGAAAACCTTTGTGATTTCACAAAGATCTGCTCAATTGGAAGTGATAAACTGAAAATTAGAGTATTATCCAAAACATTCTGCAGAGAAAAGGAAGAAGATATAGATGAAAAAGAATAAGCTGTGACAGGGACTAGAGGAAATAAAGGTTGTGAAAATATTTGGGATGGAATCTAGTAACAAAATGGGGGAATGAGGACTTTAAAGTCACTGAATCCTGACAATGTGTGTCCTAAATGGAGGACTCATTTTGGAGTGTTAAATGGTGATAGCAACCTTGAAAATTACTTTATCAAGAAGAAATCAGTAAGAGGGAGCTTGTTGAAAAAATGAGCAGGCAATCAGCAGGGTGTTAAGGAAATTAGGGAGTAATTATGCAAGTGACACTTTCTGCAGTCTCTGAGAACTGAATTTGCAGTAGAGACCAGCACCACATGCACTTAAAAACCATTTTCCATAAAACCAAAAATAACCTTAAGGCTTTCTGGCAAGTTTTATCCTCAATGGCTGGTAGAAGGATGAAGCTGTATGATGGATGGCCCTGCCAGAGGAAGCATCCTCAAATCTAGTTGTCCTTGTTTCCCAAGCTCGTAGGCAAGGCTGCAACTGTCTGCTGAGAATCTGCTGTTTCTGAGGATTTTCTTGGGCTCGTGGCCGCAGCTCTGCTCTTGAGGATGTGCACCCTGCCTTCTCTCCCTGCCTGTGCTCGGTGGGTCCTGAGGCAGACATGAGCATTTCTAGACTGCTCTCCTGGTGCTGCCGGTCCCTTGAGTGTGTGATGTGATGGGTGCCCTGCCTGGGAGAGGGAACGTGTCCATCTCAGAGGGACCAACAGTCCCAGTGGGACAGCCTTGATTTCCACTGTCTTTCTCACTTGTGTTTCCTCACGTGCCTTAAAGAAGGTGCAAACCATCTCTTAAACATGTAAAGCAGGCAATACTCCATGCTGTGAATAGACCCTGAGGAGACTCCTTGCATCTGAGGTTGCAGCACTGTGCTCTGGGTGCACACACCAGCCCTCAACAAGGTCTAGGAATGGCTCAGCTTTCTGTGAGGCAAAGGCGCTTCCGTGCTGGAAAGCAGTGCTTGAACACCTGGGCAGCAGGAAGGAAACCCCTGAAGCGTTCAGTGTATATGGGCCTGGTAGGAAAGGATGGCCTTGGCCCATAGAAGGCAGGCTGTGGAGAGGGGAGGTGGTGGAACCTGACCTTGCAGGGCAGTGTCTTTGGTCTCAAACTTTGCAGCATTTTTTCATAGGGGTTAAAGGATTGTTGTTGTACTGCTGCTGAGTGATTCCCTCCCATGAACTCTTCCCTCCTACTTTACATATACATATTCCCTAGCATCTCACTCACGTTCTGCACAACTATTTATGCATGGGTGTATTGTAATTTCTGAATAATAAGTCTGGGAACTTGTTTTCTCATGTTCATGGTTTGCTCTGGGAGCTCTTGCATGACTAGGCTACTGGGTCAGAGTACCTGGGAAGCTTCTGACTCACAGAGGTCCCCAAAATAGCTTGGGGCTGTAAACAGCTCTCTGACATCTGTGTGTACCATCCAGCAATGGGCCAGAAGAGCAGCTGCTCTCGTGGGGCTTGGGAGACCTGGACCTGACTCTCCTTATTGACACCGAGTCTCATATTGTGGTATTGGGAAATAGAGACTGTGTGGTCTGCCGGTGCCTCCGGTGACATGAGACGTCTCATGGCTCCATGCATTTGTGGCTCGGCCTGCATTCTGCATGTGCAGGTGTGGTCTGTTGTCCACAGCAGATGAGAGCCACCAGGAATCCTTGCTTCTCACTGCTTTTATGGGCTGTTCCGGGCAGGAGCTGGGAGACTTGCACATACGACTTCATTTCACCCTTAAATCATCTGCATTTCAGCAAAGCTTGTGGAGTTGGACTTCTGACATCTCTCCAAAGTGTCGTGTGTGGAGCTGAAAGCAGTGTGTCTTTGTAGGCAGTGGAGCTCCTCTGCTGCTGCTGCTGCTGCACAGGTGCTCGGGGCCAGCCCCACCAAGGACTGGCTGCGGAGCAGTGGCTCTGCTGGCTGCAGAGCCAGTGGCCTTGGCACGTGCTGGCATGCTTCTCTGAAGGAAAGCCAGGGTTTCATGAGTGACATGAAGACTAACCCAAGTATGAAAATTCTCTCACCTCAGTGGCATTTTTCCTTGTATTCTGCCTCAAGCAGCTGCCTTGAGGCCAGCCTGGTGGTGACTGGTGTGAAGGAGGCTGTCCAGCTGCCCCTTTCCAGCACATGGACAAAAGCAGGTTAAAGCAGTTTCCCTCCTGTGCTCTGGTTACTCTATCTCTGCTCTTCCTGGGAGGTGGCAAAACCTCATCTGCCTAGTTCCTCTGGAGCTAACACACAGCTTTCTAGCCCCTTGCTAGAGCAGAGCACAGGCAGTTTCCCTTCCACTTCCATGGCAAAGCTCCAGCTAACTGAACCAGGAGACTTTCTCCCCGCTTCACCCTGTTTCACTTGCGAAACCTTTAGGAACCAGAGCTTTAACCCCTTTCTTTGCCTCTGAGTAATCTGCATGTGCTGGGCACATTCATTTACCCCCTTGTCTCAACAGGGAACTCTTTCGATTGGTGGCAAAGAAGTGACCCTTGAGTACACTCCGTGCCCAGAGTTTTGGCGCTGCAAACGTGTAAGTATGCGATCAGAGAGCTGTGTTATGCTTCCCCTGCTGACTCTCATGGCAGTGGCAGCAGAGAGGAGTGTTAGATATTTGCTCAGTGGCTGGAGATCTGTAAGAGTTAATACCGGTCCTGAAGCTCTTGCCTGTTCTAAACTTCTGTGGTTTTCCGTACCTTGTTTTTCATACCACCTATGAGTGGTACCGGTAGCCAGTGTTTTATGCACAGACCAGTTTCATCCCTGTGCAGTGGTTCCTTTTTAGTATGTGGGGAAAACAGCGTGTGGATCCTTTCTCCTTAAAACCCAACATGAGTCAGTGATTCTGCCAACTGGAATGGAACAGGCATTCTCTCTGGTTCATGTGTGTAGTCACAAGTGTCTCCATTGCTCCAGTAACCAGAACTTTCACTGGCGTAACAGTGCAAACCACTCCTCTGTCTCACACAGGAACCTGTGATCTAGATTTGAATGTAGTAAGTGCAGCAGGGAAGGAAATGTGGAAATGAGTCCCAAGTCCAGGCAGCAGTTAGTACAAACTGGAAGCGGCCCATTTCTGGGGAGGCACAGTTGCCCAAAGGTCAGTTTTGTTCCCGTGCCCTTCTCGCAGTTCTCCCAGAACAGCTGCGTTTGGCTGGGGAGGACTGCGGGGAGCAAAGGGCAGGGTTGTTGCCTGCATTCCCACTGACTGCAGACCAAGAGGTTGCAGCAGGGCAGGAAGGGGTCAGTTCTAGTTAGACTCCCACCTTGACCATTGGATCACACTGGGCTGCAAAGACCCTCATCCAGGCTAATTGGATGCACTGCAGCTGCCAGCAGAGCCATTGCTTGGCACCTCATCCGTGCTTGTAATGCTCCAGAGATCAAGTAGAGACGGCAGTTTCAGGCAGTGGTTTCACAACAGCTCTCAGTGCAATGAGAAGTAGCTGGAGTGTGTGTCCCTACTGTTGCTGTGCATAAGCATGGCCTGAAAGAGCTTCCTTGTGCCCCAGAGCATTTGCAGGGCTTCAGTTAGAGGGAAAAAAAATGATATGAAAGAGAAACAATGCATTTACAAAGAGCTTGAAGAGGAAGTTAGGAATGCTGTGTTCGGAGAGAGCTGTGAAGACAGGGCACTTCGCTCTTTCCACAGTGGTTCTGGGTGGGATAACCATCCGAGCCTGTACAGCTCTACCTCTTGGTTAGCAGACACCTCTTCACTACTCTCCCTGTGCAGCAAATTATATCAGTATCTGCAGTTTAGCTCAGATAGGGACTTTGTCACTGCTGTAGCAGTGAGTTGAGATTAGACAATGCAAACGTAACTTTGGATCCTTTGAAACAACATAGTGGCTAGCAGTATGGTACCTAGCATGCAGCTTTTCAGTCCAGTGTCGCTTGAGAAGGGGAAGGGTCCCATCTCAAGGGCTAGCGAACCACCTCCATGGTGTGAACAAATCAGTGCTCAGAAGTTGTGTGAAAATCGTGTACCCAAGGCAATTCCAGCTGTGAGCCATATGAGCATTTCCCTTCCATTCCAGCCAGGTCTCCTGCTGCCATTACCCATCCTGTCCCGCAGACTCTTAACTTTACCATGGCTGCTACTTGCTTTCTGAGAGCACTGCAGATTCTGGCATTCTGAAGCAGGTTGTACCCACTGCCTTCAAAACATGACCTCCTCATGCTGTCCATCTTCCATTGCAGTGTAAGGTGTGTACTGTGGGCTACAGATCTTCCTGCTCCTATTGCAAGCTCCCAAGAGATGGTGAGTATGTCTGGTCCCCTGTGCTTGGTCGATTAAAAAGTTTCATCTGCCCTGACAAGTAAGTTTCTTTTTTGACTTCCCTGTGGCATCCTTGTTGGTGGACTAGCTGAGCACTGTGTGGAGGATGTAGGAGGATTATTAGTTTTGCTTCATTTAGACTCTTTTCCCTCTACACGCTAAAGATGTTACATGCAGATGTGTTGCTACCAGGTTATCTGTTCTTGTGAGGCGAGGTGAAGAGGTGTCTTCCTGCACATATTCCTTTCCTTCCTAGTGCTCTGGCATTGTCCTTCATCCACAGAGTTATAGGTTGTGTGTCCTGCAGGACTGTGAGCTGGTACTGCTGGCCATAGGTGAGATGGTTTCCCCCTCAACCTACCCTGGGAGATGCAGCTGTATGTTTTTAGTGTTATTCTTCTGAGGCTCTCAGATTAAAGGTGAATACAGGATTTGAATGGCTGAGCTCACCTTGCTGACTGTAAGAAGTGCGTGGAAAGGAGTTCTGCTCCTCCAAGAGCTTCTTCTCACCCCACTAACACTTCTGCTTTTTGGCATGGGAGGGCATGAGAGCCAAAACATGCTCCCTTGAGGAAGTGATTTCTTTGGGACAAGCAGGTATTCCAGGCACTCTATAACCTTTGACTCTGTATCTTTTAGCAACTTCTGATGTTTTGCATTTCTTACCCACATACCCCAGGCAGAAGGGCATTAAAATAACTGCTGATACAGAACTCTGTTTACTGAAGCGCTGTCCCTGTGGTTGTGCTTTCCTTGCACTGTGGCTCCTCCATCAGTATTATGAAGGCAAAATTCGTGTAGCTGGCCCAACACAACTATGGGTTGTTAATAAAACTGCTGAGGAGCAAATTAAACAGAGCCTTTAAGATGCTGTGAAGACAGATTGTGGTGCATGCTTCTTACTCATCTGCTTTTGTTGATTGTGAAAACGTGTAATAAGGTAACCTCTCTATGACTGTCCTTTAATTGCTGGGTGAAACAAAACAACTCTCTAGGCATATACAGTTGTTACTGCAGTTTTGCGTGAGTTTTTGCATGCTCTGTGACTGATAGTCTTGAAAAAGACTTTTATATGCCTCTCTTACAGGGAGCAGAGCAGGCCCAGAGTCCAGAGGTGGTTCTGAGGGAGAGGATGCATCAGCTGAGCAAGAATTCAGTAAGAGAATTGCTCTCCCCATCCCTGGAGTTGTGCTCATGTCTGTGTGATTTCATGGGCAGTTTTTGCAGCTGCATGTGCAGACTGGTTTCGTATGCAAATTTTACGTGAGGTGTACACTCATGGAGTGTAGCCAAAACTCTGCATGCTGCAAGCTGCAGACAAATTAGTATGGGCCTGTCCAACACGAGCTGTGCTGACAGCCAAACAAGTCAGTGTGCAGCTTTCCCAGTGTTTACATGCAAAATTGTCGTGTGTTCTGCCATGCTGCCCACTGCCCAAACAGAACGAGAGCGGGGAGGTGCTCTAGGGAACACTAAAGAGTGAAGCTTCACTGTGCCAAGTTTTGCACTCTCATTTCTTTCTCTGTGGGAAGAGGCTTCAGGAGCAGATGCAGGGCTGGCAATGTCTGACTTTGCAGCCCTGCGGCTTTGGCTTCCCTTTCCAACAGCCTTAGAAGCTCAGGTAGGGATCTCTTTTGAAGTGAAGACAGATGCTTCAGAGGCCTTCAAGCACAGAAACTTGATGGGGATTTATCTTCTCTGTATTGCATAGGTGGGCTGGGGGGCAGGGTGTTTCCACATAGTATCTTCCTCATCTGTGGTAAGTAGGCACCTGATAAAATCAGTGATTGTCTTATGATGCATTTTACTCAGTGATCCTAGGGGTCTGAACCCAGTTTTCCTCTACCGCAGAGATAAGGTGACAGTTACTAGTTGATCTTGCTCAGCAATATGGGTGTTCAAGAATATATCAGGCATAGTAAGGGTATCACTGCCATGTAGGTTGTCCTGGCTGTGGGAGGAACATATCCAAACCCATCCCTGATTCATGTTTGCCCAGACAAGAGCCAATCCTAAAAGAAGGCCAAAAAGCCTCTTGTCTCTGACAGCAGAGGTCAGGTAAGGGAGCCCAACACGAAACAAGGCAATGAAAGGATGAGCAGTATCTAGCTTGTCCTTTACACATCTTGTTTCTGCAGAGCATTGACAGGGCATATGCAAAAGGCATAGCCTTTATAAGGGATTTGTAAGGCATTAGCCTTTATAAGAGGTGCTGCTGCAGTGGCCAGAAAATAGAGGAATAATACGTGCTGAAACACTGTATGTGGAACTGGTCCATTTCTCCTCTCTAATAGCAGAGACAAAGCTTGAAAAACCTGAGCAAGAGTTAGCAGGACAACCAGGATCTCCAAAGCAGCCTCTCCAGCCCTCAGTTCCTGCTCCACAGCAGGAATGTCAGCCCCAGGAACAGGAGCCAAGGAAGAGAGATGAAGGTAGAGAGCGGCGGCCCTCACAGGAGAAGAGAAGAGATGTGGATCGGCACCAGGAGCTGCCCTCTCAGAGAGAAGCAGAGGAAGCCACACCACAGGATGGTGGAGGAAGCAGAAGTGAGTGGTGCAAGGCCCAGTTTTGGATTCCTCTTGCTTGCACTCCATGAGGCCATCTGCAGAAAGGGTAGCATTTCACTAAAACTTCTATGTTGTGCAAATCCATGGCATCAAGTAATTGTGGGCTGTCCAGCCCCAAAGGCGCTGGCAAATTGCCTTTGGGATAGTTAATTCAGGTCAAGCTGGCTTCAGGATGGTGCAGTTAACTTAGCACAGCAGCAGAAGTCTCTTTGTCCAGAAGTTACTCTGAGTTGAGTTCCTCTGAGGAGGGGTCTACTTTCTGCTCTGTTTTCTGGGAGGGAAGGGTCAGCGGTTGGAGGTGGTATACTCTGAGCACCTTGCAAAGTGAAGAGAAAAAAAAGCAATGGCTTCCAGACTCAACTGCAAGAAGCCATGCAGTTGCTTTGAGTGGGTTTAGTTTTACCTGTGCTGTCACAATAAGCTTAGATCTGAATTATCTTTATTTATTGTTTTTTGTTTCCTGGCCACATCCCTCATTGTGCTTCACAGCAATTATGCTGAAGCGTATTACTCGATTCACCCCACCAGAAGTGATTGTGGGGCTCCTGGCCCCATACGTGCGTCTCTCCACATCCAGCGTACGCATCATGAAGAACAAGGCTGGACGAATGGGGCAGACCTATGGCTTCATTGAACTGGATTCACATGCTGTAAGTAGTTTCCTGCTTTCACATGCTCCCCCTGTTGGTATCTATAGTCACAGAAGTAGAGAAACTACAGAAATACAAGAAATTGCTGTACTTGTGAGGCAGCTGTCCTCGAGTGAGTCCTGTCTTCTGCTTGTCTGACTAGGTGCAGGGAATATCTGATAGAGCTGTTGCTCTCTGGCTTTAGGAGCCAAAGATTGTCTCTTGTCACAAGCTGTGATGCTGAGTGAGTTTCTTGCTTCAGTAAGTTTCTTTGTAGACCCTCCTAAACTTGAACACCTCTTGCACAGATGCTTTGTTTGCAGGGAACTCGAATTCAATGGTTTCTGTCTGCAGAAGGCAAGAATCTTAATTAACAGACAGTCCCATGTTGGAAGGTTCACATTTTCTGGTTCTGTGTGACTCCCAGACTCCATAGCTGTGCTTTGGCAATGGTCCAGAGGATGTTCAAATAACTCTTTGGGGCAACAGCAGGCACAGTGCTGCATTGTCTAGCAGCCGTAGAACATATAGGCCCTACCTAGCTGCTGAAAACGGTCATAGGACAAGCAGAGAACCGAACAATGTATTTATCCTTTCTTTTGCATCCTAAATACTTTTCACTAATATTTAGACAAAAGTGTTGTGTTTCCCATCCTACTATGGTCATCATGTAAGCACAAAGCCTTCCTTTCAGGCAGACAGGATTTGGGAAACAGGCTTATGTTTCCTTCTCATGGATGTGAAATTCTCCTTTCCTTTTACAGGAGGCACTGAGATTACTAAAGATACTGCAGAATCTGGATCCCCCTATCTGCATTGATGGACGTACAGTGGAAGTGAACCTTGCTACAGGGAGGAGAAGGTATAGACAGATGAGGCAGTAAGGTTGTCCTCTGTGTGATGTGCTGTGACTAGAGCTGTGTTTTCAGGTTTTTAAGTGTTTAAGTGTTTAAGTACCTACTTAAAGGTTGGCACATGAATTAGCACAGATGTTCCTACAACCTAAAAATGTGTCGGAGAGGTGAAGGCATCAGAGCTAGAAGCAGCTTCAGTGACTGAGCAGTACGGGATTAATCATCATATTGCATGGCTGCTTCTTGTTGTCCAGCCATCAAATCCCATTATGAGGGAATTAATGAGTTCAGCTTTTTAAAAAGCAGTTGGAGAGATTAACCTTTGCAGACATAGCAGAGAGCAGCGTGGTCATAACTCTTATGGAGACAGTGATCTACAAAGTCCCTCTCTTTACTGGGATGGACACAATTCAACATATGGCCAGCAAAGATCGTCTTTCTGCCTTTATATACTCACTTTGAATATACTGAGGTTAATGTGAAGCCAGATTGACATCAGCCTGCAACCTTTATCTCAACAGGAATGACTACGGGGAGCATGGTGACAATTCCTACTATGGCCCGGTAGGTCTGCACAGCTTCCCTGCAGGTTGTGGGAAAGGGAGGGAGCACTGGGGATTATAGACCTGACTTTGGTAGGCTTTTTCCCTTTGGGCTGCTGGAAGTTCATGTTTGAAGATGGGTTGACAGTGCTCAAGTGTGCTCTTCACTGCTGCTCTGCCCCTAACACTGTTTATAATGCGCATAGAAGCACAAGTCAGAGTGCGGATGCTGCTTGAGGGAGTTCTGGGCTGGATTACTCTATACCATGCTTTTACGGAGTGACTTAATTGATGACTGATCTCAGTTCCCAGAGTGAATGTCTCTTCTCTAGTGCTTGTTACAAGATTACAGGGCTCTTTCCGGAGTGAATGGGCTGGAGACTTCGATATGGATTGCGATGAGCACCTTATTTAAAGATTCATGGAGGTCTTGTGCTTTGCAACACTGTCCATTACTCTGAGGATGAAAAGCTGTATCTGCTTGTGCTCTATTTACCATAGCTAAGTGAGCTGTTTTCCTGAACTTTAGGCCTGTGAGAGGGAGGAGAAGCAATATGATGTTTATCAAAGAGTCTCTGATCTGTTTGTGATGTTCACTTATTCCAGGGCAGAAGGGGCATGAGAGACAGGAGGGGCGGCGAATCACAGAGACGCACCAGAGCACAGTGTAAGTTAAGCTCCTACTGTGGAGACGTTTCTTCCTTAAAAGGGCACTGACATGTAGAAATCAGCCCAAAAATATTTTTAAAGGCTGAGAGTAGGTTTGTTTGCTACACCCACTTCTGAGTTCCTTTGCCAACTTTGTTTAGTCACATTTTCCTATCTGATGATGTGTTCCTCACTGCTCTTACTGTGCAAAACTACAGGCAGATAAAGGAAACTTGCTGCGTGCTTTCCCTTGTTGTGGTAAACTGATGGGATAAAATCAGCCTGGCAATTACTAGATGAGACAGAAGAGAATACACTTTATGCAGCAGTGCCAGTAGCTGGAAGAATACTCCGGATTGTTTTACTAACTTATATGTAGCATCACTGAGCTCTGTCTTTGGAAATGAGGAGCATTCCTCACATTATGGGCCTGCCCTGAAGGCCTTTGGCTGTTCCTGCAAAAACAGTTTGCTCCCCTTTGTGGTCGGGAGCTTTCATGCACCCACGGGTGGAAGGGAGGTGGGGAGTGTCATCACTTTAAACAGGAGACTGTTTGAAAGAGCACAGATCTTCCTTGTTAACAGGGGTGGGTGGACACAGAGCCTGGTTCTCATTAGCCCTTTCTTAGGGAAATTACTGAATTTCTTGTCTTTGTGCGGTCAAGTGTTGTGGTCTGGTGATCTCAACACAGCCCCTGTAAGTGTTTTGATGTGGAAGTTTTGCTGGAGTCCTAAAACAGAAGAATTGTGAAAACCTATCTCCCTTCTTATTCCTTAAAGAAAAAAAGATGTAGGTCAAGTGATGTGAGGATACTCATACCTCTCTTGCCAGGAAAGAAAAAGCTTCTTTCCCACTCTTGATCCTTTCACCGTTTACTCATGCCTTTGTCTTTGTGAAAGGCAACTCTGCCTTTGGAAGATTGTGGTGTTAACTCTTGTCTCTCTGTTCAGCTCCATCAGATGTGTCCACATACATTTATGATCCTGAAACTGGGAATTACTATGATCCCATAGCTGGGACATACTATGATCCCAGGACTCAGGTGAGTGTATGGGAAGGAAACTTTACACACAGCACATTCTTACAAACTGCCCTTCTCTGGGAGAGATTTTCTACCTGGATCCTGAAGATGGACTAACATAGGACAGTATAGAGGTGGCCTTGTTTCTCTTACTTAGTCCTCTGACCTGTATAAAAGGGGTACATGTTCCAAAATATCAGCTTAATGAGAGACTAGGAACCCACTAGTTGTGTGTTGAACCCGTTACTGTAGCTGCCTCTTCGGCTTCTGAAGCGCTGCCTTTGGAGGGTTTTTGGTCTCTTCATTGAGTAGACTTATGGGCAGAGCATCCTTGCTAGATTTTACTGAAGTCATGTGATATGTGACTGTATTAAAAGATGTTGTCTCTTTGCTCCCTGACTCCAGCACACAATAGTTACAAGGGTGCCAAAAAAGAGCCATCAGCAGAGGTTCTCTGGGATTATACCTTGTTTTTGTGATACTGGAAATGTCCGTGTTCTGAGTGAGCAGGGTAGTGCTCTGATGACCTGGCTGTAGTAGACTGTCTTCTGCCTCATCAGAGTTCTGAAGCCTTTACCCTCAGCTGTCTGAGGCTCTGCAGTCCCTTCTTACTGTGCTGGCCTCCCCAGCCCAATCAGGACAATAAGCCAAATAAGAAGGTTTGCAGGGGTTTGGCTGAGTCTGTTCCAAATGCCTCTTTCAGAGAGAAGTCACAATAGACCGAGAAGCCTGCTCATCACCTACAGAGAGCAGAAGGCGACGGCATGGGAGCCAGGAACGGACAAATGAAAGGAAGGACCCACACAGCAGGGACAACAGGGACAAAAAGGAGAAAGGGAAAAGTACTTCTGCTAAGGTAAATCCCTCCAGGCATTAGAACGATCAGAGATCTGAGGCCAGGAGGCTGAGGTAAGAGAGGTTAGGAAATAAAAGAGTAATTTATAGAGAAGTCAAAAAGGGAGGGACAGTGAGAGAAAACAATGAAATACATGGGATCAGCAGCACGCCAGGAACATGGGGTTGTTCGGCCAGATGGGACTAAGTTCCTGAAATTTTTCTCCTGTGACTTTGTCAGGGCTTCTCATCCCTTCCTTATGGTAAAGGATTCAGAAACATCCAGGTAACTAAGGCTTGCATTGCACTCACACTGCTGAAAGCACCCAGCTATTGTAACAGAGCCAACAAAAAAATAGCAGAGATGTTTAAACATACCAAGTTAGATAAGAACAGGAGATCTCTCCTGTAACTGCAGTTCCTGCCCCCTCCAAACATCACAGACAGGCAAGAAGATGAGGCAGGTGGTACAGATGGACTGCAAAGGTGAACTGAGATCGAATGCAGATACATCCTGTACAGCCCCTCCCAGAGCCGCAGTCCTGGGGCAGTGCTGCTCCCAGCGAGCAAACACTGTATCCCCAGTGTAAGGAGCAGCTGGTTGGGAGTAGCTGCCAAAAGTGATGTTTGAGCATGGGTGTTTGGGCACAGCCCAGTGCTATGATACTGACTGGGCCTGAGGAATGCCAGGAGAGTTGGTAGAAGTGATTTAGACACGAGTGCAGAAACTTTGTTTTCCTCCTTGCCTGTTGGTCTGGCTATGCTCTGTGGCATGACCAGTCCTGGGCACCTGGAACCTGAGGGGTGTAATTGTCCCTGAGGCTGGTAGCAAGCCAGCCACGGAGTCTCATCTGGTATGGGCCATGCCTGCTTTCAAGGGCACTGACCTAGAAGAAACATGGTCTTCTCTGAATGGAGGGTGAGAGCATCTCCAGTGGAAATCCTCCTGTCCTTTTTCCCAGCTACCTGTTTTCCATGAATGCTCAGAAGTGGCTTCCTGGCTGCTGTGTGCACTCTCTGACCCCTGTGATGCTGATGGCCTAATGTCCAATCTTGGGTTTTTCAGAATGAGCCTGGAGAGGAGAGGTTCTTTGCAGAAGATGTCTTCAAAAAGCCATTGCCTCCCTCTATGAAAAAGGACGAGAGCGCAGGCCTGGTAAGATGTTACGTAGTACTTGTCTTCCTCAGTCAAGTATGAGTAGCTAATGAACTGCCAAATCAGAGCATGTCCAGGGCTTCAGACCCGTCCTGTGTAAAGCATGTAGATATGAAGTGTCACTGCAGCCTAGTCTTTGTGCTGCTAGGCCTACAAGTGAGCATCACAGGCCCATCCTGTTGCAGTGCTGGGTGACTGCAGTCTCTGGTGTTCTCTGTCCAATATAAGGAAGATCCTGAAAACACCACTATGCTAGTTGAGCCTGGCCATATGTTGTGCTACAGACACAGCAGAGGAAACTGCTGTTGTTGTCCTTTCTCCTCCCTAGCTATAGTACTTGTGCTTTGTCTCGTCTCTCACAGGCAAGCAGGACTGTAGCTCTTCCTGGAGTGGCGAGTTTCTCTGCTCCCATGCTGGCTGGCTGTGGGGGTGGCTTTGCATCTGGTCTTCACATCCTCTGTGCACACATGGAGGTGTCCAAATGTGACCTGGCCCTGCCCCCGCTCCCTCGCTGGCTTGAGGCACAGCTGGGGCCACTGTTAGCATCACAGTCCAGCAGAGAGTGAGAGTCAGCAGGCTGGGGCAGCATGGTCAACTGCTGCAGCTGTCCCTGAAACCAAGGGCATAGCTCCAGTAGAGCTATGGATTCCCCAGAATGGGAATGTCTTCCATCAAAACCACCACCTGATTTCTGTCAATGGCCTGGTGTCCTTGGAAGCCTGTTTAGATGGGTGTTTAGCTATTGCGTGCACTGAGTCTGTGCTATGGCGTTCTTAACACCTGATGTTGACTGTTTCAGAATGAGACTGGAGAGGAGAAGTTCTCTGCAGAAGATGTCTTTAAAAAACCATTACCTCCCTCTGTGAAAAAGGATGAGAGTGCAGCCCCGGTAAGTGGCTCCATAGGACTGGGGTTTTTGCCTTGTCTGAGCCTGGGTACACGACTAGAGAGGCTCACCAAAGCCTGGCTATGACCCTGAGTGACAG
This sequence comes from Ibycter americanus, assembly GCA_035590275.1. Taxonomy (NCBI): domain Eukaryota; kingdom Metazoa; phylum Chordata; class Aves; order Falconiformes; family Falconidae; genus Ibycter; species Ibycter americanus. Next base: position 1,193,742 of record JAVJGI010000050.1, on the reverse strand, counting down.
AGGTCCCAGTTTCTCATGCCAGGGGAGGGAGCATTGGAGATGGAATGGCAAAGGAAGTTTGTTTTATAACTCTGTCTGAGCTTATTTGTGGGCTTCTAGCATGGGGAAATTTAATACCAGCATTTAAGCAGGGTCTCCTCACTCAAGCAGTCTTCAGGTAGAAGACTCTTCTAGTCACCTCCGGAGTGAGGAAGGCCAGACCTCACTGATCTCCATTGCTAGAGGAAGTGACTGACAGCAGCTCTGCCAAATAGCTGCTGCTTTGGTCAGCTGCTTGTGCTCAGGTGTGTGGCAGGTTGGGAAAGCCCAGCACCAATGTACAGCCTGTCCAGAGGACAGAAGGGCTTCTGCCTCTGATGTTTAAATGCTGGCCAGCCGGTTTCTTTCTCTTCCCTGCCTGTGCTGCTGGGATGCTGCTCTTGGGCTAGAATGGGGACAGAAATCATGGGGAGATTGGTTGGGGAAGCAGAGCCCCTCATGGCAGGCAGGCTTGATGCTACAAATTGTCACGCTTTTCTGCCACATCCCTCAGCCCAAGGTGGTGAACCCCCTGATAGGACTTCTGGGAGAGTATGGAGGAGACAGCGACAATGAAGAGGAGGAGGAAGAAGAGGAGCAGTCACAGGCTCAGTGGCTGCCACCTTCCCAGCCACCAGCACAACGTGAGGAGCAGCTGAGGAAGGCCAAGGCCAGCGACGACAAGCTGACCGACTGGAACAAGCTGGCCTGCCTGCTGTGCAGGAGGCAGTTTCCCAACAAGGAAGTTCTCATCAAGCACCAGCAGCTTTCCAACCTGCACAAGGTATGAGGGAGCTGGTGGCCGGGAGGCTGCGTGTACTGCAAGCTGCCTTTGGCTCAACGGCTTTGTGATGTGCAGAGCAAAATGCAGCGGTTGGGTGGGAAGAGCTGTGCTGGATTTGGCACAGTAGCAGACAAAGTTCCCGTCAAAGCTCTGTTTAAAGCATTGTGTGAGCTGCTTGTTCCTGCCACGGGAGTGCTATAACATCAAGGTGTGACTTTTTAAGCTGTAGCAAGATAGCTAAAGCTTGGGGAGAGTGGGGTGCTGGCACACATGAGTGTGACAGCAGTAAGAACTTAGCACATGCCTCCCCATGTTCTGTGCTGCCTTTGAGCTTTTACTTCTAGGAGGACCAAATTGCATGCATATTAAAAAAGGACTGGTTGCCTTCCTTACTGTGGAGAGGAAGGGCTGCTGGCCTCTGGGGGGGAGCAGGTAGTCTGGTCTGCAGGAGAAGCTGCTGCAGCTGGTATAGTGGAGGTGCGAGAGCATGCTGCTTTACCTGTACTCCTTACAGATGGAGCAAATGACTGACAGCTTGTATCCTCTGCTGACACTGGCTTCTGTTTTCCCCCTTCCAGCAAAACCTGGAGATACATATGAAGATCAAACGATCTGAACAGGAGCTGGCATATTTGGAGAAGAGAGAGCGTGAGGTGGGTCTGCAGTGGTGGGCAAGCTTCTGTTGGTGGGTCTGCACTAGGGGCATGTTGGTCCCAGGCAGATCCTCCACTTACGCACCTGTGTCTGCAGCCTGAGCATCAAATGCCTCCCAAAGAGTCTTAGATTGAATTGCAGGCACACTGCATTTGGACCTGTGGATAGTGCTGTGACTTCTAAGAGCAGGTCTTCCTCCACCCAGAGGGGTCTGAGTGTGGTTCTGTTGTCCTGCAAGCCAGCGTTGCGCTCTGGCCTAAGTGGGACTGAAATTTTCATCTAAAACTGAGGCAGTGTGTGGGCTGCTGCTGCCTGGCCAGTAATGGGAGAGCTGTAACTGTCCATTGTTTGGAAGGTAGCAGAGCTGCTCCTGGTGCCGTAGCTGGAAGGCTGCAACCACAGGTCTGGGTCAGCCCGGCAGATGCCATCAGGACAGTATAAGTGGATTTTGGGTCCCAGAAGCATTCAGTGTTTGAGGGTTCGCAAGACAGATTTCCAGCCAGCTGAGGATGAGATGAGGCCTGGCTGCAGAGCAGTCTCCTGTGGAGTGTTGAACCCTTCGTAGCTCTTGTACTTACTTTGTTTTTTCTGTTATGAAGGGGAGACATAAAGACAAAGGAAATGACCGAAGAGAGAGATTCCAGCAGATGGATTCACCAGAGAGGAAACGGCTCAGATATGACCGGGACTCAGAGAGGTAATGGCTGCTCTCAGTTAGATCTCTCTGGGGCTGCTGATGCTGGAGTGGCATGTGTGCTGCTGGCACGCCAAGGCCAGGAATCGGCTGGTGGGGTAGGTCTGCAAGAGTAACAGCCAGACAGGCTGTAATTCTTGTGGGTAGAGTTCCCTGAAGTATGAGCCTGTTATGCTGCAGGACATCTCAGAGAGGGCAGAAGGCCAGGGGTGGAAATGAGGGTTTAGGGGAAAGCAGAGACAAGCTGCCTGGTTCTGGAGGAGTGAGATGAGGGGTCTGAGTGTGCCTGGCCAGGTGCAGGGAGCAGAATGCAGCCTGTTTCTATCCACCTCATCCTTAAGGCACTTGCTGTCCTGTCTTGGCATTTAGCCATTGAAAGAAAGAGCAAAGCTGTGTTTCATCTGTTCCACTGACTCAGAGGAACGCTAGGAGCTGTTTCCACCTCATTCAGAGTAGGTGGAGGAATAAAGTGCATGCTGTGCAGAGCTCTCAAAAGGTCTACCTGCTGTGAGCTCGCGTGTTCCAGTGGGCTGAGGAACTGCTAGGCGTGTGTTGAAGACAAAACTAGTTATGTGCCTGTTTCCTTCTGGTACAGCACCTCAGAAGGAGACCTTTCCTCTGTGTCTTGCAGTTTAAAAATCCACATCTTCTCTTCCCTCTTTTCCTGGAATAGCTGTGGATAAACCAAAGCAGTTCGCATGCAGTGTCATCAGCAGCCAGAAAGCAGCACTTGCCGGAAGGAAGCTATTTTTGTGCCGAGTGATTTTCAAAACGATGGGTTTTGTTTAATGGTCTTGGATGAGTAATGACCAGGTGGGAGAAAGGGTGTCCAAATCAACACTACATCTGTTGAGCTCAGTGACCACAGCACTGGGAGAAAAGAAAGATCTAGCAGAGCAGCAGGGGTTAGACTTCACTTTCTTGCTATTGCTAAAACTTGGATTAAGAAATGCAAGCACAGAACGCCCCTGGCTTGCTTGTACCGTAAATATTTTGGAGCCTGAGCTCATTTCCTGTGCCCTGGTGTATTTTCCTCTGAGGTGGGACAAGAAGTTGTGCAGTCAAAGGTGTCTGAGCCCTGCACACAGAATCCACCATGCTGGTTTCCTTGGACAGTGTGCTTCTTGCAAGCAACTTGGGTATCCCTCAGGAGAGGTTGGAATGTTGATAAAGGTGCTGTTAGCAGAGCTAAAAATCCCTGGCATGTGTTCGAAACATTGTAAGACTGGACAATTGATTCTGCCTCTTTTGCAGTGACTATGACCCAAGGATTGATAGTAACAACAAAGGGAACCGAATGTTGCAGTCCACGGGGTGGAAGAAAGGCTTTGGCCACAACCAGCAGGGCACAACATCACCAATGGAGGTGAGTCTTCCTTTCAAAACACATCACTGTCCTGCAGCTGGAAACATCTCCCAAGACAGCTGGAGGGAGATCCCAGATGGAACAAGAGTCAGGGTGCAAGACTTGGCTACCACTTGATAGAATAATGTGTGTGTGCTGATTAACTGTGCAGGCTGGGAGGGGCTGCAAGTATGTTGGCAGTAGAAATAGGTTAGAATTGATATGGATCTGGAAGTGTTGAAAATAGAGTAACAGTGAGCAGGGAGGGTATGAACATCTGATTAATAGCAGCTTGAAGCCAGGCTGGGGTTTGAGCCGCTCACCAGCTCAGCCACATGAGCTGGGGGAGAAGGTGAACCTGCTCTGGGGAGGTGCCAGCAAAGGCAAAGCCACGTGATACTGTTCGTCTACTCTGCTTAGCGCTTGTGAGGCTCTCACTGCTGTGCTGGACTCTGGACTTCGAAAGGTAATACCAAGGTACATCCTCTGATGAGGAGCAGAGTCCCCATCAGCAAAGGGCCCCAGGGGTAGGCAGCGTTGGGTAGATCCTCCCTCCTGGGACAGGCTGGTCTCTTGTGGGCCTTAATTTGCTGCAGAGGGTTTATCTGACAAGCGGCCTGGGGCAGGCACTGCTCTGCCTTGCCCAGGGGCGCATGAGCAGCACCGTGCCCTTGGGGCTGCCGTTGCTTGCAGCGGCAGGTTTGTCACCTGACTGCCTCACTGCCGTGGTGTCAGTGCTTTGCCGAGGGGCAGGCAACTTGCAGCGCAGCTCGTGTTGTGACATTCAGCTTGCAGTCGAGTGTATCATTAAAGGCAAGTACTTGAGGCTTCGTAACGTGTGTTTGCTCGAGCCCACACACACAAGGCAAGATTCCCTCTTCAGCGCAGGCAGCAGGAACCGGCCCCAGCTGTTGCACATTGCGCAGGGGGAGTTTCCTGTGGCCATAAAATGGCCTTTGTCAGAGCCAGCTCCAGCAACGCGCTCTGGGAGGTCTGACCTCTGATCAGGGCTCCCTGGGTTGGATAGGGGAGCTGATTGCAAAGCACAGCCCTTGTGCAATTCCTATAAAGGCCTCCCAAAAGACCCCTAGAGGTGTGCTTTCTTTCCCCTTCCCAGTCATGCTGGGCAAAGTCATGTGCCCACTTCAGCCCCACAGGACTTTGATCTGTCGGCCAAATCGATGACATCTCTGGGATTCACACAAGTCGGACTTAAAAGTGAGAGAGACTTTCAGCCTCAGGCCTGCTCTCCTGGGCTAACTCTAGGCAGGTATTACTGAATAATTCAGATGCTGCCTGCAAAAGCCAGTCGTTAAAAACTGGTTGAAATTCCAAGTGAGCTACCAGAGCCCATGGGAACTCTTATTAGAGGAGAAAACAGCTGAGCTTGTACAAATGCAGGCTAACTGCAAACAGCTCCCCAAGAGCCCAGCTCTCTTGCTGGCAGTTCCCTTTGCTCTGTTGCAATCCTTGCTCGCGCACGGCTGCCTCTCGTCTGCCAGCGCTGCCTGTTTTGGCTGCCCACTCCCACCCTGCCGTATGCTCATGTTGCTCTCTGCGGCCGATCCCCGTGGTTTGATTCTCGCCGGGCGTTTGCCGGCTGTGTTTTTGTGGCCCACAAAGGGCCAGTAATTTTTCCCGAACAACTTTTGGAGGAACACAGCGCACTTGCTGTTCCTCCTGTCCTGGATCCACATGGGAGCAGTAGGCTATCCTGGAGTAGCCATGGGGAAGCTTTTTCTTTATGGGCAGCCAGTGAAGAGGAGAAATCACTAACACAAGCTGTATTTGTTTTCAGGCAGAAAATCGGAAGAAGGGCCCTGGCCTGGGGGCCCAAGGGAAGCCCAGCAAGAGGCAGTCCAATGAGACCTACCGCGACGCTGTCAGGAGAGTCATGTTTGCCCGCTATAAGGAACTTGAGTGAATGGTGGAGAAAACCCCAAGCCTGTCTCTCTCCATCTATGTCTGTTTCTCTCTGTGTCCTGTTCTTTTGGGGGTTTGGTCTTTTTTTTTTTGTTTGTTTTTTGAATTGTTACAGGTTTTGCTGCTAGAATTTTTTTAATAAAACTAAAAATTTGTCAGTGCTTGGCTCTTGCCTAAAATGCTATGTTTTAAAAGCATGTGATGCTTTGGAAGATTCCCACTGTGTTTTGTTCTCTGCTGATGAGGTCCCTGGGAGTTGCAGCCAGGCCGGTGGGGCTGGGACAGGTTTGGTCACTCGGTGGCCCTGCCACTGTCGTGCAGTATGATCCCTGCCCGCTCAGGGACAGATGCTCCCAGTGCGGTGTACTCATGGGTCAGGATGTGAGCTGGGAGCAGGGGACAGCCCCAAGGCCTGAGAGGAATTCGGGAGCAGGAGTGATGTGTGTGGGATTCATCCTGGCTGTTAGCAAGGACAACTGGGTTCAATTAGTAGCAAAAGCTTAATGGCTGAAGGTGGTCTAACCAGCGCTGGGTGTTATCTGAGCTTCCCAACCAGGGCAGAGCCCTCCCCGCCCTCCCCCTAGACCATAGGATCTGGTGGCAGTGGTGTTGGGGACCCTCATGGGGATGTAGCCATGCTGGTGCAGGGTGGCAGGAGCTGTGTGTGTCAGAGGAAAAGCCATTCTGAGCAAGTGCTGCTCATGCAGCCCAGGGAGGTGCAGAGGCAGCTCCTGCAGGGGTGTGTAACGGGCGGTTTGGCTGAATCTCGGTGAAGGTGTGTGTGTGAGCACAGGAGGGACCGTGGGTGACAAGGCTGAGTGTGGCCTGTACGGATAAGGGTGTTGGTGGTCGTGGCCAGTGGGAGAGGATCTGGTGCCCGATGGGCAGGAGGCTGGTGCCGGAGCAGGGTGGCTGGCACCCACCGCTGCTTTCCTACTCGCCCGGCAGAGAGCAGGCCTCGACATCGCCTTCAAGTATCCCAAAGGAGGGAAAACAGGAGACATGGAAGCTGCAGACAGCAGGACTTGGAGGTGAATGGCCACCTGCAACCACTGACAACTTCTAAAGGCACCAGAAGAACTGTCCAAGCTGTGTTTCCTTCTCTCCGACACCAGCAACCCCAGAGAAGTGGGGGGAACTGGCTCACTGGCACCCTGGTTCTTGGTGCTGCACCCGGCGATGGTGGAGCGGGGGACAACAGTTGCAGTGCTGGTGAGTACGTGGGCGGGGGGGGGTGGGACGACACGTGCACCCAAGGCAAGTGGCAAGTCCCGTTGTTTAGAAAGGGTCTGTACCAGCCCCCTCCTGCCAGAGAGCTCCTCATGCCGGGTCTGGGGTCTCCTGTGCAAAGCAGGGGAGAGGAGCTGCCCAAGAAGCTTGTTAGAGAGCCAGCAGGTGGAGGAAGAGCCACTTCAAGGCTTTTGTGTTAAAACAAAGACACTCGGGGACCACACGGCGCAACCAGCAGCCAGGAGCAGCTTGTCTGGGTCTATAGATTGGGAGGGTCTGAGTAGTGATGATAATGGTGCTTTTAATGGGCGTATGGGTGGTGACCCTCAGCCACAGGACCCCAGTTGCTCTGTTAGAGTGGAAATAGTGAAGAATTATTGCAAACCAGATCCTGAGCAATGAATGCAAAATCTTAAAGCACAGCAACCCTTCACGCTCTTCCTAGTGACCTCCAAAGAAGCCAGGGCTTCAGTCTTTGTGGGAGTCCCAGGCGCATGGGGGGGGGACGGGGAAGGCGATGGGCTCCTGGGGATGAACTTCCGAAAAGGGAGCAGTGTGGTGGCGCGAGGTCTGGAGGAGCAAGCTGGTGCTCTCGAGTCTGGACATCATTCACACACAAAGGGGAAAGAAGCGTGACCCTGATGGGACATCATTTTTGGTAACACTGGAGGGAAGTGGGGAATTTGGGAGCGGAGCAGTAGCTGCCGCACAGGCTGTCCTGCACCCGGGTGTACCGGGCACCTGGGTGTGCTGAAAATGAGCACCCATAGGGCGTCATTCCCAAACAAAATAGGAGGGAGCCTCTACAACCACCAACTGCAGGAACCCTTTAGCTGATTTTATTCATTACTAAGTGGGTACATCCATCTTACTGAAAACCTGTTAACGGCTGATGATACGTAATTAAGTAGAAGATAATAAAACAGATAATAAAATAGATAAGAGCAGCTTCCTGTGGACAGATGGACCTCACTAAATAATGTATGTTCCTTGGCTTAGCTCTGCGCTCGCTTGCTTGTAGTTAGCGTGATGTGCATATGTGAAAGGAGAGGCAACACAGCACTTTTCCCTGTAGGGCTCAAGTCAGGAACAGGAGAGGAGCCGGAACAGACTGCAGTGAAAAGAGGGGAAAAAATTGATTAAAAATATCTAATTGTACGGTGCATCCATCTCCAATCAAGAGAAATCCTTTTTCTCTCCATGGAGGTAGATCCACCTCCCATTAGTTATATTAATCATAGAAATACTTGATTTATTGGCTTGTTATTTTGAGGATCATAGTAAATGATTATGGGAGATCAGGAATTTTTCTTGTGCCTTCAGATGCTGGAACAGTGCCGCGTTACTCAGAGAAGTGTGGGATTTCAAGGGGATATGCTGTGTGTGGCTTGAAAATGCCACTCACCTGGACTGAAGAGAGTATCCCAGTACCAGCTCATGGAAAAGCAAAGTAATCCCTGCATTTGTTGTTGGCTTAATTCCTTAATTCTGCTTCCCAAGATAACCCAGTGGGTGCCTCTGTGTATTCCCATGAAGGGGTGTGTGTGTGTACATAAGGTATGTAAATATATACATAGGCATGATGTCTGCCCATATTGTGCATCAGCCAGGGGGTATCCAGGATTAGGGAATGGGGAGGAGCCCTCTACTGAGGTTGGGATGAGGTGACTGAAATGAGGTGCTTAAACTGGAACAGTTAAATAGAGTGAGAAGCTAAAAGCATTGAAAAGAAGCACCAAGCCAGAAGATGTCATATTCTCACAGGAAAACAGCAGCATATGTGGTGATGTAAAAACCCTAACTATTTATCATTGATATAGTGGTTTTGATGTCTTGAATATTTTTTAGAGGATGGTCACCAAAAGCTACAGCTGTATTGCAACTACCTTTATATCATATAATTATTGTGTTTGTATTTCAAAGATTACTGTGCTAGTGCTGTTGCTGCATTCAGCATGTTGCCTTGCGTGCCATCCTGTGGTGATGGATATGACCAGAGATTACAACTTATTTTTATTTTTTGGAAGGTCCCAGTAAGAGTATTGGAACAGATCACAAGGTAAGTCCTGCGTTGGAGCAGTGGATTGGCATGATGATGTTGTCCGCAGGAGGAGGAATGGGGCGAGTTGTAACCAGTACTAAGGCTGGTGTGAATGGAAGTGTGTGTGCAAGGAAGCCCGGGAAGAAAAAGCAGAACAAGGCATTTAAAAGGATGGCCTGTACGGGTAAGGAAGGACACTGCTGCTGGTGGCACTGGTACCAGGCTGTGCTCAGCGCAGGGATGTTTTTAGGAACAGGTAACAGCAGCCCTGGGCTTCATATTGGCCGGTTTGGGGGGGCCCACAGGGGAAGTTAAGCCCACCTTTTAGAGGATGGGAGGCATAGGCAGGGCACTTCTTGGACCCCTGCCCAAGGGAGGGACCATTTCTCAGCTCCATCAGCCACAAATGTCAGTGTGCAGGAGGCTGCTTCGGACATCTGGGAGTCTCTGGAGCGAGAGCTGCTTTTTCCCCCTTTTGCAATGTAAAGTAAGTAGGTGGTCTTTGATTTGCAGCATTTATCATATTAGTAGATGTAGCAGTGATTCAGGACCTTATAAGTGGAACATATTGATGTAAAGAGCTGGAGTTGTGCTTTCTAAAAAGAAGAAAACAGGAAGGTGGGATGAGGGAGGCATTTGTAAGGGGAAGGAGAGAGAGAAGCCAGAGAACATGCTTCCCTCCGCAGCAGTAACCTGCTTCAAGGAGAGAAGAGGTGTGGCTGGAAGCAGGATGGGGCTGAGGGCTGCCCCTCTCCGCTCCAGCACAGCCAGGGAAAGACAGAGGCAAGCCGTCCTTCCACAAGGTGGGAGCGGGACTTTTCTTCTGTGGGTTGAATAAAACAAGTGCTGCTTTATCTCAGTCGTGGCTCTCTCCAGATTTCATTCCAAAGAGCAGAAGCGACACAGCCTTTTGCTAATGTGTGGTTCCTGCTCAGCTCCCCCCGGAGACTCCACAGCAAGGCGGGGGGGCATGGGCTGCAGGGAGCAGAGCAAGTCGGCAGCAGCAAGTGCTCTGCAGAGAATATACACCATGGGGCTGCTTCCCTCCGCAGCATGGCACCAAGGGGGTCCATGAGGGCAGTAGCTCATGACTGCTCCTTCTGCACACTTACACTTTGCAGCTCTGGCTGGAGCATGTGAATGTGCCCCAAAAAGCCAGCCAAGGGCTGGGCACAGGGTGAGGTACCTGCCCTCCTGCAGCATGGACCTGGGAGGGCAAAATGTGTGTTACTGGGGTAGTACAGAGACTGAGAGCAGAGCTGGCCACATCTTCTTGACCTGGCAGATCCGTCTGGACCCTCTCTGAAATTCTTTTACAGTTTGGCATAGAAAAATATCACATCTCTACAGCCCAGGCACACCCACTCCAATGGTGGCATTAACCCCCCTGTTTTTCTCAAACAGAGGCAAAACCCGATGCTCCACAAACTGGGTTTCTACCACTCAGCTGCAAGTAAACTCAAAAAACCCAGCCTCTGAGGGTTTCTCACCTGATACACAAGTGCAGCCACTGCGGGACACCAGGGGCATTGAACACTCGTACCAGTACGGCTGGACTTGGCACTCGGGCAAGTCCTCAACAGGCATGAGTGGGCTACAGTTCTTCTACTGGTAACATCTTTAGGAGTTAACATCGCAGTTAGCACTTTTTTATGTTTTTCCAAAAAAAAAATCCATAGCCTTCTCTTTGTTTGAAATGAAAGAGTAAGAAAAATGTGTAGGTGCCTCTAGTTAAATATGGGAAGATACCAGACGAGTATCATGAGCAATTTTACTCATTCAGTGTTTTAAGACAAGAAGAGCAAGAGTTCAATGTTCAGAGGAGGTTGTTGCTCAAATCATGCCCCCATTTTTATGTAGGTTATTTACTTCTGTATTTATCCATACACATACAAGAAAGACCATTCTTTATTCCTTGTGCTGGGGGGTGGGGTGGGGGGCATCGTGCTTTCAAATGTCAACAAGTATAACCTTTGTGAAACTGCAGTTTCTTAGACTTCCATCCAGTAGCACACAGATTCAAAGGAAGATGAAAGACACTATAGTAAGTCACATAACGACTGGAATAGCTGAGATAAGCACCGACACAAGCGCTTGTCCAAATTCTGAGTGGATCTTTTTTGCCAGCATCTTTAGAAGGGGATATGGTTTGGTCAAATTGCTGCTGGGGTGTGTGTGGGGAAGGGTTGAATGGGACAAGATGTCACCAGGCTGACCCACAGCAGCACACCTCACCATGGGTAAAAAAGTGCTGGCCCAGGGAACCAACACCATGGGAAAAAACTTCCCTACAGCAACAGGCAGGTGAGAGGACACGCACCTTCCACACTAACCTCCCCGTGCTCGGGGTCCTGCTGCTGCAGTGCATCCCCCGATGCGTGCTGCAGACCACCCTGGGCATGACATTGTCCACCAACTCACACTGCTGCTTCCCTCCTCCCTTGGGGAGAGGCATGTGCTGCTGGAAGGAGAATAAGTTGTGCTGGTTACTCCCAGCAGAGGAAAAATGCAGAAGCAGTTGATAGTACAAGGGGCAATGGTTTTGAACTAAAAAGTAGATTCAGACTAGATATAGGAAGGAAATTTTTTACAATGAGGGTGGTGAGACACTGGCCTATGTTGCCCAGAAAGGTGGTAGGTGTCCCATCCCTGGAAACATTCAGGCTCAGGCTGGACAGGGCTTTGAGCAACCTAATCCAGTTGAAGGTGTCCCTGCTCACTGCAGGGGGAGTTGGACTAGATGACCTTTAAAGGTCCCTTCCAACCCAAACCATTGTATGATGCTATAGCATTTCCAGTCATGGAGCAGGGATCTACAGCTTGCCATGATTGTGCTGGCAACTATCCAGTGTCTGCTTCTTGCACCGCGGCAGACGGCTGGTCCTGTCCCTGGGAAGCTGAAGTGGATCAGAACGCAATGGCCAACCAAGCCGTACACCGTGCCGCCGCGAGCACTTCTCATCACCTCCAGGAGCAGGGTTCTGCTCCATGCATGTGTTGCTCAGCCCATTTGCAGCGTGGAGGAGGCCAGTCCCGTCCAGCTGTTAGAGTGCACCTCGCTTCCCTGCGGAGGAGTGCTTGGGTGTGCTGCAAGGAAGCTGGGGAATGAGAGCATTACACCCTCGGGGGACAGAGTCCCCCATCCCACACAATGGAAGGATGGGCTTGTCCAGAAATAGCAGAGAGCTGGTTAACAGCTTGAAGCTCACCCCCTGGAGCTGCCTCCAGCCTTACCAACACCGCTGCTGCAGACAGCCCGGGTGAGCAGCTCCTGCTCCCGTGCCTATCTGCCTACATACCGCGTGACTCCGCATTGCATCATGCCAAGCTTGATCCGGAGGGAGGAAGAGGATCGGGCTGAGGAGCTGGAGTGCGTGTGCTGGGGTGGTTCGGATTCCCATCAAGGAGGGGCAGCAAGAGCCGGGTGGCCCCAGCGCAGGCAGTGCCCTCGCTCACCGGGGTGCAGTCCCCCTGGGCAGGGCCAGCGCGGCGGTAGTGACAGGTGCCACCTACAAGCTGGTGACAAAGCTGCCTGTAACCCTGGTCCCAGGTCCATCCAGGAGACGGGGTTGCCTACGTCAGCCTGGAGTCCGTCCAGGAGAGCAGCCTGCCCCTGCAGCACGCCTTGGGAGAGCGCTCACTGCCCAGGCCTGGGCTTAAATGAAGCCCCCAGCCCCAGGGCCAGCGGCTGGGGGGGTAGGGGCTCACCTGAGGCCTGTTGGTGCCGCCAGGGCCCCGGCCGCCTCCCTAGCCCCGCTGGGATCTGAGGCAGCTCCCGTGGGTCCCTCCTGTTGCTGGGGCTTTGGAGAGGGGCCAAGCAGCGCTCTCGGCGCGGGGCGGTTAGACGGCGACGTCTCTTTGCTCCGAAGCCCTGCTGGGGTGTGCCTGCTCCAGCACGTTAGTTTGGCTCTGGGGTGCCCTTCTGAAACCGATCTCCCTACATTCCCCACTTTGGGTTGCATCCCGGAGAGCTCAGGCTTGGGAAAGCGTCAGCTGGATTCCTTTCGGGTGAAACCGAACCGAACGTGCTCCAGGAGCGCACCTCGGAGCACACCTCGCTCCCAGCCACTGACGGGCCTCCAGGCTGCAGCATCAGCCCGGGGTTCGTCCGGAGCGACCCCCCCCTTGGAAACGTATATAATCCATAGGCCGGGCCCCCGGAGTCGCCGCAGTGCACAGCCACCGCAGCCCAAATCCCCCCGCTTTTCCCTTTTCTTAGCATCGCGCTCCCGGCGCTTCCCACCCCCGCGCAGCAGCGGCGGGACCGGCATGGGCTCGGTGCGGGAACGGTGCGGGAACGGTGCGGGTTCGGTGTGAGCCCAGTGAGGACCTGGTGCGGGATCAGCGCGGGCCCGGTGCGGGTGCGGTGCGAGCTCAGTGCGAGCCCAGTGAGGACCCAGTGCGGGATCAGTGCGGGCCCGGTGTGGGCGCGGTGCAGACGCGGTGCGGGCTCGGTGCGAGCCCGGTGCGGACCCGGTGTGGGCGCGGTGCGGACGCGGTGCGGGCTCGGT
>JAVJGI010000050.1:1162972-1179702 GCA_035590275.1 Ibycter americanus | reverse complement strand
GCTCCATCCCCCGCTCCATCCCCCGCTCCATCCCGCTCCATCCCCCGCTCCATCCCGCTCCATTCCCCGCTCCCTGGCGCGCGGGGCCGAGCCTGCCTCCCGCTTTGCTGCAGGATGTGATGGGAAGTTTGTGGCAACGATCCTTACGGTCACATCTAGTAACGCCTGAGCTGGGATCCCAGGGGGTTATTGTGTTACTGCTGTGGTAGGGTGCTCGCTCTCCAGCGCTGGTTCTACTGGGGCTTCTTGAAGCCGATGCTCTGCTTTGCCGCTGTGGTTTAACAGCCCCAAACCCCGTCTTGGGCGGATCGTCACTGAACGCCCAGCCTGTGCTGGGGACCCCCCCACTGCTCAAGGACAGCTCTGTTGGATTTCCCACATACCCCCAAATAAAAATCAATCTTTTGCCTCCAAGCGGTTGTGACAGCCTTGGTCTGAGGATTAGAAATAGCCTCCCCAGCCCGTCGAGGAATTGTCCCCTGCTTGGGCTTCATGAAATCTGTCAGGACAGAGCAACTGTGCTTCTCCAACCCCCCTCTCTGCAATGCCTCAGCCCTCTGAAACCTCGGGCCGTACAGTATAGCAGGCAGAAAAGAGACAGAGCCTGAGAAATGCCGGGTGCTCTCCAAAGGAGTCCTTTAGCTAATGTTCCTTCTGCTTGGAAGCATCGCAGAGCCTGGGTGCGGATAGCCGGGAGTCGAGCGCCTTACGTCCCTCGAGCGGCTTGAAAGTGACGGGGGCACGTTTCAGTGCGATCAGTTGTGACACTCAGGTTGAGGGTGGGAGGAGAAGGCTCAGTGTTTGTGTCTAGAAAAAAATAACAAAGCACTCGATGACATTAAATTAAGGCAAAGAGAGTTATTTCTTCCTATTCTTGAAATAAGACCGCCTCTGGCATAAATTACGGCTCCTGAAAGTGCACGCAGCCCTGCACGGCAGCCTGGCCGAGGGATGCACTGTCCATAGGGAATCATCAGGAGGCTTTGCACGGGCAGGGTGCAGCTGGGCTTCGGTAAGCCCCGAGCCCCAGGTTGCTGCCGTGGCTGCATTTCGCTGAGCACTTTATTGCCCGTAAGGACTCACTGCATTAACCCGGCTGCTGAGCACGGGCGTGAAATTTCTGCTAAGCTCTGAACCAGCAGTTTTGGATGCAGCTGTGTGCGCAGGGGAAGAGGGGAAAGTGCTGTAGAAGATCTGCTCGCGGAGCTGCAGCTACCCCGCACACATGCTGGCCACGCGGCCCATGCGCCAGCCGCAGGGAGCTTTCTCTTTGCCAAGCGGAGCGTGTCCCAGCTTTCTGCCGGCCGGTCCTTGCACAGCCTTCAAAGGGAGGGGGGTCTGGCAGCCCTGACGGGTCACTGACTTGACATGATGGGTTGCTGTAATGTATAGATTTCTCCTGCAGAGTTAACGGTATTGAAAACAACAGAGACACAAACACCCTTGTGATTTATGAGCTGGGGATAGGGAAGTCAATCTGAAAGCCAGGACAGAGATATCAGCTCTATAAGAAATATGGGAAGAATTCATCCCTAATCTCACTGAATTCCACAAGGGTGCAAGACAGGGATCATTTGCTCCGGTTCTTTAGGTTGAGAATTAAACAGGAAACCCCCAAGGATGTGAGTTGTTCTCCCAAATGCCAATGTGCTTGTGCGTGGAGGCTGCAGAGGGGTTGCCACAGTCCAAGCCATCTCATCTGGCTCAATAAGAGGCGATGCCAAGCTGCGAGGCTGCCAAACAGCAGCATCCAGCAGCACCAAGCTCAAGCAGAGGGAGCGGGAGCCAAGCCTGGGTCCTCGGCAGGACTCGCTGCTAATGATGCTCTTTGCCAAACCAAGCCCTGGAGCCAGCAGGGCTGGCAGATGTTCTCACTGGTGAGGGTTTCTGGCTGCGTTGCTCTCTGCTGTGTTCCTGTGACACCCTCTTAGGAGCTGTTTACAGCAAGGATGAAGATTTATTGTAAACCTTGGCTCCTGGACTCTCAGAGCTGCCTCTTGCTCCAAGTTTGGTCTATCCGCACTCCAGCTGGGATTACAGCGAGAGGCGGCTTTGAGAGCGTGAGGTAATTAGGTCTCTACAGGCACTCGCTCATGCAGTTAAAAACCTGCTGTTGAAAGCAAAGACAGACTTAGAGATCAGTTAGCTGAGTAACCTCCTGGCCCTAGGGGCAGCTTGGAATGGCTTTTGGATGGGGAATGGGGGGACACACCCAGACTCACCCACCCTCTTTGAGGAGCCCTGCTCAGGAGACCCCCCTCCACCCAGCCTGGGGTGGCAAGGAGCTCCTGCAGAAGGTGGGCTGCAGCGGGAAAGAGGGTGAAAACAGTGTTACCTGGTCTGGACTGAGTCTCCAGCCTTGGTTCTCCCCGGTCCCAGCGAGCTGCCTGTCACCTCCCCACCTACTTCTCACTTCTGCCCCGCTTACAGGAGTGGGCTGCACCGTCTCGATTCTTTTTGCCTGGGGAAACTGAAGCACAGAGTGGCAATAGGACCAGTGTAAGGTTGCAGGGCTGGGCTCACAGTGCAGGGTTCCAAGTCATTCTGCCTCCCTGAAAACTAGATTATCCCCAATCACAGCATAAAAACCCAGCACCCACTTGTAGCTAGGTGCCAAGGAATGACAGTGATTTCGTGGTACCCAGGAGGGAGCACTCCATATTCCCAGCAAAGATAAGCCTTTATTATTCCCCAGTGTGGACACTGTAGGATATTTGGGGTCTGTCATCTCCACACTCAGCGACCCCACGTGCCCCCTGATCCATGCCTGGCTCACTGTACCTGCAGGCACGGCACACGCGTGCTCCAGGCTGGCACAGCCCAGCTCCGCCAGCGGGATGGCACGGCACGGAGCGCAATTGTTGCCAACATCACCCCCAGTTGATTTGGGAGCCTGCCCAGGATATGCTTTCCCTAAAACAATGCCGTTCACAAGCACATGGCCGTGTGGGCTTATTGTTCTTGTCTTGCACGCTGGCCAGCTGCCATTTATTGTGTGCAGGAACTACTTTGCTTCTCCCACCGTTGAGTCCAGGTTTATTTCCCCGTTTTCCAGGAGGAGACCACTGATGTCAGCTAATTTGGCCCAAGCACTTTGTAGTGGGGGAAAGAAAAAAAAAAAAGGAAAAGCTTTCGGTTTCAATCTGTCCATTGTCCACTGAGAGAAAAGCTGGTCTTCCCACAGTGCATGCTCCCACGCAGGCGGGTGCTGGCAGCTCTACCACCATGTGCTGGAGCGACACACTCATGCACGGGCGGTGATGGAGTCGGGCTTCGTGCTGAGCTGCTCTGTGCTGGAGGAGGATGAAGTATTTGGAGGGAGATGGGACACTTGCGGTCAATCCCTGCCCTGCTGTGGTTCCCGTTTGGCCATGGACAGGTCACTTGGTCCATCTCTGCCTCAGCTCCACACTGGAATAATGGCAGCCATGGTGGCCTTCCACAGTGGGATGCTGTGCAGATGAGCATGTGGAGGACTGAGGGGCCTTCACATGGAATAGGGATTGGACAGGAAGGATGTGTCCCGGGAGCAGCACTTGAGTGTGCTACATGGTGGTGGCTGCGCCTGGGCTGGAGTGGCCAGCTGGGGATACTGGCACAGGGGGCCGTGCTGTGAGGAGGTGCCTCTGCTTGTGACCATCCACTGGGTTGGGTTATCTCCATTTTGGCTGGCTAGTTAAATGACTGCAGCAAGGGGAGCCATCTGCCTTAGAGCGTGCTGCTGCCAGCAGTCGCCCCAGTTTCCCTCGCACAAAAGCTACGGCAGCCACCTGACCTGCCTCAACCCCTGACAGATGTGCCTTCGTCTTCAGCTCAGCCTGGCGCTGACCTGGTGTCTCCTGGGGAAGGATGAATGAGCAGCCAGCTGGGGTGAACGGCCCAGCATCCATCTGCAGTGTCTCTGCTGGTCATTGATCCTAGGAAATACCCTGCACAGAAGCTGCAGCCTTGCTCCAGACAACTCCCTTTGCCATAGCAGAGCTGCTGAGGTGGGGACGCGGGGTGCTCAGCCGCTCGGGAGCTCGCTGCCAGGCAAAGCTGTGGCCCCGGCTCCCCGCGCAGCGTGCCGGAGCGAAGGGCAGCCCGCAGAGGAGGCTGCCGGAGCGTGGTGCTCTGCAGGGGTCCAAGGCTTGCAAGCCAGAGAGCTTACCCGGCAATCCAGGCTGTAATTACCAAGGAGTCCAGCCAAGAGGCTCTGAGAAGCAGCAGATAACAGTGCAGGCACCCTCCCTCCTCATTAAAATACTTTCTCCAGCAAAGCCCCCCACGCTTGCCCAGCCTGTTCCAATTAGCGGAGCAGGCCGGGGAGAGCAGAGAGCAGGGCTCCCGTTGATGAAAAGAAAACACTGTGGAGCTTTCAAGTGTCAGGGGAGGCGGGTGGCCCTGGCTGGGACAGCGAGAGGCCCTGGGAGCACGACCGACAGCCGTGCTGCTGGCTGCTGGCAATGGTGGAACGGATGATGGGGGTCACTGAGCAGCGGAGCAGGTGCTTCACGGCCAGCTCCTGCCTGGAACGGCCCTGGGGTTATAGCTGGGGGAACGCGGCGAAGCCACCAGCTCTTTGAGAGGTGCTGAGCATCCCTGCCCAATAGGTCTGGAGGCGGGAAGCAATAATCCCACTGTGCATGAAGAAAATGTGTTTTACTAATTGTGCAAGTTTGCTGCAAAATGTCTTGGCAGCTTAAGGTAGCGATAGGCTCTGGCTTGGGAGTGCTGGGAAAGGCTGTAGCCTGCCTGTGCAGGGAGCAGGGGTGCTTCTGTGCCCCCCAGGGCAGGTTCTCTCCTGAGACACCCCTAGGGAGGGAGCTGCCTCCAGCCCCTGCTCTCTGCTGGGTACCTCAGAGAGGCCCCTGAGGCTGTTGGGTTGTGCCCACCAGGGCCCTGACCAAGCCCACCGCTTCTTTTCCAAGGGCCACTGAAGGACCAGCAGCCCGGGATGCTCGGTGATGGCTGAGCCTGCCCGGGCTGCAGCTGGTGGCCCAGAGCTGGTAAGCTCTGTGTGAAAACCCTGGGTGTCATCCAGCTCCTCTCCCTGGCAGAGGCTTTTCAGCCAGCCGGGGGCCAGAAGCATTAATAAACCTGTCCCTGGCTAGAGTCTCCTCTAAACTCCTGGCCTGGGAGCCCCTGCCGGGTTTTAGCACGTGTGTGATTCACCCAGATCCAGCCTGGAGAGTCTGAAGCCCAGAAAAGGGCTCCTGAGCGGGGCAGAGCTCCCCGAGCCTCCCGAGGACTGTATTGAATGTCAGGCCATGTGGCGGACAGGTGACAAGGGTGGGTGTCAGCCGGCGGGCAGCATCGTGGTATAAATGGCTCTGAGGAATGCGGTGCTGCTCCTGGGGACTCCTGGGGCGTTGGGGAGCGGGTCCGGCGGCGGGGCGGGCAGCACGCAGGCTCTTCGCTGCCTTATTTGGGTACTTTTGCTCTAGCACAATGTCAGAGGGTGGCAAGACCCCTCCCAAACGTGGAAGAATTTTAAGCTTCTCAATTGCATTAGGGGGAAAGTTGGGAGTTCAATATGCCAAGTCAATCCAGGGTTTAACACAGCAAGTTAATCTGGAGTTGAATACACTGAGTCAGTCCTGGCTGGGCTGAGGGCAGCTGTACGCCTGCTGCCCAGCACAAGACACACTTGCTCCGCACTTGTCTCACCTCCTTGACCCTCCACTTTGCCTGGAGAGGAGCCCAGCCGTCTTCCTTCAAATCTGCCTCTGTGCCACTGCCAGCTGCCGTCCTGCGGCGGTTTGGCCGCTCCGGGAGCCCTGGGCTGGGCAGCATCCCGCAGCCACCTGCCTGGGCTGGGGCTTGGCAGCAGCACCTTGGCACTGCTCTGCGCTGGGG
Organism: Ibycter americanus; assembly: GCA_035590275.1. NCBI lineage: Eukaryota > Metazoa > Chordata > Aves > Falconiformes > Falconidae > Ibycter > Ibycter americanus. Next base: position 1,173,864 of record JAVJGI010000050.1, on the reverse strand, counting down.
ATGCAGGCACGGAAGCCGTGAAGAGGTGGGCAAGTGCAGTGCTGGTATGGCTAGGAGAGAGCTGGAGGGTGCACAGGGTCCCAAGAAGTCCCTGCCTGCTTAGTTTTTCCCTGAGGTGTATTGGCCCGGACTCAGCAGTCCGGTGGTGCTGGCAGCTGCCGGTACTCTGGTAGCATTTTAGGTGAGAGGAGACTTGCAAGGCGCAATTGCGCCGCGTCTCTATTCAACTTTCTCTGCACATTGGACTTGCTACCTGCCTGCTGCTGGATGCCCTTGGGATGAATTAAAGAGAGGAATGGCAGGGTTTATTTGACCGGCACCACCTGGCTCAAGCAGCAGAGTCAGAACACCGAAAAGCCCTTCAGGCGCCACTGGCTGAAAGCACAAGCCAGTCCAGCCCATCCCCGTGCCCATCGCCGTGCAGTGAGGCAAGGCCAGCTGCGGGGCTACCTCCCCAGCCTGATGCCCCAGAGCCAAGCCAGAGCAGGCTTCACCTCTGCCAGCAGCAAGGGAAAGGTAGGGGCTGAGCCAGCAGCCTCCTGAGAAAGGGATTAGCAGGAGGTTAAGCGAAGCCAGCTCCTTATCCCTTCATAAACAGTTATTAATATCCTGGCTGGGCTTGGGCTTGGTAATTCCCCATTTGCTTTCAAAGGACGTGGTCCCAACCGGAGTGTGCCTTAAGCTACTGAAACTTCGGGGAGACCAGCTCTGCTAGAGGAGACGCTGTACTTGCCCCTCTGAACACACAGGCTTGCCCCTCCGGAAGGTACGCTCCCACCCACCAAGGCCTCAAGCAGACAGAAACCTCCCGTCCGCGCGGAGGGGCAGAGGCAGCTGGGCTCGGCCGGGGCTGCGCTGCCGGAGGGACACCGCAGCCGGGATGGACACTGCTTTGGCGGCACAAGGGGGAGGGGGAAAGCCAGCTGCGGAGCCTAAGGTCCGCGCTCCTGCTGCGGCGCAGCTGGCGTGCGCTTAGGGTGACATGCCAGGGCTGAGCGACCGGGAACGTTTGCACATCGGCACACATAAAAAGTAAGAAAGGGGGAAAAGCGCTCATGCGGTGTCAGCACAGGCGGTGAGGTCCCCCTGACACCACCCAGGCCGCAGGGCTGTCCCTGCCCCATCGCTGTTATCAGGCGGTGCCCGTCAGCGAGGAGCCCCGCTGCCGAGGGCGCTCAGTGCCGGCAGCAGCTGGGACCCGTCCCTCCCCGCTCGCGGCGCCTGGCACGCTTTGGCAGCGGTGGTTGGCAAGAAAGCATGCTCTGGCGCTAATTGCAACCGTGGGCTTTAATCTCAGGAGGCAGGAATGTAGGAGGCTGTCGGGAGATGTCCCGGCTGGAAGGCAGCCTGCTGGCCAGCCTTGTCGTGTGATGGCAGAGAAAAGCGGGTGAAGCTTGAGCAACCTCAGCCTTCTGCTGCTGCTCAACAGTTCCTGCCTTCGGACCCCCCAAAACTGGCTCCCCTTCCATCGTCAGGGCTCCGTGTAGGCACGTGTGACCTGTGTTACTGAGGGACTCACTGAAATCCTGCCATTTCACAGGGTGCACCACGGTGCCCCAATGCCACCCGGGCTCCGGCGCTGGGTTTTGTGGTCCCAGGTCTGGTGTCACGCTGCAGGAGTGGCACATCCCCCTCCCAAAAGCAGCTCAGCACCACAGACTGCCCCGGTGCTGCTCCTGCCCCAGCCAGGCAGCTTCAGGAGGAGGGAGGGAGCCGAGCGCCCACCCTGGTGGCTTTGTCCTCCCGGTTGGAGAAGGATGACAGCTGCCTCTCCCTGCAGCTGCCAGGGCATCCATCATCCTGCGCGGGATGGAGAGGAACAACCGGGGCCCTGGGCTGAGCAGGGAGAGTTTCTGTGCCTGCACGGGCAGGAAGGGGGGCAGGCAGCGCGTTAGGACGAGGGACAGGGTGGGCAGGGGTGCACACCAAGGCACACGACCAGCAGCTCCAGCTGTGCACGCTCCCCGCGCGTGGTGCTCACAGGGTGCGGCGCGCAGCCGGCTGACCTGGAGATGTGCCCGCAGGGATGGGCACCTGGGCTGAGCCGTGGGGAGGCGCGGGAGAGGGGGAGACTCCCGAATGGCAGGACACAGCTGTCCTGTCTCCCGGACCTGGCTTTGCCCCTCAGTTTCTTTGCTGGGGTGAGGATCCTTTCTCCCTGCTCCTCAAAGTGGCAGAGAGGGGACCACCCGCACCCAGGGCTTCTGCTGGGGGCGGCGGGACAGGCTCAGGAGCGCGGGGCTGGGGTCTGGAAGCCAGGTCTTGGGTGCTTGGGAGCCTCGGGCAGCGCCAGCCCATGGAGGGGGTCTCAGCTCCATGGGGCTCTCCCCTCTCACAGCGCAGCGTTTCTGTTCCCCCGCGGCGAGGGTCACTGTGGCCGAACGCTGACCCGGGGTGCAGCCCCTCTCCCCCTCCCCGCTCCTCTCCCCTGAGGTCCCCCAGCTGCTGGGGACCAGCATTCCCCTCCCGCCGGTGCTCAGCCAGCCCGCAGTGTAACTGAAGAAGGCACTAGGCTGCAAATGGCATGTGGGGATTAGCCAGGACACAATCAGGGCCTGTGGAAGCGGCGCAGCACATGGCGGGCGGCGCTGGGCAGCGAGGCGGCACGGGGGCTGCGCGTAGCGCCGCAGGAGCGCTGAGGGGCTCCAGTTCAGCATGCCTGTCCTCTCGGGAGATAACCCGTAGCCTGATAAATCCACTGCCAGGGCCCTTCCCCCTCTGAAATTTGGGCTGGTTTACACTATTCACAGCATCGCAGCGAACAGGCGTTGTCAGGAGGAAACTGGTGCTTTCATGGATAAACAATTCCCTCCCATACCCGCGTGTCTCAAACAGGAGGGATTTGTCTTTTCCCTGTGCTGCTCAGTCTCTGGCAGGCCCTTCCAGGGGACTTTGTCTCCAAAGGAAAAATTCAGCACCATGGCATGGAGCAGTGGCTCTGGCAGCCCAGAGCCTTAGGGCTGCTGGGCTTCTGCAGGCCACCGGTGGAGGGGAGGGCATAGGGCGACCGCTGGGACCAGGGCAGCCGGTGGACTGCTGGCACAAAGTCAGCGCCGCGACGGCACCAGCCGTGCCACCTACAGCAAGGCACCCCTGGTGACTGCCAGCCCCCCGGCACAGGGCTGCGGTCACCCACGTCCTCCCCCTCAGGCCCTGCGGTGCCCCGAGTATGAAACCTTAGCCCCCAGGCGTTCCCTCACCCAGCAGCCTGCCCTCATCAGCACTTCCCTCTCCAAACTGAGATGGAAATACTTGCAGCTCCGGACAGTTGATTATTTAAAGCTGTCGGGAGTGTTTAATTTAACCCTGGATTCATCCTCCGCAGCTTGTTTCCATCCACTAGGCACCCGCGCCCCCCCTCCCAGTGTAAACGCTGCCTCTGCTGAGCTCTTCACCTCCGGGCAGACTCGGGCAGAGGCTGACAGTCAGGGGCCGTGGCCCCACCGCCTGTTCCCCCGGCGTCCCCGCTCCGGCTGGCACAGCGAGGGATGTCCCTGCGCCAGGGGCTGCGGGCACGGCTGGGTCGCGGAGCTGCTGCGGGGATTTTAGCTGTGTGTCGGATGGATGTGCCGAGTCCCTCACTGCTGCCTGGGCACAGCAAGGGGGGAACCCTGAAGTCTTGGTGAAAGGATGACATATGGGGAAGCCTTTCTTACTGGAAGTTGTCCTCTGACAGTTTTTTACTTTCCTTGTCCACTGCAAGCCCCTCCACCAAGGTCCTTACCTTTTCTGACCCTGCACCCAGCTCTCCCAGGGCTCTGGGTTCCTCCTGTGTGTGGCTGCAGCTTCTGCCCCCACCAAACCTGCCTTTAGCATCCCCAGGGCAAGGAGACAAAGTGCTGATATGGCCAAGCTGCACATGGGAGCGCACGCCTGCCCCACCGCCCCTGCCCTGCCGCAGGCATGTGAAGCATCCCTAAACCTCACCCCGCAGCCATGCCTGAGCGTGTCCTGGAGGCAGGAGCGGTGCCCTGCCTGCCATCCGCAGAATCCCAATCCACCCTGGCATCCCCTGCAGCTCTGGGTCATGAAAGGTTCCTCCCAAGGCTGTCTTAGCCCAAACCTAAGCCTAGCACAGGCCCTGCTCCGTTTATAGAAAGCTGCAATTAAGAGGCCAGTGTTTTCCTGAGTCCTCCAGCAACACAATGTGCATTGCCAAAGAGAAAAAAATCCCCATCAAGTCCTTGCGATGACCTCCGGATAGCAGTGCTCATTCAGGGCATGGCTGCGAGTCAGCAGGACGGGTCTGGGAGGCTTCTGCTGGCGGCTGAGCGTGGGGAAGAGCTGAAACTGCTGGAGCATCCCCAGCGCAGGAAAGCCGCTCGCCATCTCTGCCTGCTGGGAAGGCGCTTGTGGGGGAAGTGAGGGCAGCGCTGCCAGTGTGTCCCCGGTGTGGCTGATGCAGTTCCTACCTGGGAAACTCCCCCTCCATAACCAATCTGTCAAGCACTGAGTAACTTAAACCTAGCTAAACCCATCACATTTGTGGATTTTTTTTCCCCCCTAGACAGTGGTTGATCTGCTGAAAAATCTGCCTAGAAAAGGGGTAGATGAGTTGAGAAAGCAGCTCCAAACTAGAGAGAGACAAAAAATGGCACAGCCACCACCCTGAGGTCACATCCAGCTCCCAGGGTGGTGCCAGGTCTCCTGGGATGAGGGAAGGCTCGGCAGCAGCAGCAGGTTGTGCTGGCCAGAGCGAGAGCAAGGCAGCGCTGAGGGCAGGGAGCAGGCAGAAGAGGAGCTGTGCTGCCGGGCTGCTGGCCACGGGCTGCTGGCCACGGGCTGCTGGCCGCTCCCTGTCTGCCAGGAGGGAGAGAAACCCCAACTCCGCAAGCCCCAAACCTCCTCCCTAAGGAGAGCTGAGTGCTCCTTCTTGTGGAAGGCAGAGACCACGGCAGTGGGAAAGGCTCGGCTGCACCATCCCTCCTACAGCCCTTCGCCGGGATGGCAGAAATCCCCCACTCCTTGCGCCAAGAGCCTCTGGCCAGGGATGAGCCAAAAAGCTCATTTGATTCTTCCAGCAATGTGACTGGAAGAACCTAATATGCAGCAAGAGGGGGAGTTAGTCAGAGCTGCCATTTAGGGACCGGCACATTTATAAATGGGGAAAAAACATCTAAATTGCCTGAATTTATTTGGCAGGCCGGCCCCGCTCCCCGCGGGAGGTGTGGGAGCTGGTGGATGAGGCAGTGAAAGCCTGTACATCTCTGAGGAGGGATAAATGTAAGACAGTCCTTCCAGCCTGCAGCATCCCATTTCCAGCCTGCAGCATCCCAGAGCCAACGGATGCCGGTGGCCTTGGAGAGGTCTGCGGTGAGCAGGCAATTTGCAGAACTACCGGCCAAAGCGACCTATTGGGTACACACACAGCTGCAGCTGACGCTGAAGGGATCACAAAAGTGACATTTATGGACAGCACTCCAAAACATTAATTCCCCCTTCAGTAAGATGGACAAGATTTAGCCCCAAACTGAGATAAGATGAAGATTGGGGTTCTCTCACCAGGCTCTGGCCAGGCACTGGGGTCTGAGCAGATATTTAGCAGAGGATGCCCAAGCTCTGAGAGTCTGTTGGAGGGTGTACTATTCCTCAGGCGCTCCTCACCTCTTCCCTCACGTCAGTCACTTCCACGATGCTCAGATCCAAGCGCTCCTGAGTACCACATGCTGTAGGCATGCCGGCATCACGCCGCACCCCTCCCCTAGGCAGGCTGGAATAGCTGGTCTTCTGAAGTCCCTGGACACAAAACGCACTGGAGCTCCTGGGGGGCAGCTGGGACAGCCGTGAGCGGTCTCCCAGCCACAGCTGCCTTTCCCAGTACCCAAACTGGCCCTGTGCGCACCAGCTGTTCTGCCAGCTCCCAGAGGTGGAGGGTACAGGGTGTCCCAGTGGGGACAGGCATGGCTCACGGCAACTGAGATGTTCAGAAATCCTTCTCACCCTACCAGAACCGTCGATGACTGGCTGAGGCTGCAAGGACAGCCAGTGAGACACCCGCCTCCTTAGCCCCCCTGCTCTCCCTCCCAGCCCGGCCAGCTCGGGCTGCGTGAGCTCCTCAAGACAAGCCTTGTCTCCCCCCAAGCCTGCGCTCCCCAGGGAGGGTGGGCCCCGGCTGCCCGGCAGCCTGCAGGTGCTCGGCCCAGATAAACACCGACGAGGCGCTTGCGGCGGGCGCTGCAGGGTGCCCAGCCTGTGCCTCACCGCCCCGGCCCGTGCGGCGCTCGCTGTGGCAGTGACCTTGCCCCGCGGCCCCAGCTCATTTTGCAGCGCTGTGGGTGTGCAGGGGGCTGGACACTTGCTCTTGGTGGCTCCTCTCTGCCAGGCAGCTGGCCTGATATCTTCTCGGGGACGAGCTGCCTGCAGAGCTGCTGAGCCATCACTCCTCGTCCCTCGAGCACCCTTCCCAGCCAGGGGCTGTTGGGACGGGGGTCCTGACCCGCGCGCTGCCGGCCGCAGTGCAACCTTCCTCCTTCTCTGCTTGCAGCTGGCGGCAAAGACGGCATCTCGGCGCTGGACCATGGTGCTGTGAGGGCGAGCTGCCCCTTCCCCACTGCTGAGCACCAGAATGCATGTGGCCCCCTGCCACAGCCTGCCCCTCGCCGCGCTCCTCCTCTGCCTGCTCCTGCAGCAGCCGGGCAGCAGCCAGGCATGGAAGCAGCATGCCCCGCGCCTTCGCCTCGCCTACAAAGGTAAGGAGGCCGCCCAGGCAGATTTCCTTAGGGTCTGCACCTTGCTTGGGAGGGTTGGGAGAGCATCCTGCAGGCAGGGAGTGAAGGGGTGGCCAGGGCTCAGGGGAGGCAAGCAGCAGCCCGGCGGTTGTGGCTGCAACGTCTCCACATGTTGGCCCTTGGGATGTTCCAGGGATGTGGCCCCCAGCACAGCCCCTGAGGGTGCTGCACCGGTGCTGCTGGCGTCGGAGAAGGGGGCTCAGAGGGAACGCCCTGCCCTGGTCCAGTGCAGCACTGGGACCAGAAGGGATGTCTCCTGCTCAGACTGGCTTTGGGCATCTTAGAGTGTGTCCTGGGCTGGAGCTGAGCTGGGCAGCCCCAGGGGAATGTCCCCTGCCTTCCTGCTCACAGTGCAGTGGGGACACAGCCCCAGGCAGCGCTGCCGCCCCTGCCCCTGCCTCCCCACAGAGTCCTGCCCCAGCCCAGCCCTCCTGCCTTTACCCCTTCCTTCCTCCCGAGCAGGGACCGACCCACGCTGCAGATCATTACCCTGCCGCACTTTACCCTTCCCCCCTGCATCTGTCTTGTCTGTTTAGATTGTGAGTTCTTCAGGGCAGGCAGTTTGCTCTTCTTGCGCCTGATGCAAAGGGGCCTGCTTTCCGTGATCTGAAGACGCAGCCAGAGCAAACTGGCAGGGAGCACAGTACACAGCCCATCAGAGGAGTGCAGAAGGGGAGTCTCTAGGGAAAGGGTCTCTGAAGGGGAATGACCTGAGCAGTTGGAATAGAGCCCTGCTAGCCTGGCAGCTGGTCACCCTGCCACGGACCTGCAGCACGGACTTGGACAGTTTATCTGCTTTCAGTGTCTCCTTTGTGAAAAAGAGCCAGCTGCTCTGAAGGACAGGCAGCTCAGCACATCCCCAGTGCTGCCCTGGATGTGGTGGTCGGCAGGGCTCAACCAGCCCCTCACCACATCTGGGAGGTGGCAGTGCAACATTCCCACAGACATGGCACTCGAAGCTCTGGGGCCATCCTCTTGGGCTGCTCCATCACCCTGAGAGGCTGCTCTCTGGGCAGGGACAGCTAGCAAGGTGGAAGATGTCCCCAGCTTGTGGCTGGAGAGGGCTGGACCTCCCAGGGATGCAAGATAACCCTGCTGGGAGATGGTCCCACTGATAGCCCAGCTGGGAAACACAGTGTAGGGTCTGCCTTGCCTTGGAGCCGGAGGAGGCAGAGCAGGGCTACTGGGGCAGCAGGAGCGCAGAGGCACTGCTGACTTCAAAGCCCCACAGTGTCCTGGGGCCACACATGCCAAAAGCCCTCAAATCTCAAGTCTTGGGCAGAGGCAGAAGAGGAAGCTCCCAGCATCAGGAGGGCTCAAGGACAAGGCGAACAATGGCAGGGGATGTGACTCATGGACAGCACCGGGCAGGTTCAAGGACACAATGCTTTGAGATGTTTAGGTTTAAACACCCCTAGACAAAAAAAAAGAATAAAAGGAGGCCTTTGAGAGTCCGTCTACAGGATCAGCCTTGCCTTCAGATCCCAGCATGGGGGAGGCAGGCAGAACCCTTGGTGGGGCGGGGGAAGAAGATGTAAGCAGGCTTGAGACAAGGAAATGACAGCACCAAAGGCTGGGAGAGCAAAGGAAGGATGGGGCATGGGGCACGGGGCCAGGAACAACAGCAGTGGCTCCCACCCTGCCGAGGAGGCGGTTTATAATAGCATGCTGGCAATCACGGCCGCGAGAGAGGCAGCCTCCGGCTAGGCTGGGTCAGGCTGGGTCAGCCCCGACGCTGCCCGGAGCTGAGCCTCTCTCTTTTCTCGGGCCATACAGCAGCGCAGCCCTGCAGTGAAACCACAGCACGCCTCCCGGCTCCTTTTACTGTAATAATCCAGTGCAGGCACAGCTAGGAGTTGGCAAATGGGTCTTCTGCCATCCTTTGATCTGCAGCCAGCGCAGCTGGGCAGGACCCAGAAGCCATCACCGTGCAGCAAGTGCTCAGCAGCGCAGGAGGCTGGTGGGTCTCTGGTTATCAGCACCAAAAGCTGCGCTGGCACGTCTCTTATCAGCCAAAGGCAGCGAGGGGCTGGAGCCTGATTTAGCACCAAGCTTCCCCTGGGCTTCAGGGATCTCCTCCATCGTCAGCTCTGCCTGAGGGCTGGGGGAAGGGGAGAGGACAGCCCACCAGCACAGCCGGGCTCTGACCCCAGGAAGCCCAGGGTCGCCGTACGCTGAGGATGCTGTACTAAGGAGCAGGCGGAGGTGATGGATGGGACAAGGCGGTTACAGTGGTCCCGACAATAAACACCGTGGCCTTGGAAGATAATGAACACAAAGAAGAGGATGTTTCTCTGGGCTCATCTGTTGGTTTAGCTACTGTGCAGCTGCTGCAGAGACTGCCTGGTTCCCTGCCTGGAGGATCAGGGTTTGGATCAAACGCCTTCTGCGTGTAGCTGGATGAGGGCTAGAAGAGGCTGGTTTGTGTACAGTAGCTTCCTGTATATGGGGTCTGGACCCACAGCACTGGACACCCCCTTGGTGAGGGAGCAGAACTGTGCCACAGCGTCAGGCTCAGCCCCTCACGGTCATTCATCCTGCCAGAGTTCTAATGGTGCAAGTGCAGGGCAGTGAGTCCTTCCCGGGTCCACAGCAGCAGGGAGAGCTTCTCCGTCATCTTGCCTGACCTTGGCCTCAGATGGGGATGGGGCAGGTCAGAGGGTGACCAGCAGGTGACATTCCCTGGGACCAGCCTTGTCCCCATTCCAATTAATTATACCTATGTACCAGATGAACATATGACCTTCCCTCCTGCCCCAGCCCGACTGCCCAGTGCCCTGCCTGACATTTCCCCCTGGATCAGGCAGGTCCCAGGAGCGCTGGCAGACACTGGAGGGTAGGTGATGCACAGCAGCCCGCTGGGGACACAGCAGTGACAATGGCCCACAGGCAGGGGCAGGAATTTGGTTGTTAATGCCATTCAGCTGGTGGGAAAGGCTTGGAAATCTGCTTCGCCGTATCCACAGCACCCAGAGAGCACCCAGGGGTAGGGGGAGTGAAGTGGGGCTACGCGCAGCTTCTGTGGGAGCAGGAGGAGGGCCAGGAGTTCCCCAGCACAGCTGGAAGTGGCTCCTGGCAGAGGGGGATTTGCGTCCCGCAGTAACTGGATCTGTGGCCCCGGAGGAAGGGGAGAAGGAAACGCTGGCTGGGAGCAAGCCTGGCTGCGGCGGCGCAGATCCGGGCAGGGATCCCTGCCTGCTGCCTGTGGCCCAGCAGGTCCTTCCCCCACAGGGACAAGCGGACGTCAGTGGCATTTCCATCCCACAGGCATTCGCCCCACTTCCCCTCTGCCCTGGAAACGGGGTGGAAGGAAGAGAGACGCAACCTCGCGGGTCAGCCGGTCCCCGTCGGACGGAGCCGTGCCTGTGCCCACGTACACCCCACCTGTGCCCGGGGCCGCATGTCTGCCTGCGGTCCCAGCCAGCCAGCCCCTGCTCCCCTTCGCTTCCCTCCCTCGGTCCCTGACACACTGCTCCAACCCACATGACTCCGGGTAATTCCTCAGCCTGGACCTTACAGATTGCCCCGGGTTTCCAGCCACGCTTCACCTCGCCCCAGCCCCCACCCAGCAGCAGCCTGTCCCCATCCCCCCTTCCCATGGCCCCGCTTTCGCCTTTCCCTGCACAGCACCAAAGCCAAGAGCAGCCTTGCAGCATAGCCAGCCTTCACGCTATGCCTTGCCGGATCCCACCACTTCTGAAGAGGAAAGTGATGTGTTATGAGCTCTGGAAGCTCTAAGACCCACCTCGGCGCTGGTCTCCCCTGCCTGGGAGCAGGCACTGGCTGGGGTAGCAGCTGCCGTGATCTGTGCGCGGTGCTGCGGTGCTGGGGGATGCTCGCCCTGGCAGCCAGCCCCAAAACCTGGCGCTGCACATCACGGACTGATGTGAGCCCCGGGAGGGTTGTTTCAGGAGTGTTAACCGAGACAAGAGCTTATCGTCCCTCTTGCACACTCACATGTCCGCAACTGTGCCGGAGAGGCCATGTGAGCCACCCCTGGGCTTCTGCACAGGAGGAGCTACAGCCCGAATGGCAGAGCCTTTCCCGCTGCCCTGCCTCCGCTCCCCATCGCTGGGGCCATGGCACTCTTTCCCCCTCGGCAAGGTGGCTCTTCCCTCCGGCAGTGCCAAAGGGATACTCTTAAAAGCCCTTTTCCTGAGCCAG
>JAVJGI010000050.1:1139876-1162872 GCA_035590275.1 Ibycter americanus | reverse complement strand
CTTTCCCCCTCGGCAAGGTGGCTCTTCCCTCCGGCAGTGCCAAAGGGATACTCTTAAAAGCCCTTTTCCTGAGCCAGGCTAACATGGCTTTAGGCTGTGTCTCAGGACATGGTGGGAAACGCGGGGTGGTGGGCGCAGGGTCAGGGCTGCACCTGGGACACAGCTGAGGACTTTTCTTACAAGCTCCTTAGGCCAGGGACAGCCACCCATCGTCCGTCTGTCCCACTACACCCACCCACCTGCCCGTCCCTGCGCGCGGGGTCAGGCCCAGCGGCCACTTCCAGGCTTGGGGTGCGCGGAGGAGAGCGGTGCCAGGCGGGGCTGCGGCGGCTCTTCCCAAACAGCCTTCCCCAGGAGGGATGCTTTGCCCCAGCGAATAGCCAGAACTTTGTGTGTGTAAACTCTCTTGATCTGAAGCCCAGGGAAAACACGCTGGGCGTTACAGCAAGCAAGTCCCTCCGTCCTCAGCCCCGTCCCCGCAGTTTCAGGCTCTGGGGCTCCGGGAGCTGCTCTCCGAGGCAGGCTGGGAGCTGAGCAACCTGGGCTGCTGCGGCTGGACCGCTGCCCTGCCCCGCGCCCTGCGAACCAGCCCAGCCCAGCGCCAGGTCAGCGTGGTCTTCCTCTTTGTATGGGCGACTCCAGGAAGGCCCATGGGAGGAGGCTTCACGATGAGCTTTGGGGCACCGAGGGCAGTGCTTCTGCGCCAGCAGTGGCAGGAAGGTTGTGTTCCCTTGGGGAAGGGGTGGGTCGCCAGAGCTGTCCCTGGGAGGGGGAGCACGGGGCCTCTGGCTGCTTGCTGTGTCATTCATGGATGGGTTTCTCTTTCTCCCACCTTGCGCTCTTCAGATCTGCTGAAATCCAACAGCTCTCGCCTGTTGCTGGCCTCAGGGAACGGGTTGGACTTCCAAGCCCTCTTGGTGGATGAAGACAGGGCCTGGCTGATGGTGGGAGCAAAAAACCACATCTTCCTGCTCCACCTGGACCATCCCAGCAGAGAGCCTGAGAAGGTCAGTGCTGGGAGGAGGGTGTGAGTGCGATCCTGGCCAGGCTGGCCTCTTCCTGCCTGGGAGCTGCTCCTCGTTCCAGTGCTGGGGTGTGGAGGTGGATGTGCTCTGAGCAGGGCTGTTCTAACGTCACCGGGGACACATTTACACCAGGATGTCTCAATCAGTGGGGTCAACCCATGGCTGGCAGTGTTGAGCCCTGCTGCGACAGGCCAATGCAGGGGAGGGACAGGGTGGCTTGGCCAGGAGAGGGGACCTGGGTGGACCCTGGGTGGAAGGGCAGTGTCCAGAGCCCTGCTGTCACACCTTGTCCCTGCTTCAAGAGCTACAACAACTCCAGCAGCGAGTCTGCTAATGTCATCCCAAGACATCCTGCTGGCGGGGTGCGCAGCTCAAGCCCAACAAAAGAAAAGCCCATTAAGGCGCTGCAGCCTGGCGTTCCCACGGGCCGGGATCCAGGAGAGCCTGCCCACTGACTGGGCGTGCCATGGCCCACCCAGGCTCTGTCCCCAGGCCAGAGTCACTCTGAGCCTATTTGGCGGGCTGCCTGCTTGAGCTTGGCCCGGCCCTGGGGGCCCGAGGGGGTGTCAGACCCATTGCGAAGCAGCCCCACGTCCTCGCCGTGTGCCTGAGCCTGGCAGCGCCTTTTGGCCAAGCCCATTCCCACCAGTGCCCGCGGGAGCCAGCCGATCCAGGCAGGTCAAGGAAAACAGGGGTTGCATCGGTGGGGTCTTTGTGTTGCAGATTTTCTGGCCAGCCTCCAGGGAGCAGGTCGAGCATTGCCAGCTGGCGGGGAAGAACGTGGAGGTAAGCAGGGCTGCAGCCCCCTGCCCACGGCCTTTCGCAGCTTATCACGGATATTAAACACCCACATCACCCCGAAAGGGAGCCTTGGGGGCTGCCTGAGGTGAGGGTATTGAGCCAGCCAGAGTTAAGCTCAGCTTGCCAGCAGCCAGGGCAGGATCTGGCCAGGCTCTCACATCCCGGGCAGACCGGCCACGGGGCTGGGAACAGGTGCCCAAATGTGGGCTCAGTCCCCTGACAAACATCTCCCCTTGAGCAGACAGAGTGTGCCAACTTCATCCGCCTCCTCCAGCCCTTCAACCGGAGCCACGTGTTCGCCTGCGGGACTGGCTCCTACCAGCCCGTCTGCGCCTTCATCCAGCTGGGAGCCAGGGGCAAGGTGAGGGACACCCTGGCCAGCCACGTCCCCATTGCAGAAGGTGGAGAGTGACCCCCCGCAGTGAGTGGGGGGGAGAAGGAGCCCTGGAGCCTGGGGAGGGTGGCCAGCCAGCCTGGTGCAGTCCCTGACACCTGCATGGCCTTGCTGCGCATGGTGGGAAGCAGCCCCGGCTTGGCAGTGCCGTGGTGCCCCACGGGGATGGGACCCCTTGAGGGACCTGCTCATTGCAGAGCAGAGCACACCAGACTCCTTCCCACTCTTCTCTACATACCCAGCTTGTTTTCCACCTGCCCCAGGCTGACATGTCCCCTTTGGCTCTGGCAGGGTCCTGGGGCTCCCCCCATGCGGTTGGTGACCCACTCCTTGGAATCGGGGCGAGGACGGTGCCCATACAGCCCCCATGAACCCTTCACAGGGCTCCTCGTCGGTAAGAGGGAGGGGGAGCAGAGGCGACACTGGGAGGTGGGAGCGCTGGGAATGGTCTGTGTGGGGAGGTGCTGGCAGCGGTGCCTGCGCCCTGCTCTGCTGCACGTGGCTGCGGTCCTGGGCCGGTGCCCAAGCGTGGGCAAGTGAGAGGAGCCATCCCACAGAGCCCGGTACTGCCCCCGCTCACCCCAGCATCACTGGTCCTGCACAGATTTGCAAATGCAGGGTGTAGGTCGAGCAGCATGCACGTGGGGGTGTGCGGTGCCATCAGCCCACCCGCCTTGTACCGGAGCTGTGGAAGGGCTAGGCAGGTCTGGGGCTAGAAGCCATGCTGGGTCACAGGTCTGGAGGAGGCTCCCAGCCAAGCTGTGCCACCTCCACCCTCCCCAAGCCTCTGAGGACACAGGGGAGTCCTGCCAGGGTAGCCCTGGCAGTGGCACCCCCTCTGACTCTGCAGATGGGGAGCTGTATTCGGGCACCTCCAGTGACTTCATGGGCAGCAGCGCTGCCTTCTTCCGGACCTGGGTCCATGGGGTGGAGCAGAGCTACATTCGGACGGAGCAGAACCAGGACCACTGGCTACATGGTAAGAGCGGGAGCAGCTGTGGAGTGCGGGGGCCTCTCCTGCCTGCTGGGGAGAGGCTGCGGCCAGCACTGAGTCCAGAGCTCAGTGGTCTGGCCCCCTTTTCCTCTCCGGGGGCAAGCACTGGTGAACCATCTAGTGGGACCCATGCCCCAGCACGTACTCTGCAGCCTGAGCACCAGAACGGGGCTTCTGGGTTGCAGGGGCTCCGTGGCGCACCCAGCGTACCCTCAGCATCTCACACTGCTCCCGAGGGCTTTCAAGGACAGTACAACAGGGTCAGATCAGGGCACAGGGACACATTGTGCTGCTCCTTCCCCCTGCAGAGCCGGCGTTTGTTGGTGCCTACGCCATCCCCGATACCTACAACTCGCACGATGACAAGGTCTACATCTTTTTCCGCGAGACAGCCATGGAAGCTGGGCAGTGGGAGAGGCGGCACATCCATGCCAGGGTGGCCCGGGTCTGCAAGGTCAGTCACCAAAGGCCAGCATGCCATGGCTGGGTGTCCCACCAGGTGGGCTTTTACCTCCTCTGGGCCAAGGGGCATCCCAGGCAGGGGCCAACAGCAGGATGTGAAGGTGTCACTGCACACCTACCACGGAGCAGAGGGCTCAGGGCTGGGGGTGTCCTACTGTGGGGACGGAGGAGCATGCCACAGTGGGGGAGGTTTGGAGAGGCTGGACTGATCCTGGCTCTTGGTGCCTGGCAGAATGACGTTGGAGGGAAGCGCAGCCTTATCAACCGCTGGAGCACGTTCCTCAAGGCCCGCCTGGTGTGCTCCATCCCCGGGCCCCAGGGCACTGAGACCCACTTTGACCAGCTCGGTAAGTGCACAGCCCAGTCTGCAGCCAGGAGCAATGCTGCTCTGCCACGCTGCTCCTTCCAGCCCGCCCCAGGGCGGTGGGCGTGGGACTGAGGATGCCTGCCTGCATCCCCTGGACTGGTACCCCAGCTCCTGGGTGCCTCACCACCGCTCCTCTGTTTGCAGAGGATGTTTTCCTCCTGCGCACCCGGGACCCTCAGAACCCCCTCGTCTTTGGCCTCTTCACAGTCTCCAGGTGAGCAGGGCTCTGGTTAGCCCCTGCGTGGGGCAGTTCAGCCCGTCCAGCCCCTCACTAGCGCTGCTCCATGGGGAGCCCTGGTGGGGGGAGAGGGCAGGACCAGCACCCAGCTGGCAGAGGAAGGGCCACTGGCCAGCGCACTGCTTTCCCTGCTGCTGGTTCACCAGCCCACCTGCCAAACAGCCAGGTTTGGCATCAGCACAGCCAGCGGTCCCCCAGGCTGAACTGGCCATGCCAAAGGGATTCCTGTCACCCCCTGGGTGCCACACACAACTCAGGGGCTGACAGGGGACAGCGTGGGCTCAGGGGCACAGGCGTGCATACGTCCGGTCCCCACGGAGCAGCAGGGATGCTGACAGCCCCGTGCTCCCCTGCAGCGGTGTCTTCAGTGGCTCTGCCGTCTGCGTCTACTCCATGGCTGCCGTGAGAGCTGCCTTCAGTGGCCCCTTTGCACACAAGGAGGGATTCGACTACCGCTGGGTAGAATACAAGGGCCGTGTCCCCTATCCCCGTCCTGGCACGGTAAGGGACTGGGAAGCAGGGTGTGAGGGAGTGGGATGGCCTGGCCTGGCCCTAATGCAGTCCCGGCGTTGCCACGCAGTGTCCCAGTGAGACGTACGACCCCCTCCTGCAGTCCACCAAGGACTTCCCTGACGAGGTGATCAGCTTCATGCGCACCCACCAGCTGATGTGGGAGCCTGTGTACCCGCAGGGCCGCCAGCCCGTACTGGTGAGGGTCAACGTACCCTACCGGCTGCGGCGGCTGCTGGTGCACAGGCTGGAGATGGAGAGCCAGCACTACGACGTGCTCTTCCTCGGCACAGGTGGGAACTCACCCCAGCTCTGGGGACGCTGTCACCACGGGGCAGCTTGCATGGCACACCGGTCCTGCCGGCTCAGGTGGCTCCTGGCCCTGACAGCTCCTTCTCCCGCTGCATTCACAGATGAAGGTAAAGTGCTGAAGGTGGGGCTGGCCGGTGGGGCGAGCCGTGGCCCCGAGGTGATCAGCCTGGAGGAGATCAGCGTCACTAAGGTACGGGAGGCCAGGGCTGGACCACAGCGGCTGGACCACGCAGTCTCCCCTCACCCCGTGGCATCCTCCCTGCGAGCTCCTGCACCAAGTCACTGGCCTCTGTCAGGGAGGTCCCTCACCTCACTGCTGCTGCCTGCCACCTGCCCTGACCAGGCAATGCTGATGGCATGGAGGGGAGCCAGGGGGCCTGGAGCCATGTCATCTCCCAGCTCCCCACCTGCTCCCTAGGGGGGATGGGGGTGGTACACCGGAGCTCGGACTAAAACGGGAGGGCTGACCTGAAGTTTGAAAGCCCATCTGCTGAGCAGGGCCAGCCCAGGCTGCTTGGATGGAGCAGCTGGAGCTGGAACCAGGGACCTGGATCGGGACCCTGGCATCTTGCCACCCTCGGGGTCCCAGCCCCACTGGCAGGCTGGGGCACCCAGGAGGGACCGACATGGCTGCAGCACCCTCTCCTTCCCCTCCAGGTGCCTTCTCCCATCCTGGACATGAAATTATCACCGAAGCGGGTGAGTCCTCCCTCCTGCTTCTTCCTAAAGCAGCTAAGGGACAGGGCACAGGGGGCAGCTGGCCCCAGCCCCTCTCCCCAGGTCCCTTGGTCCCAGGGCTTGCACATTTAGGGAATGGGAACCTGCCAGGGCAGTGTAGGGGGGGCAGGCTCTGCCCCACACTCCCCCTGTCTCCCAGTGCCCCCACCCCAGCACGGGGCAGCGAGCCCTGTGCCCTGGCTGTCCCCAGCCTCCGGCCGTGGGTGCTGACTGCCGCTGTTTGCCCGAGCAGCAGGAGCTGTTTGTGAGCAGCACCCACGGGCTGCTCCAGCTCTCCCTGTACCGCTGCGAGCTCTACGGCAAAACCTGCACCGACTGCTGCCTGGCCAGGGACCCCTACTGCACCTGGGACGGCAAGACCTGCGCCCCACACCTGCTCACCGAGAAGAGGTGAGCGTCCGCCCGGGCCAGCCCCGCTGTGTCCCTGCAACGGGATGAGGGAGCAGGGAAAGGAAAGCTGCCAGCCCTGGAGCTTCATCTGTCAGCCCAGCCCCTACTGCCACCCTGCCTGCCCGTCCCCCAGCCCTCCCTGGAGCCCCTTCTCCCCCGGCTGCTCTGCCACGGAGGGGTCCCACAGCCCGGGACAGACGCCAGCCCACAGCCCCGTCTGCTCTCCCACAGGCGCGCCCGCTGCCAGGACGTGCTGAAGTCTGACCCGCTCAGCCAGTGCCAGGACACCACCGAGGGTGAGCGCCAGCCCAGCCCCCCCGAGCAGCCCCGGTGCCGGTGACCAGCCCTGCTCAGGGGGCAGCAATGCCCAGGAGGGCGCGCGGCATGGCGCTGGGAAACCAGTGCCCACCAGCACCATCCGCCATGGACCCTGTGCCACCCACGCCGTGCTGGATGCTCTGTGCTGCCCTCCCTCCCCGCCTGTCACACAGCTCCCACGCAGGGTACTCACCCCTTCCCCTGTCCCGTCCCCTGCACAGGGACCACTGCTGTGGAGAAGCTGGTTTTTGGGGTGGAGAAGAACTCGACCTTCCTCGAGTGCCTGGCGCGCTCCCCACAGACGACCGTCCGGTGGCTGGTGCAGCACGGCGAGGAGACGGGCCTGAGCGAGGTACAGGGGCCAGGGCGGTGGGGACGAGGCGCAGGGGTGGCTCGGTACCCAGGGACTGACCCACGGTGCTCTGCCTTTGCCCCAGGTCAGGAACAACGGACACTTCTCAGTGCTGGAGCAAGGGCTGCTGATCCGGCAGCTGGCGAGGGAGGACGCGGGCACCTACGAGTGCCAGGCGGTGGAGCGCTCCTTCTCCCGGCCCCTCACCCGATACAGCCTCCGTGTCATCAAGCACGAGGCCATGGAGGTGCCACCTTACAAACGGAGCAAGGGGGTCGAGCTAGGAGGGACCCACCAGAGCCCCCGGCCCCGGCTTGACCTGCACCCAGGCTACAAGGGCTTCCCGCGGGCCCTGGGAGCGCCGGGCACCAGCCTGGATGTCTACTGCAATGCCCTGCGGCACCAGGAAAGGCAGCGGCAGAAAGCCTGGAACCCAAAGTGGCAGCACCCATCCCCGGACAGCAAGAATGGCCGGGTGCGGAGGCACCCCCAGCCCCTGTGAGGGGGCAGAGGGGGCCAGGGCCACCCACAGCTCCCTTCCCAGTCTCTCCAGGGCCCTTCTCGCATGTGGGCATCAGCTCTGAGACACCTCTCAGCTTCCCACGCGGAAACGCCTCGCTGTTACTACCTCAAACCCTGCCAGTCCCCGCTGCCTCTCCGTGTGCCCCACGGGGCACGCCGGGGCCAGGGCACGCCGCCGGCACCCACTCTCCGAGACTTCAAGCTATTTACACCCTGCAGAATATTTATTCTCCTTGTTTCCCCCTGGCCCTTAATGACGATCGCTATCAGCAGCAATAATCAGCGCAGACGACAGAGAAGGGCAACGGCCAACTCTGATGAACGGCTCCCTGACACCCGGCAGCATCCAGCCCTGCCATGGCACCCGTGGCTCCTCGCTGCGGCCCCGGCAGCGCCGTGCCCCGGTGGGTGCTCACCTGGGTGGCTGCAGAGGTGCCACCAGGACCCAAACGCCGCAGGAGGCAGCGGGGCACGGCTGCTGGCTGAGCCTGGGCTCCGGCTCTGCGGCACCTGGGGTTTGCAGAGGTGCCCATGCCCAGCCCAGCTCCGATCCGCTTCAAACCACACCGCTTTTTAAAATTTTGACATTTATTTTACAAAAAAAAAAAAAAGAGAGAAACAACAGGCAGTTATACCAACTTACAATTTTTTATTTTTTAAAAAAATGACATGAAACACAAGTAAAAATAAATACATCATATAAACAACAAATTGTTCAAAGTCTCTGTTCTGGGAGATCAGGCGAGCACATCCCGTTCGACAGAGAGAAGAGGGAAGCACATGATCATGCGTGGGGCCAACCGACCAACCCACCCTGCTAGCGACACTCCTCTTTCCAACCACAAAAAGACAGGCCACAAACTAAGGCGGTAGTAAAAAAGAAAAGAAAATAAAATTAAAAAACAACACCCAACCCCCAAACCAACAGAGAACCCAAACCAAGACTCAGTGATGGATTCCATCAGGCTCCCGTGGATTTGCCAGAGACTCCAGCTCCGAGCCGGGTGCCACCAGGGTGGGAGCCAGAAGGCAGCCGCGGGCAGCGGGGCGGGCGGCGGCGGTGCCCCGGCAGGCGGCACAGGTTGCTCTCCCGCACTCACGCCGCCGGCCCTTCGAAGGGAGCGCTTGCTCTCAGTTCTGAGGAGCCATCACCTCACTGCAATCTAGCTGGACTATATTCCCCTTTTAAACTGCCCCACCCCCACCCCAGCCCCTCCCCCCTCCCCCAGTCCTTCCAGGACTGGATTAACAAATTCATCCCAGAGTGGCGAGAAACACCAGTTGTGAAGGTATTTGCTGTACTTGTCCCTGTTGGCCTGGAAACCACCCACAAACCAACAGCAATTCTCTTGCGTTCAGCCATTTACTGACATCATTAAGCCAAAATACTCGTTATTTCTAGGGAAGCCCCTGTGGAAATCCCATCCTTTGCTTGCTAGAATATTTGCTTTCTGTGAGTACCTGCATCCACCCACAAACCTCCCAGGCGCTGCGGGAGGCCACCCTGCAGCGGATCCTGCCCAGCACGGGCCAGGCTGTAGCGCCCACCCTGCAGCCCCCCACAACGCCCCAAGCACCGTGCCGGTGGGGGGGCGGCAACAAAACCACTGTGACCGGGGCACACGGCAGCCCCCGCCGTGCCCCTGGCATGATGGCCGGCAGCGGTACCCAGCCTTCACCCAGCTCTCCATCACACCTAAGGAAGGGCTGAGGGCCGGGGGCCAGCGCGGAGGGCAACTGGCCACCAGCGAGGCCCCTGCGGCTCTGCCCCGGCCTCAGGACTGCTCAGAAATGCTCCTTAGTGTCCGAAAACCCCAGCAGAGTGTCCTGCACTGCTGCCCTTGGTGGGGTGTCCTGCACTGCTGCCCTTGGTGTCACCTGCAGCCCTGCCATGAACTGGCAGCTGCTTCTCTCCGGTCATTTGGAGACAGAAATTCAGCAGTAAAAGAAAAATTAACCGGTGCAGGGAAAGCCCCTGTTCCAGGCTCAGGGAAACCAAGACAGGACCCTCGGCAGCAGAACCACGTGCTGAAGCAGAGAAAGGCCTGGGGAGGGCAGATGGGGGAGAGGGAGCCCTATGGGAGAATTTTAGGGCTCAAGAGAGGTCCCCCCCACTCGGAAAGCCGCTGGATAACCCGTACGCCCACGTGGGGTGGCAGAAACCCTTCCCACAGCCCTGTGGGAGAGCAGGTGCCTCCGGATGCCTTGGAGCAGCCCCAGCCGCTGCCAGCGCCCATGGGAGCCCTGCAGCCAAGGCATCACGGTGCTCTCCGTGACCACCCCTAGCCAAGGCTCCGATGGGGCCCAGGGGACCTGGCCCCTCGTTAAGGGGATGCTCAGGGCTGGTACGTGGGGCAGAGAGGTGCCGCCCCGCCGTGCCCAGTGCTCAGGGAGGGCGGCTGGGGGTCCACTCGGGCGCTTGCTGTGCAGGGGTCCCGTGCTGCAGCTGCCCAGAGCCACGCATGTTTGTCGGCGAGAGGAAGCCCCTCGCAGCGGGTCACATCTGGGGGCAGCTGCACCACGGGAGCGCAGTGAGGGGTCTCCGAGCTGCCATGGCTACACAGGAGCCAGGAGAGCCCTCGCACCCTGCCCTGGTGCCAGGAGGTTAATGGCCAGCCCGCGGCACAAAGTGTGCGCCCTGCCGCAGCCAAGCACAGTCACCTCCAGCTCCTGTGGCCACAGGGCTTGGGTTATGCCGGGGAACCCCGGGAGGACATCAGACAGCAGCATGGGGATGCGCCAGGGCCTGCTCAGGAAGCCCTGGGTGCTCTCCTGGAAAGGCAAGGAGCAGAGAAAACGGCATGCAGTCACCGGTACCGCATCCAGAGCCGCGGTGCTGACTGCCCCCCCAGCCAAATCTTCATGCCTTGTCCCAGCACAGAGCCACAGCAAAGCCCCATTCAGAAAGGACTTGGGAGGATCCCTCCAAAGACCCCCACTACCCTGACCACCACCAGTGAGGACCAGGGCTGTGGCAGGGCTCTGGTGAGGGTCTGCTCGTGCTCCAGCCTCCCACACATGCCCGCAGGTCTCAACACTTGCTACTCTCGACAAGGAAAGCCTTTGCCTAGGTCCATTCCCCAAATCCACCAGAAAACTGACAGCCTCACAGGGATGCAACGGACATCTGGGCAAGCTCGTCATACAATCAGTGTCACAGGGTTGTGCATGAGGTGGACACACAGAGCACAGGAGGGCATGACTCACAGATGCAGCACTGTCAAGTCTTTGGAGAAACTTGCATGAACACCATCAGTTAATTTGCTTTGTTACTTTTGTGGGGGGGTTTGATTTTTATTTCCATGGTGCATCCAAAGACAAGTTGTCCAGCAGTTTGCTCAGAACCCCTCGGTTTTCAACTCCTAGGATATGTTAAAGAAGAAAGCACTATTTTAATGTTTGTTTTTTTTAAAAAAATAATTAAAATAATTTGCATAGCTAAACTGTTGATCTAAGGCTTCTATGAATGGTGTGGTTATGTTTGACAGACAACGTCCATTAAACAGAGAAAGACACTAGGAAAGCCCCATAACATTTTTATTATGTTTTTGTAACACACGCGTGCATACCCTCCCTCCCCCCTCTCTCTCAGGAAGGGAGTCCCCATCTTCCAGCACCCCTTTGATCGAGGATGTCAGGACATCCTGCCCTTTCTGCCCTTTCCTACACCTCGTTGGTCCTAGCAAACACCAGTGACTGCAGCTTCCACGGCCCGAGAGGTCCCCTACAAGCTACCACTGCTCCAAGGTCCCAGCCACGCTCCAGGGACATCCCACGTGGGCGAGCACATCTCCTGCCTGGTGACACCCAGATGTGACACGGAGGTTCCTGAATTTCAAGTCTCTGTCCTACTGCGTTCACACACAGTCACACACGCCAAGTCCAGCTGCGTGTGGGTAGCCCAGCCTCCCCTCAGGAGCCCTGGCACCGAGGCGAGCAGCCAGCGTGTTCGCCGTCAGGGCTAGGGCCAGCCTCTGCACGCCTGCGGCACAGCAGGGCTGGGCTGAGCACCACTCCCTGCGTGGGGAAAGGTGCTTCCCTGGCAGGAGCTCTGCCTTCCCAACTCTGCACACCTCACAGCCCTGCTCCTCACTGGGAATGAGCACAGGAGGCTTCTACATGTGCTCCTCCACCTGCCCCAACATGACAAGAGGACTCCATCCTCCCTCCGGCTGCTGCAGAACACCCAGAGCAGCTCCCCCCTGCTCTGGCATGATCCCTCGATGGGCCACATCCAGCCAACACAACACGGGTCAGCTACAGGCAACCTCTGCAGCTGGCCCTGCTTCTAGGCTATGCTTTGGTCAACCATCTGCTTCTCCCCACACAGACAACCCAACAAGCAACCGTTGCATGATGGAGGCCAGCATTTTATTTCTTTTAATATGGAATTTAATTTAAAAGTAGAAAGAAAGAGTCCCCCGAACAATAAATATTACGCCTTCATGAAATAAATTAATGTAGAGATTCTGTGCAGGGGGAAGTCGCTCCAATCACAGATTCAACAGCAACCGGCACTGGGTCCAGTGTCCCCTCTCCCCACCTTCTCCACTGCCTGGTGCTGTTCAGAAGCAGCAGTGAGCCCACCTACCCCCGGATGTGGTGGGCCATGGTGGGGTGAGACGTGGCCTTCACACAGCCTGGCAGAGCCACGGAGCTGGGGAGTCACCAGGATTCCCCTCCGACAGCCCCTGGGATGGCTGGGATCGCTCCACTCATCTGGCACACAGAGCTGGCATCAGAACCACAGGACCAACCTACCTTGAACAGGACCCTCCAGAAGGGTCCAGGGGAGGACAGGACCCTCCAGAAGGGCCCGGGGGAGGCCCCTGCCAGAGCCCTGCCCTCCTCCCTGCAGCAGGAGCCTGCCTGGAGCCCTCACACTAGTTTCATGTAAATTTGAAGAGGATAACAAATCGTTTGTGGGGTGTTTTTTTCTTTTTTTTTTTTTTCTTTTTTTTTTTTACATCAATCCCCCCATCCCAACATACACAACGTAGAAGCCCCTCCCACTCCCTCCCCAGTAAAAACGCTTTGTCCCCAACCTCTGCGGGAGTCACCCCCTGGCCCACACCTCCCGGAGTGAGAGAAGTTCACAGATAAGGCAGTTCGTGTGAGAGGGAGCTCAGCCCTGCCAGTGGTCAAGCCCGTGCCTACAGGCCTGAGGACAGTGACTCGCAACACCAAGGCTCCCCCTTCCAGACAAGACAGAGAACAGAGACAGACAGACGGACAGAGCGTGGGAGGGAGGCACTCCTATGGTTTGCATTGCTGCTTCCCTCCTCCCCTGGCTCTCGCTCCCCTGGCCCTTGCAGGTCCACTCTATCCCCCCTCCCATCTCCCAGCCCCCAATACCATTCAGATCCTTGACAGCTAAAAAACAACAAAACAAAACAAAAAGAACAAAACAACCCCCACGCCACACCCTTCGCATCCTTCTCCACCCGCTGCCTTGGCCCAGAGGGGAAATCCTGACTCCCAAAAAGGTCCTGCAACTTTTGCCTCCTGGCAGAGCTGAGACTGAGCAGGAGCTGGGCCCATTATTTCCCTGTGATCTCTATAACATCGTCGTCTTTGTCCTCGTCATTAGAGCTGCATCCCACCTCTGGGACCTCCTGGGGTTCAAACTGAGGCACCTGGGACCGAAGGAGGCCCCCAGCCGGGTAGCCCGAGTGAGGGGACATGTAGCCAGGGTAGGCAGATGCCATGCTCCTGGGAAGGCTGCTGGGCAAGACGGGGGCTGGGAAAGGAGCAAACATCCTGGGCTCGGGCAGGAGTGACTGTGTGAAGGGAAGCGAGTAATTGGGCAGCACCCCCGTCAGAGAAGGGTTTAGCATGAATGAGGGGACGCTGGCGGTGGCTGAGGTAGCAGCAGAAGAGCTGGCGGTGCCGGCTGTCAGCAGAGGGTCAGTAGTCACAGAGAACACCAGAGGAGGGTCTGGGTGTAAATTGGGCTGGTAATAAGAGGAGCCAGTGCCCATGTACAAGGAGTTTCCTGGTTGGGAGGCAAATGGATGGGTTAGGCTGTGGTTTAAAGAGACAGGAGGCATGGCGAACCCACCAGAAACGGGGTACCCGTGTTCGTACGGCTGCACGGACGATGGCAACTGGCGCTTCTTCTGCTGCCTGCGGGCTTGCTCCTCCGGAGCCGATGGCGAGGTCGACTTGCGCTTGTTGCCCCGTAAGTCCAACACCGAGTGGGCATCAGCGTGCTGGCTGGTGGCTGGCAGGGCTGAAGATGCGGAGGGAGCCACGCAGTGAATCCCCACACGCTGCTCGGCTCCTCGGGCTGCCAAGCCGGGCGCGTTGTCCGTGCGGGCAGGGTGGCCTTGCGCTGCATTGGTGCTGGGAGAGCTGTGCCGGGACTCCCGCGCAGCTGCTGCCTCTGCGTACTGCTGCAGCTCGCTGATGATCTCGGGGCTGTCAGGGGATATGGGCCGAGTGAGCTCCTCCGCACTGGGGAGCTGCGGTGATGAGGCACTGTGTCTGCCATTGCTTGTGGACTCCAGTGAAGAGCTCTGGGAGCCTGGAAACAAGGAGATGGAGCTGGTGAAAAAGACAAACCGTGGAGAAAAACCTGGGGGCTAAAGAGGCAACAGTGGAAAAGAAGGTGGGGATATCACGGGAAGATTGTGGGGTCAGCTCTGAACACAGGCATGATGGAACACGGCCAGGGAACACCGCCCCAGACACTCACGTAGGAAAGCACGTTAGCAAGCCTCACACAGTGCTCACAAGCCCCTACCTGAGGCAGCTGTCCGACGGTCTTCATTGCCCTTTGGCTTCCCAGTGGTCCGGATAGCAAAAATCCGCCCATCGCTGGTCCGGATATATGTCCCTGGAACAGAGGCAGAAGAACTTCATTCACGGTTTCCAGCCTCAGTTTAGGACCCTGGATCCACGAGCCCGCAAGGCTGCCCGGGCAGGAACAGGACAGCAGTGCTGCATAAGGCCAGCCCACACATCACGCAGGGAGATCAGTGGGGGGAGCTTCTGCCCCCTTCTTCACTCCTCACTTCCACCCTTCCAGCTTTCCTCCATTGGAGCTCACCCCCTCCCAGTGTGCTACTGGTGGGAAACCTGGAACTTGGGACTAAGTTTGCTCTGGGAGCACTGGGAAGTGTTTGACTGCCCCGGTACATGCAGTGGACACTGTGAGAATGAGACACCCAGCCACAAAGCTCAACAGCTCCTTTCAGAGGCAGGAGCAGCCATAGCTGCCATAGCCCTGAAGCATCAGCTAAAACAGCACACCCAAAGCATGGGCTGCAACAGAGCCACTGTGAAGTCCAGATCTCCTCTCCTTCCTGTTTCTTTTTCTCTTAAGGACTGATTCATGCTTTTATTTCTTTGCTAAGTAGCATTGGCTAGGACCCTAACCACAAGTCTTACTAAGACAGACAGACTTACCTTTTGTCCCTCGGATGATGTGGATGCTCTCACCAGCACTGATTCTTGCCTGTACATCAGTGGATGTGTTTGTACCCGGAATCACAATATCTGGCAGTGGGGGAAGAAACAGAACAGCGTCCATGAAATTACACACCAGCCACAGTCGGGAGCAGGGAGGTGCACCACTGAACCCCTTTACTTGCAGTGCAGTTGTCTCTCCTATGCACTGTGCTAGAATCAAGCCCTGGATTTACTTCTGAGCAGCACAGGAAAGCAGCAGACACTCCAAGGAAGCAAAAGCCACACTGCTCTGACACAGCATCTACCCTATCCCAACAAGGACAGTATCGCAGGCCCTCTCATGGGAAGTTCACTCCCAACAACCCACCAGGGCCATGCCCCTTGCACACCTGCAGGGAAAGTCCTCCAGGTACAGGGGAACCACTCAAATGCAGAGTCAGTATGAGTGGCTCTGATGCCCATCTGCCCCCACAGCCCATGTGGGCATCAATAACTCACCCCGCTCCTCAATTCACCATGGCATCACAACTCAACTCACTGTGAGGATCAGCAGCTCACCTGTGGTGGTGACAATTTTCTGCACAAAGACACCGGCTCGCTGTAGATAGTTGATGGGGAAGTTGACAGCAGGGTTGGAACTTGAGGTTGATCCTGCACTGCCCATGGGAACATGTCGGGGCATCATAGGAATGGGGGTGGATTGAACTGGGCGGACGCTTGCCACCGGCTTGTCCTCACCCTTGAGGGCTGGTCGCCTAGTGAGAGAGGAGGGAGGAAAGTGCAGCGCCCACACTGACATGGCTAAGCATCCTCATTTCATGTCTACAGCACGGGAAGAAGAGGAAGCGGCAGGTGCTCACCAGTTCCTCTGGCTAAAGGCAGGGATGCTCGTCAGACTCTGGTCACTGGCTGGGTAATACTGTGCGTAGGACGGCCGGGTGTAGGGGACGGATGCTCGCTTTTCCTCCTCATAGCTCTTCTTGGCTGCTTTCTTCTCTGCCTTGGTCAGCTTGTGCTCCTTCCGGTCGATCAGCAGTGACTCATGCTGAAAAGGCTCCTGCAACCCCCCAGCACCGAGGTTTTGACACCAACACACCACAAGAGGGAACCAACACGCCCCAAATGGCACCCCCGGTCCCTGCATCAGCGCTGTCTCCATCCCGGGCTGGAGCAGGGAAGAGGGGAGCTGGGAGGCAGAGCATGCATGTGGCAATGCTGTGGATGTGACCAAGGGTCAGCTTTAACAGTGACAGAGTCAGATAAAGCCATCACTCGCCATCACTAAGCCTGCCCAGCCAAGGCCATCGCTTACCATCAGCGCACAGCAAAACCCATGAGCCAAAGGCCAGGCTAAGAGTGCAAGCGCAGAGCCTGCCAAGACGTCACACAGCCACAGAGCCCCATGGGACCCAGCCACAGGCCCACTCCGCAGCACCACACCACCAGCAAAACTCCTGACAACACAGGCAAGCGCTGGCTGTCCCAGCTGTGTTTTGAGGCCACCCCAGGAGGAGAGCTGGCGGCAAGCTGGGATATGCCACTGCCACCTTCCGGCCCAACACCAAGTTGAAGAAAGAGATGTCCTACAAGCTGTCCCCAATCCTGCCCAGGACAGAAGTGGCTCTAAATGTGCAGACAATATTGCAGGGAAGGGCAGGGCTCTTAGGGCCCTCTCTAGAAGATTTTTTTATCTATTCCCACCAGCACACAGATGCACCCTTCTTGCCACCACGTCCCCATCCCACAGCCAGACTCCTCCAGACCTATTCCTGCCTGTACAGCACTGTGCCAGCAAGGAAGCAGGTTGGTCTTACCTTGGTGATGAGGTGAGGATACTTGAGACAGGCTAATTGTAGAACAGACTCCTTCATCTTGCTTGGATTGAGGGAGAGCTGAGCAGGGTCAGATTCCTCTTCCACAAAATGCAGCAGGTTCTCCACCTCCCGTCGGGTGAAGTTCAGCACTGGATTCAGATCATCCACCACCCGATCTGGAAAAAGAGACGGAACAGAGTGAGCAGAGAAGGGAAGAGACAGGCCTGCTGCCCCTCCTACACTCCTGTCCTAATAGAGCTCCTTCCTTGCAACCTGCACGATCCTCAGAAGCTTTCTGTAAATGTCAGGGCAGGGAGAAAAAATCATCAGTCATGCTCAGAGGTGAGCCTGTTTGACCAAGTCAGACTGACAAATGCCTTGTGCTCCAGATTGCACAGCAACACAGTGCAGGTCACTGAGCTCCTGGCATGCAGGAACATGAAGCCAATTACAGATGGTGCCCCATCTCACATTGCAAGGCCAAAACCATACAGGTCCTGGGACAGACCTGCAGCCACATCAGCATGTGCCCTTCCACAAATCCCACCAAAGAGGCTCAAGTTAATAACCAGATACTGAAATGTACAGAACTCAAGTCGAAAGCTCAGAAAAGCAGTCACAGTCCCTCACTTACAAGAGCCAGAAAGTTTTCCTTGGCCTGCACACAGGGCAAATGGGAGCACATGGAGAAAACATCTATAGCCAGGACTCTTCTTGGAGCCAGGCCAGCTGCCAGGGGACTTCACCTCAAGTGCAACACTGCATACTGAGCTAATCAAATTGGGCTGCTGTCTCTGGAGTTGAGCTTTGAGACATAGGCCACAGGCAGCAGAACTCTTTTTGGGTCACCACAACCCTCAGCTGCATGCTCTAAGAGAGCAGCTCGACAGTTGGCACAAGCCAGCATAAAAGATACTTTTAGTACAAGGGCAGGTCAGAATTGGAATGAATTAATTATTCTTGGCTCCTAAGCAAGCACTATCAGTCAAAGGTATCAATATACGTTTTAATTTAACTAGTCTCCTTATCTTTCTGCTGGAGAAATGGAGGTACAGAGCTATTTAATAAGTAATGCCCAATTTAAGACAAGTAATGCCCAGGCACAAGGGAAAGCAAGATGACCACCCCCCAAGTCTCCAGTCTGTTGTAGCAGCCACGAGAGTAGCAGGGAAGGTAGGTAGCACTGCATTGGACTGGTTGCTGGCTCTACAACCCCTACTGCTCTGTCATGAATTTCTTACAGGATCTCATGCAAACTCATAAACATCAAACACAGCCCTAGGACAGTGTCTCTGTCACTTCTTTGGCTGTCTGGTTTTCAACCTTAAAAAAGAAGAAGTTATGAAAACCACAGAAACAGGACTTAAAGGAGCTAAAAGGGTGAAAGCCAAGAGTGGAGTGTCATGTCCATCCACGCTTACCTGACATGCCCTGCTTGGAGATTTGACGGTCATAGATCTTCTTCTCAAGGGTGTAATCAGAAACCAGCCTGTAAATGTGGCATGGCTTCTTCTGTCCATAGCGATACACTCGGCACACAGCCTGGGCATCATGGCACGGGTTCCAAGAAGCGTCAAACACCACCACTCTGTTTGCTCCAATGAGGTTGACACCCAAACACCCAGCACTGGAAATTAAAGGCAAATTTCAAATTGCTGCCTTGGCCAATTTTCAAAGCTTCTAAGCAGGGACAATCACCACAGCCAAGAATCCATGAAGTGTCTATGGAAAGTTCCCTCCAGTCATACAGGCAACTTCAAAGCCCACGTTTAGTTTCCAAGACTGTTGTTATGTTGTTGCAGAGGACTAAGACTAAAATTCTTAGACCCCTAGGGAATTCAGAAGCAGATGGCACTATCATCCCAGAGTCTTGAGAGCGTGTTATAAAGGAAGTTAAGAACTGAAAACCCATATGCACACAGAGCATCAGTCTGAGTCCTCCACTGCGCCTTTCTGCTCCAGCCAACTTACCGTGTGGACAAAAGGAAGAGCCAAACAGAGGTGTTGCTGGGATCATTGAACTGGTTAATCAGTCGTTCCCTTTCCGAGGCAGAAGTGCTACCATCCAGTCCTGAGAATGAAATTAAAGACACATTTAAAAACTCTCTATGTTTGGGGGAATCCTGTCAGAACAAACCCACTTCCCAAACACTGAGCTTTATAACTGGCTCCCAACTAATTCTGTGTTATTTCCTCAAGTTACATACTTCAGGACCTCAACGGGACCACTCTGTACCTCTAATTTGCCCAGCCAGGCAGATGCAAAACAGCAAGCCAGGTTGGGATTTATTCAACTGAAAGATCAAGTGAAACATTACTCAAGCTTGGCAAGGCCAGGACTGGGAGTGCTACAACACACCTAGCCCATTAAAGGTCTGTATTAGGCAAGATGGATAGCAAGCAAGAGCAGCAGGAACAAAGTCCTCATGTATGCTGGAAGCTCAAGGAACCAAGAGAAACAAAATTGTGAAAGCCTCTGGCAAAACCCCATAGACTGGATCTGAGCACAGAGAGTACTGGTCTGAAGGAGTGCAGAGGGGTGTCATGTCTCTGTTCCTGGGCAGCAGCTTTCTTCTGGCAGCTCTGCAAAAATCAGGAATACCATATACACTGCTCCTCTCAGTCCTGGCCTGTAAAGTAGCCACACAAAGCAACAACCCATGCCAGAATAAGACTTAAAGCTGGGAAAGAGGGCAGGAGGAATTCACAGCCCTGAGCTAGTGAAAGTATTCCACAGTGAATCTGGTTTGGGAAGCAAGATCTAAAAAATAGCCAAATAGGAAGCAAGAAGTATCTTTTACAACTTGAAAAAGCGCTAGTGTGTAAGTGAGATGTTAAAGATGTCTAACATCTTCTAAGAAAGATGTTAAAAAGAGGATTTAGAAATTACCAGTTAGTTGCTATCACACTGACACTGTCTTCCCTAGCAACTAAAGAAAGAACAATCTGAAAAAGACTTCATCAGAAGAATGCTTCAGAAGAGCATTTTCACACCCAGGGACAACTACAAGGTGATGGCAGGTGACTTCCAGGAATTAGTCCGTCACAGAGGATCAAACAGTGTCAC
The DNA here is from genome assembly GCA_035590275.1 of Ibycter americanus. Classification (NCBI taxonomy): domain Eukaryota; kingdom Metazoa; phylum Chordata; class Aves; order Falconiformes; family Falconidae; genus Ibycter; species Ibycter americanus. Next base: position 1,143,155 of record JAVJGI010000050.1, on the reverse strand, counting down.
AGTAAAAGAGAGGAGGATTGGTTGCACTCACTGTAATAGTTGATGTTTCGGACCCAGTTGTGAACTCCTCCATCTGAGCCTGGAGGACTCGGCATTGGTCTCTTTGCCAAAAATTCTTCAATGACAGATAAGGTGGACAAGCTCTGGCTGCAAAACCAAGATCTTTGTTCAGAAGAAAGCCCCCACAGCAGCAAAAGTGGAGTATCAGAACTCTTGCACAACCATGACAGTATTGATGGTTGTCAAACCCTGTTTGTGGCAGCACACCTCTCACTAGTAAACTTGATAGTGGCAGAAGTATAGAATCCATGGAGGAAAACCAGGAGCGAATACAACAAAGGAGAAAAGGGGAACTGCCACACCATTCATACTGTGTGTAACAACCTCCTAGTACCAGGAGGGGTCCAACTACTCCAGCATTTAGTAACTGTAGGATCAGCTGTTGACACTTTGCTTACCTGAAGACCAAGATCTTGTCTCCAAGCTTCACACTTTCCTCAATTAGATGGAACAGTAACACCATCTTGGGTGAGTTCTCCAATACTCCCGTCTGGTAATCACACAAGATGTCTTTGGCCTACCGAGAAACGGGAGACTATTACAGGTGGAGTTGTTCATTCCCTGTTTAGTTCAACAATCCTGTCTCAAGGTGAAAGAAATAAGTCAGTCCAGAGAGCTTATATACATCCAGTTGGTTAAGGTGACAATGTTACTCTCAACTACTGCTGCTACCTCCCATTCCAGAAGCTCCCAATGACAAATTTCTTGGAGTATGGATGAATGAACATCCTCTTAACCTCTTGTGACTCTTTATCTCAACACCTCTCCTCCAGCCCACTAGATTTACCACCATCTTACCCAGATTAAACTTCACCCGAACACATTTTTTTAGAATAACAAAGTCCACAGCCTTTTTGGTCAGATGAAAACAATGGTATCAAACACTGCTGCCTGCACTCCTGCTTCACGACAGTCCCAAAACCCCTGCCCAGCACCATGCAGACATACTTATCAAGATGCTCTGTGGTAGAGAAAATGTAAGAGAAATGCCCAACTCTTAAACAGAAGAGTCTTTTCTTTGCTCTACTTCAGAAAATTGCCCTAACAGAGGTACAAGTCTTTCAGAGTAAGTACCTAGCCTATGTTTATTGTAAGTCTCCACTAGCAGTGGTACTCACCCACTCATAAGTAACGACCTGATTTGCTCTCTCCTGAAAAGGGTTGAAGCCAACGCTCTGGAGGAACTTGCTATTGGTAGCTTCTCCAGCTGGTGATGCCAAAGCATTACTCTCTGTTTTGACTTTAATTCCCTGAGGCTGGCAGCGGGAATTAGTACTTGCTGTGCCAAGGTCATCCACATCCAAATCCTGCTCATTTGCCAGATTCTCTTTTTGCAGAGCTTCATACAACACATCTGGATGGTTCCAGATCTGAAGGGATAAGAAAAGAAAGTGGTTAGGCCTGCGCTGGCCTGCTGCTTGCCAATGACTGTGGACTGAAAGCCCCCCCCAGCTATTCAGAAGAACGAACTAATACTTCAATCGTGTCCTCACCATCCCCACACAGACCTACAAGGTTCTACAGAAAAAACCAGTCTGACTGCATTAAGGTAGTGAAAACAGAAAACATGACTGCCATGACACAAGGTATAAACAGTCTTCATCAAGGCTCTCCTGACTTTAAAACTGCCAAATTCTTTCCTTGAGAACAAACCAGAAGGTCACTGTGCACCCCACACAGCACAAATGCAGAGGAAGCTGCCTGCTCGCATTGCAGCAGGTAAATGTTTAAGACATCAGTCCAGTACTGGTTGAGCTGACAGCTGCAGGTTTCTTGCACAAATTTGAAAGACATTTAACATCCCCGCACCCCAGTTCTGGAAGTGGGGATAACAATTCTGTTGGGCCATTGCAGAGCACTCTGGGAAAACAAGGTGCGCCTTGCCAGCCACACTTTTACCTCCTGTTTTGACTTACATTCCTGCCTTTCCCTTACATACGAGAATATTTCTTTGCAATTTCTGACAAAACCTACCTTACAACAGACACAGAAAGCTTTGAGTGGGTTCAGTCCCAGCCATCCACTGTTGCCTGCATCTCGGAATCGGTTCATGAACTCCGTATAAAGGGCCCGCTGGATCTTTGATAGGCGTACCAAAATGACGTGTTCTTCCTTAGATGGGAGCTGCACCTTCAGCACATTGTGGCCTCGCCTGTGGAGGAAATAAAGAGAGATAGATAGAGGGAAGGGAATTTCCCAACCTGATCTCTCTGTGGCTGCCTGTAGGGTAAGATTTTGACTTCTTGCCCACCTGGCTGCAAGGAAAAAGACCTCTAGTTGCATGCTTCTCTAATGTATGACACTTCCAAGATACTCTCCCTGCAGCCAAATACCAACTGTAAGCACAATTACAGAGATCTCAAATGCTACAATCTTCTAGCACAGGTCACAGTGTTAGGTGAGTGATGAAAGTCCTGTTTTCTATGGCAGCTGAAAAAGAGAAATAAGACCTAAGGTCTCTTTTAATTCTGCCAACGACTAAGACTCTCCATCCAAATCACTGGCCCAGCATCTTAGAACCCTCATCTGAGAAACAAAGTTTGTTTCCAGAGTGGTAGAGACACTGTCACTTTCCATAACTGACGGTCCATGAAATGCTTTCAGATCCTTGAGTAGAGGATGTCAAAAAGTGCACATCCAAATTAACTACCAAGACATCAAAATAAACCTGAGGTCACTCTGGTGTTGCTCTCCATTATCAGAGTCCATGGTACCAAATCAAATCAACTTTACTTCTACCCCCACGGCAAAACAGAGCCATAAGGACCACTTTGCAGTTGACAGATTGGACAAGATAGAGATTCTGAGAGAAATATGGAGCTGCTAACCTAAGAATCTCCTCTGTGGTCTTCTCTGTATTCTTAAGATCCTCCCACAAGGACAGATAAGGTATCTGTTTAAAACTCAAGGCTAAGAAACTGGATCTATGGGCTGAGGCCAATTGCATGAGGTTCAACAAGGCTCAGTGCCAGGTCCTGCACTCGGCTCACAACACCACCACGCAGTGCTACAGGCTTGGGGCAGGGTGGCTGGGAAGCTGTCTGGCAGAAAAGGACCTGAGGGTGCCAGTCAACTGCTGGCTGAATATAAGCTGGCAGCGTGCCCAGGTGGCCAAGGAGGCCAACAGCATCCTGGCTTGTATCTGAAACAGTGTGGCCAGCGGGACAAGGGAAGCGATTGTCCCCCTGTGCTCAGCACTGGTGAGGCCGCACCTCAAAT
>JAVJGI010000050.1:1124849-1139618 GCA_035590275.1 Ibycter americanus | reverse complement strand
AACAGCCCCAAGTTGCATCAGGGAAGGTTTAGACTGGATATCAGGAAAAACTGCTTCACCAAAAGGGTGGTCAAGCATTGGAACAGGCTGCCCAGGAAGGTGGCTGAGTCACCATTCCTGGAAGTATTTAAAAGACATGTAGATGTGGCGCTTAGGGACTTGGTTTAGTGGTGGACTTGGTAGTGTTAGGTTAACAGACTCCATGATCTTAAGGGTCTTTTCCAACCTAAATGATTCTATAAGGCATTTAGCTGTACTGCATAAACTCAGAAAACAAGCAGGCTAATTTGGGATGAAGGAGCACTGTTAAGAACTCCTTATGGACTCACCGCTGCACAAAGCCTTCCAGCAGGCTATGCAGGACATGACTGCGATACCTCATGAGACGGACATCTTGAGGGGTGCTGTCAATACACTGCCCATTCAGGATAGGGCGCTCAAACATGTTGCTGAATTCCTGCCGTGAGCCTAAAAAGTCAGGTCGGACAAAGTCTACCATGCACCAATATTCAATGAGGTTGTTCTGGAGTGGGTAGCCAGTCAGCACCACCCGCCGGCGGGAGCGGATGTTCTTCAGGGCCTGCGAAGTGCTGGCATGGCAGTTCTTTATCCGGTGTCCCTCATCACAAATAACCACATCTGGGCCAGGGCGAGACAAAGCTTTCTCAATCCCTGAGGACAAGGAACATTAAGTGTTAGTTAGAGATGAATAAGACAAAGTGCTGCTTTTATATGGTCACCAAACAGAAAAAGAAGGGTAGTTCTGAAAGACAAAAAAAGCAGTATTCACGGGTGGCAGAGAGCAGGGCTGATTCAAGAAATAAAATGTGACTAGACACTAGCTCAAATTTAGCATAATGTGGTAATGACCAGGTATGACTGTTCCTTGATTTCTGTTCAATGACTTGCATTGCGTCAAGCTGGGTGTCTCGCATCAGATCAGACTGGCAAATCTCACAGAGACAAATCCCCAAGTTCAGTGTATTGACTTCCATGCTTACTTGCAGCCACTGCAAGAAATGGGAGACTCAACCAAAGCTCAACAACCTTCTGTCTCCAAAGACACAGTCCTGCCCAGCAAAGTTTGATCATGTCAGGGATGCTAACAAGCAAGTTACAGGTTGTTTCCCTGTGCTGCCAGAGTTGATAGGCAGCTGGACAACAGGACCACACTCTCCATCTCAGGGACTAGCCTCCTACCTTTCAGAAGCTCTTGCTGCCGGTCTTCCTCATCCAAGTCAATAATGACAGGGCCAGTTTGTTTCTTTGTTTTCTTCTTCCTGCCAGTGGCAAAGGACTTCTTCAGTGAGAGGAGACGGTACATCTCGTATCCCATCAGCAGCACACCACCTTCTATCACCCAGTCATTCACCACCTTTGCACGTGCAGCTGTTGTCCTGCAAAACCAACAAATAAATCAACCGAACTGTAAGCTTTCTCTCCAGTTTCCGTTTGAACCACTGGAACGGAGTCTGCTGAGAAGAAAGACCCGCTCAATTCATTAAAGCACTTTCTTGCATCAAACCAGACAGAGGAATACAATGAAGGAGTAGGAGACAATCTGGCACAGAGGAAAAGAAAAAAGCCTTTTATGTGCCACAGGTAGCAGGGTTGAGAATGACAAATCCTTACAGGAACTGAGCTGTAGAAGTTTGCCATGTATGAAAGCATATGAAACTTGAGAGCATCCTTTTTAAAGAGCTGTTGAGGAAACTGCCTCTGCAAAACCATTTTCAGAATGAGCTGCTAATGTACAGTTGTAATTGTCTAGTCACTTATCCCTTCTTGTTGTCTCTTCCAATACTAGCGTCCCTCAATTACTCATTCCCTGCTAGCCTGCTCAGAATTGGTTCAGATCAAGACACTGTCATCATTCAACCCTTCCAGAACACACCACATCCCATACAATAGTAAACACATGGCTGGAGTAGCATCAGCTGATTCAAAGTACATTTCATGCAGAAGGCAAAGACCTCAACAGGTAAGTGTACAAACACAGCCGATGAACTGAGAGTTCCCTACGATCACTACACTGTCCTGATCCATGCAAGAAAATGGATCCAGAAAGAAGCAGAGATCCACAAGTCAAGAATATGCTCCACGCTAGGCTGTAACTGTAATCATTGATCTCTCCTTCCTGGACAAGGAGGCTTTGTACAACTTGCCAGAACTCCTCAAGGACAACACAACTAACAGAAAGTCAGTGTCAGGTAGAGGAATCCCTAAGTGTGTAAAAAATCTCAGGGGAAAAAACAACATACATTTAAAATACAAGAGACACACGGTATAGGGGACACATGACTCAGAAATCCTAGGACTCTGACAGGACTAGCAGTGTACCACCAGAAGCAAACCACAGCACTTGTGCTCCTCTCTGCAGAAGCGGCTGTCCCTCTGGAACTGGGTTCCTGATCTCAGCATACATGGAAGAACAGAAAGGCACATCAGCAGCGTGAGAAGGGAGTACAAGATATAAATACTGACTGAAAGAGACAGCAAATCTCTCACAGGTATCAAAATCCTCCCCTCAAGACAGCATCCACAACAAATGCAGAGTGGGAAAGATCTGGGAGTTGAGGGCACAGAATTAGCCCAAACGAGACAGTCTGCAACAGCAGTTCTGATACAGTTCCATAAGATGGTGTCTAACAGCTCAAAAGGGCTTTTACTGGCACTTACTTGTGTTCATCATTCAGGATGTGGACTTTGAAGGTGCGGGGCTGGACCTCTTTGGAGTTATAATCAGCAGGAAGGTTTTCAGGTGCTGGGAGCCACATGTTGAACTCTGCTAGCCAGTTTTGGAGCGTATTCACCTGAAAAAGTTAGCCACGGAAGGATTAAAAACCTAATTGAGTCACTCGGGATTTTAAGAACGAAAATGAGAATAGGAAATGACACTCAGCTGTGCCCAGACAGAAAGAGCAGACCACAGCATGCAAACTCAGGGACACAGGGAATAAAAAAGGGAGGAGAAGAGCAAGGGTATGATAGAACTGGACTTGCAACAGGGCACTAATCAATCTTCTCTACACAAAGGAAGGAGGAGTGCAAGGAAGCCCCTCAGCCAGCCCTTCACATGGCTACTTACAGGTACAATGGCAAGAACAGTCTTTGCCTCCGTATGCCGAAAAAGTACATCCAAGAAAGAGATGACCTGTATGGTCTTGCCCAGGCCCATGCTATGTGCTAAAATACACCCAAACCCACTGCTGGTTTTAAATCTCTCCAAGGACTCGACCAAGTTGTCATACAGGAATCGGATCCCACCAATCTAGACAGAAAAGTAGAAAAGGTATTAGAATGGTGGGAGAAAAAAGACCAAGATAGGTAAGTATTTACAGAGCAGCAAGCACATTAGGATTGCATAAACCATGGAAATATAAAGGGGGTGTTTCAAGTTCACTACAATACTCTAATCTAGGGAAGGCTCAAAAAGTCGGTATTTTTAGATACTCGTAAAACTTCCTGAGAATATATCAATAAATCAAAATTAATTTGTAGTCAGAGAATCTAACTGCGGTCGATTAGTTTGTTTATAAATATAATTTTATTTTGAAAATGTTCATCTAAATATACAAAGGTCTGAGGATAACAACAGCCAAAGTTATACACAGCCCTACTCACACACAGCCCTACTCTTCCTTCAGCTTATCCTTATCAGTTGACTGTCCACAATGCCACCACTGCAACCAGACTGGTCACAGAGCTCACCAAAGAAGTTCTGCTGAGATTACAAGGCAGGCTTGCCTGCGTTCATTGTATTTTCAAGGCTAATGAAGTGTACCTGATGAGGTTTTACTGCATGTGCAAGCTGGGGAGCCAGAAAAATGTCCTCCTCATTTGGTGGATGATTGATGTTGACAATGACTTGCCCCAGAGCGTCTGACTGATTTAAGGCATCATTCACATGAGAGCCACTGCTCTCTTCACTGCCATCCTCCTCCCCTTCATTGCCAGAGTCACTGCTGTCCACAATTTGGAGGGCATCATCCTCTCCTGAACTCAGCTCAATCACTTCTGTAAAGTAACCAAAACAGGAGAGAACAGGGCAAAAGTTAACTTGGTGTCAGGGTTTATCATGCATGTGAAAAACCACATACCAGGAAAATAAGGCTACCATATTTTACAATTCCACACTGGCTTAATGACCTGTTCTGAACAAGCAGGCACAATACAGGCACACACCAGGCCTCTCAGACCAGCCCATAAAAGCAAGAGTTCCCCTGAGTTTCCCTGTGTTTCAGAGAACATTGCTTTGGGTGGATCTAAACAGAACATGAGACAGTTTCTGTAAGTGTTTTATGTTCTCCTCCATACATCCTCTTAATTCCCAAACCCAGACATGCATTTTATCTGTTGATAAAATGGTCTAAGGACCACCAAGGAAATCAGGTAGAAGTAGCCTACCAGCGTGGTATAAAGGAGTCAGGTTAGATCCATCTGGGACAAGGGGCGCAAAACCCACTTTCAGTTGCAGATCTGAATACTTAAATGCTCCTTTTATACACAGCAGATGATGCCACATCTCATGCAAGCATTGTTCAGCAGCGCACTAAGCAAAATTAAGTGCATTTATAAAGCAGAAATAAATACAAGTTTGCAAGAGTGCCTGATAGGCCATTTTATAAACGTCAGTTTAGAACTCAAAGGCCAGAACTGGCCATATATTTGGAAACCAATAGGCCTACAAAAATCTGAAGTGATTCACTACTGGAGTATCTGACTAGATGAAAACAGGAGACTTATGGCTAAATAAACAGCATATCGTGAGAAGACCAGGCTGAGGCAAATGGTCACTTACCGTCTTTAATGCTATTTTTTCCTTCAGCATCATCTTCACTGCCACTGCTGGTACTATCTAGGCAGATCACTTCCTCAGCCAGGACCTGAGGGGGGAGCTGGGTAGCCTCTGCTGTTCTGAAAACGATGTCCTCTACAAACATAAATTACAAACAATAAGTAATTCATAATAATGGAGAAGGAGACAAAACTGTTCAGAAACCAGACAGTATTTCCTTCCACTTTTGCTCCAATAGCTTAGCCCTGGAATTTTCCATAACAGACTCTCACTGTCTACAATACTGCTATGACTCAGCTTCCTGGGTCACAATCTCCTCCTTTCTCAATATGCCGAAACAATAGCCCATTCTGATGGCACCCTCTCTATTGCATGCTGTGACTGAGGCACACTGACCATGCAACACGCTAAAGACCCTTCTTTTTTTATTTTGGGTCTCAGAAGTAAAAGCTGTTTTTATCCAGCAAAGAAAGTACCAACTGCTGAAGGGATGATTACTGCCCTTTGTTAGTAGGGACACTGTAATAATTACATACCACATATCATAAACAACTTTTGCTGATCAAGACCATTTGTTTGTATGTTTAAGTATTGCCATGTGCGGAGAGAGGCTAGCTAACAGGGCCAAATAAGCACTACTGCAGAGACTCAGCAAGCAACGACATTCTTCTGGGGCTGAAACCTACTCTGCAACAGCTAAAGTGTTCTAAATAGCACTTATTCCTTCCCCTCCAACGTAAAAATGTTTTGAACACTTGCACTTAAGGGAGAATATACATTTTCTTAAAATGCGAAGTCAGCTCAAGAACTCCTTACTCCCAACACAACTTTCAACTGCACTTCTCTGCCCTTTACACCAGTCTGAGAGCCTGTGCTAAAAACCAGGTCACTGAAATGATCCAGGTTAGAAGACAACGTAAGATGGCATATTCACCAGTAGACAAGGGTGATGCTTAACCGTTTATACTGCCTGCTATTTCACTGCTTGCTGAAACATGCAAGAAAGGACAAGGTTACATCACAAACATATGTGCACCCAGTCTAACATCATCAACATACGTACAGCCAGTCTATTGTTCCACTGTCCCTAGTACCAGACCCATGCATTACCAAACCATTCACACTACAAATATGATCTGGATCAAGGACATGGCATTTCTGCCAAGTCCATTGGTTTAAGCTTTCATACCAGTTGGGAAGACAAGAGACACCTGTTCTGGCATCCCACTTACAATTAACTTGTCAAAGTATCTTCAACAGAAGCTTCCTGGCACCTTTTACCATGTGGCCACAGCATCTTGATCCAGAACTAGTTCAGACATGGAACTGACTACATTGAATCAACAACAGTTGGAACTGCCGTTTCAAGAGTTTACACTTGAGAGTCCAAGTGCAGCATAGAATCATAGAACAGTTTGTGCTGGAAGGGACCTTTAAAGGTCATCTAGTCCAACACCCCTGCAAAGAGCAGGGACATCTTCAACTAGACCAGGTTGCTCAAAGTCCTGTTCAACCTGACCTTGAATGTTTCCAAGGATGGGGCATGTACAACCTCTCTGGGCAACCTGTCCATCACCCTCATTGTAAAAGCTTTCTTATATCTAGTCTGCACCTTCTTTTAGTTTAAAACCATTACCCCTTGTCCTATCATAGACAAGCACGGCACTAACTTCTTTCAGCTTCTTTGTACCTTCTATCCTTAAAAAAAATCTGGCTTCAGGTGGCATCTCCCACTGCTTACCAGGAAGAAACTCTAGGGGTACAGTTGGTATAGTGGCTGGATAATCCTTCCGCTGCTGCTCTAGCCGTTTCCTTCTCTCCAACTCTTCCTGCTGGGCTGCTTTTGTCACGGCTTCCAGTTGGTCTTCACGCAACAGCTTTCTGAACACAAGAGCAAACAGGGAAACATGATTTGATTACATTCAAACAATTTCTTCCAAAACCATGAATGGCTGTACAGCTGGCTCAAAAGATGATTGACAAGCTCCAGGTAGTTTTTCAGCTACAACAGACTAGGAACATCATCACCAAAAGCTATAGACAAATTCTACAGCTATTTCAAGACTGTGCTTCCCAACTACAGGTAACACTACTATTAGTCAAGGGAAAGACAGAAGTTTGACAGAGCAAAATAACAAAAGGAGGAAAAATATGAGTGGGTAAGTATATACTTAAACTAGGTTATCATAGACTAGTTTTTCTATCTGAAAGGATGTTATTTATTGCTATGCAGTTTATAAATTACACAATTTCATGCAAAGAAGATATTCGGGAGGAAAAGGCATCAATTCCCCCACAAAAAATCATCACCCTGATTCTCCACTGACATAGTATTTTCAGGAACTAGGACCTCTAATGGCTTTAACAATTGTTTCAAAGGATGCTCTCAAAGCACCCTACCTTTACCAGTAATTTTCATTACTTCCAAAAGTTGCTTCCCCCACCGCTTCAGTTTCACACGTGCAGCCCTGGAAGTGAAGGCTCTTTCGCCAGAGGAGAGGTGCAGTACAAGCAGTGGTAAAATCCAGCTCCCTCAAACTAGCCTTTAAATCCACCCAACCCCACACTGCAGGGACACCTGCATCTTAATGAATTTTCAGTTTCCAAGGCCTACTCAATGCTCATTCCTTTAGCTTTAAGAAAAATCAATCTGCACAAGCTTAAATATAAACCAAAGACCACCAGCATGTTACATACAGAACAAAAGAGCCACTTGCTGCCACAGGCATTTCTGCTCCATTATGACTCCTCTGAGCATTTTATATCCTCTTGAACAAAATTTCATAGTGAATTACCACCTCACAACCTGTTCCAGAATATATGTGGTGACTTACACAATCAAACAATTACTGCTTTATAAAATCCAGGTGAACCTAATTTCCAACATTTCAGTCACCAGTCACAGCACCAGCATTCCCGCCAGCAAGTACCCAGGATAGTAGAGGGAAGGACTATATTTTAGGTTGTTTGCAATAGGATCCTCAGCAGCAGATATCTGAAACTGGATATTTACTTAATGGTGGTACTGTTTTTCAATTACATGTCTTAAAAGCCAGCAACAAATACACATTTTTTGCAATATATTCCATAACCAAATATTCGCTCTTCTGAAACACCAAACAAGTCTGCACCCACATGCAGCACTCCTGTCTGAGATCATATTACTCCCACTGGTGAAATCCTAAGGTTTTGGAAAAGAAAAGCCATCTGGTTTGCCAGCACTGGCAAAATGTAGCTCAGAAGCAAAGTCCAGAGATTTTGCTTTTACCCAAAGGGCTATATAGGACTCTAGCTCTTTCTGTCCTGCTGCTGCTTACCTTATGTTCCTCCGCATGTGAGACGGTTTCTGAGCCCTCTTCTTTTTGGTGTCCTCAGAGGCCAGGCTCTTGTGCTGGTTCTGCAAGAGTCGCTCTGCCCGCTCACTCTGAGATGAGGTAGTTGAAGTAGAGCGCTGCCATTCTCCATCCTCTGCATGTTCAACATGGTCACCACTGAACACAGCTTCCTGGGGTTGGTCTGAAAAGACAAGGAGGTAATGACATGAGAACAACTGTGCCAGGCTGGCAGCTGGCTTTTACATGACCATTCATCAGAATTTGAGCTGAATAGGAACCAACAATCCCTATTCTCACTCGTTTGCAAGGATGTTTCTCTGAGGGTCAAAACTAGGGTCCTTTCCAACAGCCACTCAAACAGCGTGTCGTGGTTTAACCCCAGCCAGCACCTAAGTACCACGCAGCTGCCTGCTCTTGCTCGCTCCCCACCCCCTTGGCGGGATGGGGAGGAGAATTGAGTGAGGGGAGGTAAAACTCATGGGCTGAGATAACAACAGTTTAATAACTGACATAAAACCAATAATGAAGGGGCTGGGGGTAGGGGGGAGAAGAATAAAATCCAAGGAAAAAACCCCAAGTGATGCTCAGTACAACTGCTCACCACCTACTGACCAATGCCCAGCCAGTCCCCAGGCAGCCATCGACCGCTCCCGGCCAACTCCCCCCAGTTTATATACTGATCACGACGTTCTATGGTATGGAGTATCCCTTTGGCTAGTTCGGGTCAGCTGTCCTGGCTCTGCTTCCTCCCAGCTTCTTGTGCACCTCTTCACTGGCAGAGCATGGCAAACTGAAAAGTCCTTGATTTAGAGTAAGCACTACTTAGCAACAACTAAAACATCAGTGTGTTATCAACATTATTATCATACTAAATCCAAACCCCAGCACTGTCCCAGCTATTAAGAAGAAAAATAACTCTATCCCAGCCAAACCAGGACAGAGTGTTAAAAAGTTTTCAGTGAAGGGTCTGTTCCCAGGGAAAGCCAAGACTAACACTGCTCAACCCAGCCCAAAAGTGTTCTGACAAGAAAACAAGGCAAAATTATTTCAGTCCACGCAGAGCACTTGCTGCCCCTAAGGGCCTGTTTTCCTACAGGGCCCCAATGAGCTCTGATTAAAATAAGGAACTCAAATCTCTTTTTCTTTGTTTCACAGCATTCAAGTGGGGCAGAAATTTCCATTTATATGACACCTGCGTAACCATCTTCCAATTTAACAGAACGCACCATGCAAGAGGTTATCTGGTTCAAACACTGGATCATGGCTTGGCAGGCAGCTCAGTGGTTTTATCACCAGGCTTTACTCTCACGGTAACTTCTGGCAAGCTTTTTTAAAAACAAAAAGTGGCAACTCTTTCTACATTATAAATCACACACATTTCTTTTTCTCTGCATTCTCCTATTTTCGGACTTCCATAAGTGGCTGATTTCAGTCTTAAAGCACTGTGTGAAATGACACCTTGTTCTAGGCGACATTTTGCTCTTCAACAGGATGCCAGTGACCAAGCTAATGCTTGCAGAGCACAGAAAGGAAATGTTTCTGTTCAAAAGCTTCCCTTGAAGTAAACTGCTTCTGACAAGCCTTGTAATAGCTTCTTTGAAGCATCTTGTCCCCTTGTGTCAGGCAAAGAGATACCCTGAACCTCATCTCATAATCAGCTTTCTTGCTTATACTGTGTATCTGAGCTAATGACTGAACTGAAATGACACTTAGAACTATGGAGAAGGAACGAAGATATCAATGCAGAAGAATATGGCAGATGAAGTAACACACAACCAACAAGCATCACACTGTGACTCCGTAGGATCTGGAGACAAGAGCATCCCTTCTCAAAAAGCTGGGAGCTTAAATGAAGGATGCTTCAGTAGAGCACATTGCATGTACAGGCAACTCTACAGCTGCTGCTTAATACAGCTGCCAGTTAATATGCTTATTAAATTAACCTTACCACCAGTATCACCTCTTAAAATCAAGATGACAAGAACTAGATTCACACCTTGGACCAAAGCACCAAATTTGCAAGCTTCCTCTCCAGACATCCCATCAGACCCACTCCAGCATTTGCCTGAAGTCTGTCAGAATCCATTTAGGACTTCAGAGCTCACCCCACCATGGCCCAATACCAGCAGAGCAGCTCAAACTTTTCTGTGAACTTCAGTCCCAGCCAGCTGTGCACATACGGGAAAAACAGGTATCCACAACTTATGGGATGAAACAGATCTCATGATGAATGCAAGAGTTATGTTGCATGTGAAAATAAAAGCAAATGGGTTTGTTGCTACAATCACGGTAGTTCTACCACAGCCAAGGTCTTAAAGCCCTGTTCTTGCACCATGTCTCCTTAAATTTACAAGCTCAGATATCACGCAACAGATTCACTTGTGGACAGAGAACTGTGCTGGGAATAAAACCAGTTTCCCAGGCTTCCCAGACAAGAGCTCTGCTATTTGAGCTACAGACACATTTTAGTCACATTACCTGCAATTCTTCAGCACTGTTTCCTTCCCCCCACCCCTCTCAACTCCTGGTTATATAACTAGATCAAAAGATTGGATGAAATAGGGCAAAGGGAAGCAGGGAGGCTGCACACGTGATCACATGCTCCGGGATGAGTCATTAAACCAGTGACTATCCTGGAGACAAACACTGCCATGGTTACACTGCTGCCATCTCACCCTGGGCCCAGGGGACCTTGACAAGGCATCAGAGAGCACAAAGTCATGCTTGTTTGGAAAAGGAAGCACTTCCCTCCCCACACCCCAGTAATTACCCACATCACCTCCTTAGGCAGCGACTCTGCCACTCGTGCCATGCCGGGCAAGGGTGCCTTCAGGGCAAGGGGTGATGCTAACAAAATCCAAAGGCTCAGCAGCCCAAAGGTGAGGCCATTACGTGTCTCCTCTGTATGTTTTCATATTTGTTGTGTAACTCCTATAGACTCATTCCACCTCTGCATTTTACCTTTTCTTTCCTCTTAATCATACATAATACAAGCTCTGGAGAAACCTACACACAGCTGGATCAGACAAGTTTTTCTAAAATATAATTCTCATCTGACCAGAGCCTGGAAGCCCAAAATCTGATGATAAACGTGGTCCTGCACCAAGTACAGGCCCCTACCCACCACAGCCATGTCTGCTCAGGTTGGTGTTTGTCCTGCCAACACAAGCTCTGAGGTGAGGAACACAATCTGTGTCTCAGCCCACATTCCTGACACATACGCATCTCGACACCAAGATCTCTTCCACAGTAGCAACAGTACCAAACATCACACTGATTCAGCTGCAGTGGGATTCAGAAGACAGCCAGCTTCCTGAGGCTGGTCCCATCCTTGCCACTACAATGAATAAAGCTGCTTTTCACAAAGCTTAACACAATGATAAAATCACAAGTCTAACCATGCAACAGCTCCCACCACACCTGTGACATGAGCAGGCAGTTACTAGCAGGAGTTGTTTTGTTGCTATTTTATGTTGAATTCGCCTAACTCTTGCCGCATACAAAAAGCGAGGCTCCCTGCTGCAGCCCTGTGGCTGCACTCCAGCACGGTGAGTTCCAAGCTGTGTAACTGGGACCCACACTGGGACAGAAATGCGTTAAGAAACAAGAACTACACACATGCAAACCTATTTTGTACAAGAACAGGTTTGATCTTTGGGTTGGAGGGAGTGTGGGAACAGCCTCATTGAACAGGTCCCATAAGATAATCAATGGAACAATTTCTGCCCCAATTTTGCCAAGCCTACATGTACAACAGAAATACAATTATGGTTTTGTAACAGGAGCTCTACATGCTACTTTGACATGGCTATACAAGTAGCTTTTTAAACAACAAAAAATTCATCAGCCATGTTTGCATGTTGGCAACTGCCTGATCATGCTTAAGCTGTTAGCGCACTCTAGGAAGACCTGGGCAGTTATCCACATTGCCTCAAGGAGAAAGGCACTGCTACCAGCCCATGGCTAACCCAGCACAGCCTCGCACAGGGAGACCAGCCATACTCACCCAAGCACAGCTGAGCAAAAGAGTAGGTCCAAGTCCGCTCAGCAGAAGACAGCCATGGGTCAGTCATGGTTGCCAACAAGGATGTAAACCCATCCCATGCTTACACACTGAGCGTTGAGAATAAGCTGGACTCACACCAGCTCTGTTGCATGTTTTGCGTTGTGCTCACCAGAAGAGGCACAAGATCTACAGAGAGGGTTTCCTGAGGGTAGTGGTGATAGCATCAATGCAGACAGTGAACTTGTCACGCAGCTGCTCCTTCAGATGGGTTACGGCTCTGAGAGGTCCCCAAGCAGTTCCCACTGGTCCTCAGTTACAGACACCCGCACACTCCCAGGCACTCTGTCCTGTAAGGCAGCCTGAATGCCAAGAGGGGCATGACTATCCTTTCTCATGCACTTTATATAGAGATTTAAAATGTGCCTGCACGATTAAAATCCCATAGACCTGACTACAGCACAGCTCTGGTTTGTGCTGCAGATCAGGGGTGGCCAGTTTTCTTTGCTCAATCAGCAGCAGCAACCACCGCCCCCAGCTGTACATACAAGCAGAGGGAGGTGTTCGGCTTCTCGACCGACACTTGCTTATTACAGTTTAGAAGTCTCTGTCAGGAACAGTCGTGACTGCTCTGTATAACTCTGCTTCAGATGTTCCCTATGTGGTGTGACTGCCAGAGCTGCCCCTAAACACTGCACACCGGTGTGACTCATGATGCATAACACAGCAAAAGATTTGTCCTACAGTTGGGCACTTCCTATTCCACCCAAGCTTATAAAACTCACTTCATCACCTCCTTCTTGCAGAATACTCTCAAACTTCCCTTAAAACAGCACAGGATGCAGCCTGGAGAATATTCTCTAGCATCTTCAACTCACCAATGAATTGCTCTTGACACATACAGCCTGCTCTGCAAACAGGCTCTGCTGGCTGTGAAGTATCATGAAGCAGCAGGTGTGTTTTACCGAGGTGCAAGCTTTCTGTAACAGAGTCTTCTCCTGACACCAAGGTGTGTGAGAAACAGTTATAGCTGCATCCAATCTCCACGCTCCAAGACAAACCTCAGTGAGTCCAAGTGTCTGTGCACAGACAAGTAAACATCCATAGCTTGACTCTAGCAACAGTCCAACACTCCTAGGAGTACAGAAATGGCCATTCAGGATGAGAGGGTCCCCTACCGGAGGCTGCTG
This sequence comes from Ibycter americanus, assembly GCA_035590275.1. Lineage (NCBI taxonomy): Eukaryota > Metazoa > Chordata > Aves > Falconiformes > Falconidae > Ibycter > Ibycter americanus. The sequence continues at coordinate 1,126,292 of JAVJGI010000050.1, read as the reverse complement.
CACAAGGTGCTCCAAGAGACACCTTGGTGGACAAAACACTGTGTAAGATGATTACTTCCTGGCCTCCTCAGTTACTAGCTAGCTAACGTGGCTAGCTAGAGATACACTCTCCTCGTCGGAAGCCAACTTCTCTGCCAGGGTAACTCCAACGATTCCAGGGAAGGCATACCACTGAAACCCAGACACTTCTTTATTTCTAAAATCATTTCACTACAGAAACTCAGAATACCAAATAGCACTATTTTGCTGAGTCTTTGGGCATTATTTCCTACCCTAAGGACAGGGACGTGCACGCATTGTGAGGAAGGCAGCTGCATGCAGAGCAGCAAGGAGTTAATTCTTGCTTTGGGAGCTCTCTTTTGTCCTGCACAAAGAGCAAGGAGCAGTTAAATATTATTGCAGGCATTCTGGGAACTTCCATGCAGTCTGTGGGCAATAGCTTGTCAGAGACTAGCTAGTACCAGCTCGTACTACTACAGCCGGTACTGAGCTGTCAAAGCAAGAATGGGAGGAGCACTGAGGGATGGCACAAGAAAGACTATTGCACAGCTCCAGCTGCAACACTCACAGCCACTGACACACTGAACTACAACTGTGCCAAAGGCTAGAGAAGCGACTCTGCAGAGCAAGCCTGACTGCAAAGGCACTGACAGGCGGGAAGATGTTCTCTGGGGTTATGTGATGTTTTCCCAGTTCACTGGGTACTGGAGAGGTGTGTAGGTAATGCCAGAGTTTAACCATACTTGGTACCTGGAGAACAGCAGTTCTCTAACTGCTGCGGCACAGCAATCATCTGAGAGGCTGGCAACACTCAGAGTGCTCCAGCTCGTCCTGTATTCAGCTATGGAATATAAATTAAATATTTTCAGAATATTCTTTCTCCGTCTGCAACTGATGCAGCTGTTGTGTGGATGCCATGCAAGGAGGGAGGAGAGGTGTGTGCACAGAGCACCCTCCCACAGAGGTGGCGTTACAAAAACACCTGAGCACCCCATGGCTGGAGGCTGGAAATCCTTACCAAACCCGCAGGGACTGTGTAGGCCAAAGCAAGGGGGGAGCTCAGACTCCCTTCCTCAGGCCCCACCTGCTGCGACACCGGGGAAAGCCACCAAGCTCCCTCCCAGGGCCTGACAAACATCAACACCAGGTTCCCTCCTCCTGGAGCACTGGGAAAGCCACCCTGCAGAGGGGACGGAGGGGGACGCAGCCCCTCTGGCGACTCGGGGGCCACGGCCACCCCCTGCAGCCGCTATCAGGGCAGCTAATTAGCAACAAGACTTTGTTCTCCTCAGAAAATAATCGGGCTCAGTCTTCGAGGGCAGGACGCCCCTCCCAGCCACAACTGCTTAACAAAGCCCTAATTATGTCAGCATTATATAACGCGGCACACCTACCCCCCCGCGCCAGCCGCCCGCAGCACCCGCTTGGCCGCGGTGCCGCCAG
>JAVJGI010000050.1:1081020-1124626 GCA_035590275.1 Ibycter americanus | reverse complement strand
GCCCCGGCCAGGCGGGCAGCCAGGCTGTGCGCCTCGGGCAGCGGGGTGTGCGGCCCCCCGCCCCGCGCTGTATGCTGTCCCCACTCGACTCCAGCAAAACGCAGCCCGCTGGTCAGAGGAATGACCGACTTCCAGCACTGCTCTCAGGCCAGCTCTGCAGCCGGCTGCAATGGTCGGTGTCCTGCTGAGTCACAGCCACAGTGCTGCGAGACACAAAGGCATCCTGGGGCTGAGCCTGCCCAGCCCCAGAGCTCGCCGGCTCCCAGGGGAAGCTTCCCTCACCTGTCAAACAGCACATACATCAGCTCCAACATCTTCATTCCCAGTGCTGATTTATCTAGGAGTTAACCACCGCAGGTCTGCTGCTCATACTTGTCACTGTAACCAGACACAGAGACTGTCATATTGGTGTAACAAATAGCGCTGCTTGAAGCCCGAGTAACACATTTTTCATTTCTCTAGGTATCTGTAAAGCAATCAGTCGCTGTGGGTTCAAGACACCTACGTGAAACCTGCAGACTGCTGGTGAGATGGCTGGGCTGCCTTCACCCCCAGCCCAGGACCAGAGGACAGAGGGCAGAGAGAAGTGAAATGAGCTCTAACGAAACCACCACCAGCACGGGCTCTGTGGGCCAGAGCCCCGGGAGGGAGCCAGACCAGGAACACACAAAAGCCAAACCCATCTCCAGACTCCTTCTTGGGCAGGAAGCAAGCCCCGATCGATAGAGAACTTTAAAAGATAAATTATAAGACAGCACTGCCCTTCTTTTCTTCCTTCAGATGTCTTTCAGCATATCAGTTACTGATGAGGTTACGCTGCAGAAAAAAACCTCCTTTCCTGGCCCGAAGGAATCCTTCAGGAGCAAAAGGCAGCAGAACTGAAGGGCAGGAGCAAGGAAGCTACCACCCAAAAACCAAAGGGAAAGGAAGCAGCCAAGAAGCGCCGAGAGGCAAACTGAAACATCAAATAGCCAACTTTGGTGACAGACAATATATCTTCTAACCCTGGTATTATGCAAGCAGAACCAGGCCCCAAATACCCAAGAGCTCTTGTTCTGGCTGGGCCTCAACGCTGCAGACGCCGAGACCCGGGTTACATAAACACCGAAGAGCACTTATATAACCGCTGTATGGCATGGCCGGCTGCCACCCACGCCACCGCAGGTACCTGCCCCGCGCAGCCCCGCGGCCGCTGCGCCCAGCCCCTCCGGCACCGCGCTCCCATCCCAGCACAAGCCCCCGAAACACAGCGCCAGTGGGTGCCCGCCAGGCCGTCCTCCCCCTCACCGGCACCATGGAGGAAAGGCTGATGGCTACCCTAGAGTACCCGCCAGTCTCGGGTCCCTTTCCAGCTCTGATGTGCTCAGAGGAGGGTTGTGAAATTGCAAATCAAACATTTTCATAGTGCTTGGACATGGCAAGAACTGGAGAAATGTAGAACGCTGCTGCTACCTGGCATCCCTCTTCCAGATATATAATCAAAATTACTTTTCCCAATAAAAGTCTTCAAACCTAAAATGTAAATTGCCTCCTCCTCCTGAGCCCCCGGCCTCGCACAGACACCGTGGGCATTAGTCAAGACAGGGAAACAAAGCCAGGAAACACACCCGTTAAGGTAGCGAGCAAAGCAGGGATGAGTTACATTTGTCCTTTAGCCGGGGGTGTGTGAGAACAACCCAGTTACATAAAACTGCTGCACCGAGTCAGGAAGTGTCTCAGGCTCCACTGCCGGGAAGTTTTCAACAAGCTGCTCACAGGAGGGAAGCGAAACCTCCCCTTGCTGGTTATCCCAATTAACTAGTAACCCAGAATATAGTTTTGCCAGCCAGATTACAAAAATTACTATAGGGATCTTACCCACAAGCAACCAGATTTAGTCATCAGATCTTATTTATTTTTCACAATAGCCCAAACCTTTTTTTTTTTAACAAAAAATCTGCTCTATTCTATTAAGGTAGATAAATACTGATTTAGGTAACAAAGATTAATGTCCTCTCCCAACTTCAGAAAATAGATGCATACAGACGCTTGACATGTTCCCAGCACAGTGAATCCAGCTGGCTACTACCATGACTCTTCTAGGGATAAATTTCAGGGACTAAGAAAAGAGGACGAGTAGGGGAACAAGCATTCTGCATTATGCAATGATTACATAAGCATTAGTTTACACTAGATAGCTGGGAGTTGTGGTATTAGCTTTATACCAGAATACCCTCGGAGCAATGAGAAATAATAAAGAAGGGATTATTGCTGCCACACGCTTCCAAGGCCACCAAAATGGCAAACAAACAATGAGCACAAGCGAAACTTTAATCTCTGCCTCAAGACCTCACCATATCGTTGTTCAGGACCTGTTAACAGAGAAGGGGGAGAAGACAGTTGATACTCACTCCTAATTTAAGAGAGTAGCATGGAAAACAATTCCAGCATAAAGCATCCTTAAGCATCTGAATGTTCCTTTGTTGTGGCTCATAATAGTATACGAGAAGAGAGATTTCAAAATTATAATACCTGGCATTTGCACTATAGTTCAGTGTCAAAGGAGTTCACAAGCATGACATGGTCCGGTCCACACAATAACCTGTGAAACACCCTCCTGTCCATCTTGCAGAGGAGGAAACTGAGGCAAAGAAATGAGGTAGGCATCACTGCTGAGTAACTCCCAAGTTGCTGGCTCCCTGTCATACACTCCAACCAACAGGATCTCTTTCCTCTCCTTAAATATAATTTCCTACTTGGAAAAACAAAACATAGTTGTGGATTTTTTAGAACCATAACAAAGCACAGAACTTCAGCCACATTGCTGCCTTCTGCTTCAGTCTCTAAAGTAATTTCAGAGGAATTTTTAGGGACTCTGTTTAATAAGGGAGGCATCACTTGGGAGAAAAATGCAAATTGTTGAGTTTGAGCCTGTGTGCCACCACATTCCACTGGCACTTCTCCCATCAACCGCAGCCAGAAAAGTGACCGAGAGCACTGGAGAAAGCTAATAAGACCAGGATGAAACATCATCATTCAAAGCACAATGTGTTTCTATTTTCCTTTTCAAAATATCGGTGCTGCTTTGTGTGCTGCTAAGAGTTTGACAAAGGGCTGCAAAGTTGATCATGGCAATCAGACTCACATGAATTGAAGCCACGATGTCACAAGGACACAACATCCAAATATGTAACACCCTGAAAGCTAAGCACATCACAGCCTGGGGGAAAAAAAAAGCACCAGTTCCTTCATAAGGTTGCTAAAATTACAACCACCTCTACGGTCAAAAAAGAAGCATATGTATATATGGGGAGGAGCCAGGGTTCTTTAAATAAGAGACGTTTTTCCTGCAGGGCAACAGGGGGATAGGTAGTGTACTGCAACAAACCTTGATTTACTAGCTGGTGGGTGCTACCATAAAAATAATTAAAATCCTCCCTAACTTTCCACAAACATTTCAAAAATAATGAACAGGCAGCACAGCACTGCATATTCAAGTGCTTGCTACTTTGAAGACCCCAAAGAAGTGTTCAGGCACCTGAAGTGAGAAAAAGCCACATAAACCAGAGAGGAAAAGAAACACGGACCAGTGGTTGAAGCACAAAGGCAGGGAAGAACACCATGTGTCAGTTCTGCCCTGGACTCACTCTGTGACCTTGTGCAGTTTTATCATCCTGTCTGGGGACAAGAAGGCTATGGAGAAGTGGGACAGAGACCCTCCTGGATCCACCAGCCAGAGCACAACCACTTTAGATCATTTACAAATGCTTCCTCAAACAGAGATAAATTTTCCCACTGGTAGAGCAGACTGTGATAAACCTTGTCCCAGACATTGTAACTTGATGAGCAGTGCTGTACAAAGAGTCCATTTGCACTCTTGCTCTCTTATGTTTGTACAAGTGACCCCAAAAAAGCTTTCCACCCAAAATTTTTGAAAAGCCTCTAACCTTGCATTCTTCCTCTATGACCTACAGTCTCATTTCCAAAAGCATCCTCCCCTCCCCATCTTCTCTTTTTATACCTATTATCTAGACTGAGTTACATAAGCCACTTGTATCACCCAGATTCCTCATTTATCCAAACTTATTTTGTATCATAATTCCTTTTTCTTCTCATTTCACATTCTCCCAGAATTAGCTTCTTTGTCCTGCCAACACAACCGAAGAAATAAGAAAGCAAGAAGAGATGGATGTTGGGGTTTTGTTTTCCCCCCCTAGAATTACCTCCCACTGACGGACAGCAAACACAGCATGGCTTAGTTCTATAAAAACTCCTCATGAAGACCACACTGCACTGGACTCCAATAATAAACCAGGAACCCAGAGCTAGAAGTCCTGGGAACGATTCTTGATCAGCCTATTAAGTTCATAGCATGAACTTTGGAGGTAATTGCCACGTGAACAAGGTGGAAGCAGCTTGGCATCCTGGAGTACCTGACCTCAAAGTAACAAGTTAAATTACAAATTTAAAAAGGTCTTCAAATCTGAACAAAATTTTTTCTCCAACACACAACATTCTCCCACCAGCAAGCAAACTAAGTGGCAGCCATCTCAAAACTGTAAACCTCTGTTAAAGTTTCACCAGCATCTTCTGTTTGATAGGGGTGAGGGAAAAAAAAGAGCCAAGTAGCTCTTAGTCTATTAGGCACTAATTAGGGGATCTGCAGCAAGCACCAACAGCTCTGCCTGGTGCCCAGGCTGCTGCCCAGTCACCAAGCCACCAAATATTTCACTGATAAAAGCAGCTCTCAAAACTCGTATCAAGTAGGATGTTGGGGGAAAGTACATACAAGAAGTTGAAGAGGGTGGGGTAGAGGACACTGGACATAACTGGCTCCCCTCTTGCTAAAATTTACTTTTGCAGCATTACACTATGACAGCAGCAGAAACAGTACCAGCCAGACCCAGAATGTCACATCACTGAAGTCTTCAGAATTAAAAGCACAAAGAAAGAGCTTCCTTCTCATGTGCCTTCCATCACACCAATAAGCACCGCAAGACTGAAAATTCAACCATTTCCATCCCTGCCCACGAACTGAAAGCTGAGCCCCACAGAAGTCTTAGTTCCTGATGCATTTTGCTAGCCACTGAGTAGGGTGCTCCAGCACAGAGGTGGAATGAATGGTCTGTAACAGGAAATCAAGTGGGAAAAGAAAACGGGGAAAAAAAAAAAATTTTAAAAAAAAAAATCAACCCACAAAAAACCCAACCTGTGTCCTACCTGGAAACTGCTGAGACTCATCCAAGAGTAACATGCTGCTCAGTGCACTGATGCAAGACCTCTGCCTGTGACTCTGCCCCAAGACTTGTTCAGCGTGGCCGCACGCTCTCAGCCCTTCTGCTATTCTTGTCTCAGGGTCTTCAGGACAAAAGTTTCCAGTCACTCCCGACAACTCCTTATCTCTGCCTGCAGCTCAGCGAGCAGTAAATCCACTCTCACTGGCTGTTCAGCTTGCAAGCGGGAAATGCCTCCTGATAAAACAGTCCACGGTACAGGCAGGGAAACCTGCACTTAAGGTTTCTGAAAATAACTTTGGTAAATAGCTCCTAGTGCTTGAATCCACCCAGCCGGTGTGCCGGGAATCGGTGCGCATATATCCTCCCTGCACCCAGCCGAGACGGACCAGGGTCACTGTTACACTGTTATATAACTAGTTAAATATGCCTCGTGTTCAGCCTAAATAAAAATTGTCACCCTTTCCTCCCCTGCCTGGAGAGTCAAACACCACAGCCCTGCCCGAGGTAGCTGCTGCTCGGCTGGTGACCGCTGCCTGGAGCTGTGCTGCCCGGCCGGTTTGGCTTCAGTCACTGCTCCCGATCAGATCATCGGGAGCAACCTCAGCTATGCCTGGGAAAAGAGTTTTAGAAGAGAGAAGAGCAGGGAGGCTGAGTGGGTGTGTACGGGGGAGGTCTCCTCTCTCTCCCTCCTCTCCAGCGAGCGGCTGAGTTGCACGCCGTTCAGATCAGATGGGATCCCATTCACTGAGCCGGTGATCCAGTTCAACTAGTGGCAGAGATCAAGACTGGGAATAAAATAAAAATCCTTACATAACCATTCAGGCTCCAGCGGGGCCCCATGCAAGGGGAATCCCAACAGACAACAGGACGTTCGGAACAGGGGACACGCAGGGCCATAACCCCGCTTCCAAGCTTGACAGCACGAAAGGAAAAGAGGGGGGGAAATGAGCTGCAAAAGTAGTACAGCCTTTCGGCTTTGAAAACAATCTCGGTATCTGTGATTTTATGAACTATTTGCATGATGCCTGTTAACTTCCAAGAAACCTGGACAACTGAGACTGAAACCTGAGCAGTACGATGCGAGATGCGAGCTGGTAACCTGTTTGCACAGTAATAGGTGAAAGAGCATCCTGTTCGCTTCGTTAAATCAGCACATTGTACAGCACTGCTAGTCTGCAGAAGGCTCTCAGTGCAGCAAACAGACTGTGAATGAGATTTCGCAGTTTTTAGGAAACAACCTGTCAGAATTTGGGGAGTGCAAGCTTATTGTAAGCGAGCCTTCCTCCCCGTCATCCATCTGCACCAGAAGGACAGGTACAAGAGAGAATAAGTAAGCACAGGAGAGAATAAGTACTTTAAAGCTGTGGTTGAACCCCTAAAGGCTAACCACCATGCCTAACCTTCTTCAGTGCTACAGACTTTTTCCATGCCTGATTCCCTTCAAAGGCATATCCGGTGCCAGTAACAAGTGGCTGACCTGGGCTGAATAGACACATAATGAAATCGGCTCCCTCCTAGCGAGTGTTTGTCCATGGAATGAAGTGAGCTTTTTCCTTGGAACAACCAGCAAGTGAGAGTTGGGAAGACCAGGATGGGCAGAAGCAGCCCCAAGCAGGCTGTCTCTGAGCAGCCTTGGCACAGATCTACAGGACTGCAGGACAACAAGCTGCACTCGTAACGGTAAAAGGTTGATCTAAAGGTCTGCAAACACAGCCGGGGCAAAGCCTGGTTACCCTTTATGTGAGTCCAGCCATTTTTATCAGACCTTTCATTTGAGAGGGTGGTAGGGCACAGTAAATGCTCGCTACCATAAAAACATCCTTGTTGCTTCAGGGTACATCACAACCTGGAAACAAACCCAAGGTGCTATTTTCATAATTAGAGCCATATAAATTTTACCAAATAAAAGACGAACTGTATTAAAATTAAGAGGCTCAGTAACAAGACAGCCTTTCACCTATGTCACAGATTCAAATACCCTGGCTGGTACACAAGAACATACGGTGTTTATCAAGGGGGAAAAGAGGGACAAATATATTAAGAAAAGTACATAGCTAGGGACCTTGCAGCAGACCTTATAAGGACTTTGTAGGGTTAGAATAAATAAGCAAACATGACCTCAGCATCTGACCTAACAGATTTATGAAACCGGGAAGCAAGATTTAAAGACAAGTATTTGTGGTAAGTACCCAGTTGCATTTACAAGGCATGCTGTACTGGTTTTGGCTGGGATAGAATTAATTTTCTTCATAGTAGCTAGTATGAGGCTGGATTTGTGCTGAAAACAGTGTTGGTAATACAGTGATGTTTTCATTACTGCTGAGCAGTGCTTACACAGAGTCAAGGCCTTTTCTGCTCCCCACCCCACCCGCAAGCAGGCTGCGGGGGAACACAGCTGGGACAGCTGAGCCCAACTGACCCAAGGGATATTCCATACCATAGGACATCATGCTTAGCATATAAAGCTGGGGGAAGAAGAAGGAAAGGGGGATGTTTGGAGCAATAGCATTTGTCTTCCCAAGTAATCATTACATGTGAGGGAGCCCTGTTTTTCTGGGGACGGCTGAACACCCACCTGCTGATGGGAAGTAGTGAATGAACTCCTGTTTTTTGCTTCGCTTGCGGAAACAGCTTTTGCTTTACCTATTAAACTGTCTTCATCTCAACCCACAAGTTTTCTCACTTTTACTCTTCCTATTCTCTCCCCCATCCCACTGTGGGGGGAGTGAGTGAGCGGCTGTGTGGGGTTTAGTTGCCAGCAGGGGTTAAACCATGATATATGCTTATTACAGCAATCAAACACGAGGAAAATGGAAGTTCAATACACTGGGGGAAACAGGCGACCTATACCTGTCCTTCCACTCGCAGCAACAGAAAGGGAAATTCCTTCTTCACTTTAGTGTGCAAAATGGAAATGGATTTTTCTAGCTTTTCTGCTCACAGCAACCTACTGGTGAGGCCATCACTGCTAGCCATGATAAATACGTATTCACACAGCCAAGAATTAGATCTGCCAGAAACAGTCAGTTTATAAAATGATCTCCTCATGGAAGGTAATCTTGTTACAGATAAGCCCATTTACTGAATAGCTTTTCTGTGAGGCCAGCCTTGCCAGTAAGGAATAATGTTCTCCCCCTACAGGGTCTGAAATCTTACCTAGCTGTCATGCCTCACCTACCTCATGCTTAAACCACAGGCTCTTTACAATTGTATGACTGTGCTATACATCAGAAGAGGCTTCTCAAGAAACCATTGTCACTTGAGAGATTCCCTTGCTAACAACACAGGAGACTCCCCTGTTAAAAGAAAAATCTCTATAAAGTTTGTATTTTCACAGAATATCAAGATAAAGGCCCTTCAGAACATGGTTTTTATTCAACTGGAAAGTCTTTTCAGCAGCAATGTCAGCATCCCTGAGCACTGCAAATTAGTAAGGGTTAAAGCTCACACCTAAATCTGCCTGCACACACAAGAAGGTCAATTGTAAAGTTTTTCAGGACACTAGCAGAGAACATTGGAGATGGGGTGGCAGGTAGGGTGTGGGGAAATCAACCTACACTCAGTTCAGCTAAGAAGTTTCAACAAAATGTCCCAAAACACATCACAAGTGACTCTCCTTCCCCATCCTTTCAAGCTGGAGTAGCTCATTCCCCATCCTCAGCCTGTTCTCCACCTTGACCCTGGTTCTCTCAGCCCACTGCTCCCCTTGCTGAGCTCTGCAGGCTGAGCAGCTCCGGGACTCGTCGACATTGACCTGATCTGAGCCCACCAAGCGCAGCATGGGTGAGAAGCACTGGATCCATGATGTGCCACCATGCTCTTGGCCCCTGCACGCCAGGGTGATTCTCTTCTCTGCAATGATTGCCCCATGTGCTGTTCACCTTCACTGCGGCCCTGAAGAACAGAAAAGACCTTCCTTCCCCATCCTCAACTGCTCCATACTGGCTGTGCAGTCCCTTCCCACCCCACAGCTTCCTCACATGCTCCACATCCACCAGCTGCTTCTGCACACCCCACTGATCTCCAACAAGTAGAGAAGCTGCCTACAAATCTGAATTGTTTGTAAATTATTAAACACAAACTAGGCTTGACAGCCAAATTTCACTCTTTATTATCAGCTGCTAGTAGCACATACAAATATTAAGGCCACTTTCCCTGTCCTGTTTTCCACGTTGGTTCTCAGTGTTGTTTTACCAACATGGAAAACACACAAGAATATCAGATTGAGTTGGTTATGGTATACGGTGGTGTTTAGCAACCTAAAACAGTTCAAACAGAATCAAACTAACTACACAACACTATTTGTTGACAACTGAGTATTGCTGGGTTTTGAGAATCATTTGCTTTTTAAACACTGCACTGTAAATAAAAACTCTTTTGGAGTAAGATCTAAAGTAACCATGGAAAACCAGAGGAGTCTTTCCATTTACTTTAGTGAGTTGTGAACTGAACCGTAAGGATACCATTTGATCAATCTAGTACTTCTCATTTTATTTGGATTCATATAAATATTGCTTTATTTTTTTCCCCACACTCATCTAAATCATAACTAAGGGGAGGAAGCTGTACATAATGTAATAAAAATCTAATCACACAAAATACAGGTGATGATGAAACACAGTGCCTTCTGCAAATTCTTCTCAGACCGTTACTGTGGCAAAACACACACTGCTTCAGACTTCAGCCCCAGGCTTTCAAAGGTTGTTTAAAGGTGTTGAAGAAAACAAGCTGTTATTAAACAAGAGGTAATGATTTTAAGTCAAAGTATTTATATCATAGATATTTATCATCATCTTAATCAAAGCTAAATCCATTGAGTTGCAATCCCAGTTATATTCAATAAACTGATTCTCATCTCTTCCTACAACTTGCTACACTTCTGTTGCTGAAGATGACACAATGTATTTGTGCAACATAGAAGAGTGATTTCATTTCAATTATCATCTAAGTGCAAATTTGACACAAATCACAAGCTAAGAGTACACAAAAGTGCCATTTTAAAATTGCTTCTAATAGTTCGAGTATTTAAATATTTTACATAGATTAAGATTACCTACAGATGTTTTAATTGCAAAATTTGTTTTGACAGAGATTTAAACTAGAAGTTTCTGTTCACCTAGCCCAAAAAGATTTTATCTTGCAGCTTTCTCCTGTCTCGTTCCTATTTGCATATTTGCAAGTGAAAATAATATCTTCTGACTCCTACTTAGAATTTTTTTGAGACTGAGTCAGTGAACTGCATGTTGAAGAAAATGTGAACAAGACATTTTCAACATCTGTAGTACAAACTACTGTTATTAAAATAAATAAAAAAACAGGGTATTGCATCAAAACCCCTTGATCCAAATAATGGGCCAGATGCTTCTGAATTTTTCTATATTTTCTATATAGGCAGTTTTCTATAAAGCCTAAGCAGGAAATTAAAACAACAAATAAAGCAAATAACTGTGATGTGATATTGTGTTTTAAAACCTGAAGAATACTTCTAATTTAATTAAAACAGTTCCCTCTCCTTCCAAACTTGCTGCTGTTTCTTGGCAAAAAATGTACAACGTATAGCTGCTACATGTGTATTTTATTTAACTAGTCATCAAAACCAGCAAAATACCAGATAAATTAAGGAAAAGTAAAAATAAGGACCCCTTGCATAGTTTAAATTCAAATGCCAAACAGAGAAATGTTTCACGTAGTACATTCGAAAATAAAAGGAGCACTGCCTAACATGTAAAGCAGAGGATTTTCACTTTGGCTTCATCACACTTATAAGGTGACCTTGGCAAAGTCACTTTGCCACTCCTTACCTGTTCAAGAAGGAAAACACCACATTACAAATTTGCTAATTAGTTTCCTTGTGATTTCATCATGGTTTCAGAAGCTGCAGATGATGCAGTATGGTATCTATTAGCACTGACTAGGTGTGGTACAAAGCTGACTACTGGAAACATACATGGGGAACAAGGTACCAGACAAGAGAAGTGACTGTCCTTTGTTAGAGATTCTCTGGCTTTGTAAAAAGAGGAAAGCAAGTTTTTGGCCAAGAAAGCACAATGCTCATATGCTGCAAAGCCTATCAGAAAAGCAGGAAGAAACAAGATACTCCTCTCCACAGAAGACTTGGAGCAATTCTTTGTTCAGCTAATAACTGCGCTCTCACTGACCCTGCTCCCCATGCATTCATGTTACTCTCATGTTTGCAGCAGCTTTAAGAAAAGAGCATGTGTAGCTACAGGTAAAAAAACATTTGGAAAAAATCCATGTACATATATATAGAAAATGCAGAGCCATAGATGTGGGCTGTTCGTGAGCCACATAGAAGGGATTTCTATTTTGTATTCCATCATACGTAATAGATCAAAGTGAAGGAGGAAGAAAAGAGGGGGAAGAAAAGCATAGCTAGTTATAACACATCATTTCACAAGATCAGCCAGTCCCTGTGCCCAGTCAGCGGGTCTGAAGGAAGGAAAGCTCTATCGTCATCACCTCCTTTTAAAGAAGTAAAGCAAGTCATTACTCCAGGTTATATAACACTTAGACTATGCCAGACTTTGTGCCACCCTCTAGAAAAGGAAGCCGCTGTCAGAGAGCCTGGGAGGCGGGCAGAGGAACATTTTCATCCAGAGCTTCCCCCTGCTCAGGCTAAGCAGAGGAGACTGGAAAGTGTCCACACTTTTAGACAGAGCAGGCAGACGGCGAAAGGCTCAGCGACTGACCTGCAACATCGTCAGTCTGTAATTCCCTGCGAAGGGGGCTGGGGGGACAGCACTGTCAGCATCTCATCCTTCCTTCCCACAGCAGCCGTCAAGCCACACCTCACCCTGCTGAGAATAACCTAGTTCACAGGGTTAGTTAAAATGCTGGAATCAGTCAATAAAACCTCCACAAACCCCAGGCGCCACTCCTCCCCACACTCCTCTCCGTTCCTGTTACCTTCCCCTATTCCTCCCAGATTCATGGGCACACAGCCTGTAGACAAAGGACCTCCACCTGCCTCTATCACCCCCCGACAACCAAAACTGCCCCAACAAAAATATAATGCCCGGCAAGGCAATCTGCAGCTTCGGATTCAGCAGAAAGGGAGCTAACAAAGCGTACAGTACCGGCTGTTCCCAGCAAACCACCCCAGAGGATTTTTTTTTTTTTTTTTTTTTTTTTTAATGTCACCATTTAGTGAGTCCAGTAAATCCACTTCAGGAGAGCTGGGTGCCTGCATGGGCATAAGCAGCTCCCATACAACATGCTGGGTACACAGACACTTGCTAACTGGGCAGGTCCAAGCCCCTCAGACTGCACACAGAAAAACCAGCTGTTCTGAAAGACAGACTGTACTACAGTGAAACTGCCAGAGTAAAAATAATGGGTAAAATATTCAGCCTTCTGTAATGCAGCAAATTTCCCAGAGTAATCAGTGGGGCTTTTGCCTAAATGAGACACAAACCTTCTTCCCTGCAATCTCAATGTAACTTTTCTGTACTAACTAACCAGGATTGCTAAAACTGCAAATGCTAATATCCACTCTCTTTTCACCTTTGATACTATTTCTTTTGTATTTTATCAGCTGGATTGTGAAAACATAGGAGACAGCCAGCTCCTAACCTTCTGGGTCTTGGGAAACTAACACAAGCCTGGAATATAAGATTTGAGGAGGTGGACAGCGTATGCTTAACAGACACAAAGCAACTTTGGAGATGTTCTTATCTCTTTCAGGAACTGAGAAAAGAATAAAACCCCTTCAACTTCTTAATTGTAACAAGTCACCTGAGAAATGCATCCAGTATCTGCAGTTCAGATGCACGTTTGCTGAGTTACCAAGAACCAGCTGACTTGAGGTTGAGCCCCACAGTCTACACCCACACGATAAAGCATATTTAAACACTCTAATCCAAGGTAATGGAACTGCATCTAAGGTAATGCAGTTTCCTATAACAATTTCATAAAGTTTAAACACATGCCAATAAGCAGGGATAATAATTCACAAGTATATTCTTTCATACCAAGTGATTACTTTTGTACCTTTATACCACCACATGTGCCATCCTCTTTGCATGCAATTACTGGCTTGGAAGACAGTCTACAAAAAAATCACTACAAGGATTAAAATCTACGTGGTTGTTTAAGAACATGAAAGTGCACAGCAGTACATGGAAATTCAGGTTTGACTTTTCAGGCTTACAAAGATCAGGGCCACTGCGGAGGCAACAAACTTACTGTCGAGGGGAGGTTTGCTTCTCCGAGGATACGCGCTTGTAGCTTCCTTAGAAATAGTACTGCTGGACTGCAGAGGGAGCTGCATCCAGCCACAAGTAACAAAAATAAAAAGAATCAAGATAGGAAAGTCTATCAAGAAGGAAAAAATGGAAAGATGTCAATCACTACTCTTCCCTCCAAGAAATCCACTTGCGCTCACACACAGCAACTTGCAGGTTAAATTACAGGCTTATTAATTACTGGCACCCACCACACCGGCATAGGTACAGAATACAGTGGGGTGTAAAATCAAAGCAACCCTCACTATTGCCTTCAGTGCTTTTCTGGATTTAGGGAAGTTCTGACTTCTGTTTCTTTCCACACCTTTTTCTCTGACTCACCCATTTTCAATCAACAAAAAGAGCCTCCTCTCTACTCTGGACAGGCCTGTGCCTTTCCTTAGCCCCTGCAACCAGCCTCCAGAAACAATGAGGACAAGCGATCAAAGCACATGTATCACCAGTATGAGGCAGAAAGCAATCAAGTCCACTGTGCCCATGTACTGCAGCAGATGGAAGCATCTCATTAAAGGGTTCCTCAAAGAGCAGCTATAGTCTCTAAGGCTGCCTCGACCTTGGGATGCCCATCTACCCTTGATACCACCTGAAGACGCAGCTGTGAAAAAGATGCTTTCTAAAAGGAATTGAGAGATTAAAGAAATAAGTATGTATTTGCTCTTTCTCTTCTTAAGGAATGAATTTCATTTTCTAGTAGATAGGAACCACTGGTTTTAAATTGTCCTCCCTAAGAGAAAATGGTGTGCAGCCTGGTCAAAAGTAGAAGGCAAAAACATTTCAGGTTGCTGCGACTAACTTCCATTTACCAACACAAGCAAGACCATCCAATTAAAGCAAAAAGTGCAGGTAAATTACTTTCTAACAGCAGCTTCCCGCCCCCCCTTCCTTTTCTCCTCCAGCAGTATGGGCCTTTCTCAATCCAGATATAAAATGATATAGAACAGGATATCATTTAGCAAGGTATCATTCAGAAGACTGTCTCCACACTCTTCTTCTGCCTCTCAGTTTCATACAGGTGAGTATAACATGACCTAATTTATAAGAATAACTTCAGATGAAAAGCAAAAAACTCGTGTATATGAGCAGGAGAAGCCTGCTAAATGAACAGATTATACCAAAGACTTTCCGCTCTTCCCTTGTAAGGACAAAAATTTGCTTTATTCCCAACCCCGCACATCCAGCTGGGGACTCCCACACACACCACAGGTTTTTTTGTTCCAACACCTTGTTGGGAGAAGAAAAGATGGAATGACTTTGGGGTGGGAAGCACATGAATAACACAGTCTCCCAAAATGAGCAGCAGCTCCCTGCACCTCAAGGATGCATTCATGTATCATTCAAAATAAAAAAAAAAATAACTCACACTCCACATGACTTAAAGCTGAAAGGATTTTGGAAATTGTTTTGAAATAACTCCAGGTGCTAATGAACTTCCTAGTAAGTATGGAGTTAACTACTGATTTTTCCCATCAGGTTAGACAAGGAAATTATTCAGGCAGCTACAAATCGATTTCACTTTCAATGTAATTGCACCCCTTGCTGCATGCACCATGATGATGACCCACAAAGAGCCACAAAGGAACATCACATTAAACAAAATCCATTCTTGCTATAATTTCATGCCACATTTTTTTCCCCAACCATCAAGTGAAAATGGTACATAAAGCTGATCTAACAGCACTCCTTTAAATAAACAGGCTTACCTCTAGCAAGAGTTCAAGGAAAGCAAAGATCTTTTAAAACCTGAATTGACAGCGGCTGTCAAATACTCCTGCCTTGGTACCTTGGGAAACCCAAAACTGTGAGTACTGGGTGGCACACTCAAGTTCAAACAAAAAGCAGCCATTGAAATACATTCTGGATCATGCTCCAGAAACAAGAGATAACTGTTTGAATCTGTCATGATACTATCAAATGTCATAAGACTGTGCTCATCCCTGTCTAAGAGGTTAGGGTGAGGGAAAAGATATCTCTCCCCTTACCAACCTCCTGTGCCAATCTTACACAGGTTCTGAGACTTGGCCCTGGTCCCTCCACACTACTAACAAGCTGCAGTGCAAAAGAGCACAAGCACCTGTGTGTCCTCTACTCTCCTGGGACTTGCGATTCTGTACCACCAACACAACTGTGCTCCTCATTCACTCCTCTTTAATGGTCCATATCCATAGAAACCCCACACAAAGCAGTTTTGTTTTGCTCCAGCACTTTGTCAGGGAGGAGGAACAGTGTGAGTCTGAGGTGGGAAGAGGGAGCACAAACCACCTCCCATCTTCTGTTCTCCACCAAGTAGAGATGTCATGGAGCTAGCACGCCCCCAGTCCTGTGGGAAAAAAAGAGATGAGAAAGGAGAAAACAGGCAAAGTGGACAACACAGGGCAGAAGACCAGACCAATTGTGTGGAGATTGTCATATCACAATAGTAGCATTCAATACACTATTACTTGGTGTTGTCTGGTATATCTGCATATTAAGAATTGCAGTACTGCCACGGTACTGGAAAATTGTCCACTGCAGACACCCCAGAAGTACTGATTCCAATCCCTGTCTGCTGCATCACACACCCTGTAAGGAAAACAACTAGCAGCCTTCAAGAACAACGCCTGTGCTCATTAAGGCATCTTTCAGAGAACTGAAACAACCAGCTCTTTACACTTTTACCCCTGAACTACACTTAAAAAAAAGAAGTGTTTAACCCATATACTCAGAGGTAAGAAAACAAGCAACTTGCCATCACTATTAATAGCAGAATTACAGCAACATTTATGAGTAAGAGATAATGAATTCCAGAGACTTCAATCAGAATTATCCAAAGACATTCAGAAAGTGGAAAACCAGAGCACTACAGTGGGATTCGCTCAAACACTCAACAGCTTTCCTCAGGAAAGCTCTGAGGTATGAGCAGTCCCTGCATTTGAAATTATCTGTAAAATCCATACTGGAGGTTTGTTTCCTCTTTGCTCAAATTAGCTTTTATTCCTATGGAGTTCTACACAGCCCGGAGCAACTACCAGGATCAGAGAAAAAGTGCAGGACTTGAAACAGCCCTTTATCTCTACAGTCATCAGTACATCACATTTCTAGTGAAAAGGATTTAGGGAGTCAACAAAAAAAGTTCTTAGCAGTCACGTACTGGTATCACAAAATCAAACATGATGAAACAAGTGCTGCTTCCCACAAGTGATGAGAAAACAGATGCAGTGGGCAGGGATGACAAGGCTGGAAAAACAGTGGAAGCCTCCAGCTAGGATTGAAGCATGCTGCTAGGATGGGTGGTCAGCCTGGCAGCCACTGGGAAGGCGTTATATGTGTCAGGGTAGGTATGTCCTGGAAGAAGCGCTCTAGAAAAAAAGACTAAAGCTATTAAGAGCTCCGACACATGATGTTAAGGTTCATTAACTGACCACCACTGAAAAAACATACAAAAGGATATAAGCTATACGGTTATTAACTCTAACTTATTCAGATATATTCAGAAAACTAGCCTTCTATGTTCTTTTTCTTCCTTGAAGGCAGGGGGAGAAGGTTTAAGAACCGCTTTCATCAAGAGTGAAAGTTTGTACCATAAAAGTCCAAACTCAAGTAAACTCTAGACCCCCTAAATGCAAACAGAACTGTGAGCAGAAATGAGAAAAACTGCACCAAACCTCACAATAGCACTCTTAATTACCAGAATGTAAAAATAACTTGAAGAAAATTCTGAAACTGAAACCAGCACAGGTATTAATTCCACACATAACATACATCAAAAAGACAAAAACAGGTTAAACAGCAGTGACTTGTGTTTTGCACAAGTCTGAGACTATGCCACCCAACAACAGGTGTGGACAACATTACATTAACCCTGGAAGGTTCTTAAGTAATTTGAGTCACCATCAAACCGAGGAAAACCTACACTCCTAAAACAAAGCCACTATTTTGCAAGTACGCAGTAAAAATGTTAGTTTTATAATTGTTATTATCACTACTACTTAAAACAAGCAACCAGTTTGGAGAAAACATACGTGCAGCCTATCACCCTTTCAAGGAAAGAATTGTGAAAGATTAGTAATCTTCTAAGTCTTGTAGTGCTAGAAATATGCAAAAGCCCATCCACAAAGGAAGGGTGCCCCCATGATCCCCAGTGGAACATCTACAGAA
The DNA here is from genome assembly GCA_035590275.1 of Ibycter americanus. Lineage (NCBI taxonomy): Eukaryota > Metazoa > Chordata > Aves > Falconiformes > Falconidae > Ibycter > Ibycter americanus. Next base: position 1,107,012 of record JAVJGI010000050.1, on the reverse strand, counting down.
CAACCAAAATACCAGGAGGGAAGGAGAACAGCACAGCTGGGAACAGGGAGTTTTAACAGAAATCATTAAAATTAAGCTTTTAAAAAGCTTCATAGTATAAACATTAGAGAACTTCCTTCCCTCTTGTGAATAAAAATAACTGTCTGTTCCCAAGACGATTTTTATGAACGAGGGTCATCTACAAAAAGACAGGGCTATAAACATCAGATGGGAAAAATAAAATGATCCTCTTCATTCTGAAGTTAGCTATATTTCAGAGGCCAAATAGCAGGAGACTGGTTTTATAGTATATCTAAGGTAATAGTCAAATAACGTCAATAAACGTCAAATGACATTTCTGAGGCAGTATGTAGCTGTGAAGAGATATCAGGAAAAGCAAAACGGACACCCCCACAGAACACAGTAATTATACAGATAAGCACACTGGAAGCATCCTGATATTCTGGCAGATAGAATTAACACTGAAACAATCTGAAACCTCAGAGGCAATCTAGCTTTGCTCAGATTGCACATGAGAGTTTTTCCTGTACCCAATGAACAACTATAAAAACATTTTATGTTCTATGTACATTGTTATTTTACTGTTCCTCATTATTTCCTACATTTGTTAAAATTTATTTTTAAATTAGTCACTAAAGAATTATAAAGCATAAACTTGTTTGTAGTTTTAAGAGGAAAATAAACAGCTGTCATTAACAGTTAGTGATGTGCTGATATACCTACATTAATTTTATTTGCTTTGGAAAGAATAATCCTGATGAACTATTATAAATACTCAGCCACAATAACATAGGTCTATGATAAAATAACCATGGGGAATGACCTGCTTGGACATGACACACAGCTACTCCTCTCTGTTAATAAAAATTTGTCTACAATGTCATGCTTCCTATTGCTTGCTGGGTGCAGGTTCCCATGAACAAAGTGACAAGGTCACCACCAGTCTCTGAGACAAAGTAACCTGTGGCCCTACAACTCTTATCCCCTGGAAATTCTCTTGTTTCTTACCTGAACTAACACTTCTGTTTCCCTACTTTCTCATTAGAAAAAGCCATCACGTGAATAAAAGCAGCGGAAAGAAATTCATTTGTGTAAACATTTATAAGCATTTTAAATCAAAACACCATCTTCAAGTAGCACGTGGTTGAAAGAATATAAAAAAAAATGCAAACCAAACAACACTTGAGGACAACAACGTACTTTGAAACCAAAAATGCTTTCATAACTAGAAAAGAGAAGTATCCGTCTTTAACGCATTCTATGCCAAGAAAAGGAAGACTATTCTCAGTAGGTTTAAGTAGGTGCATTCAAAAACCTGCACATCCTTTTAAATTATTAATAAAATCCTAATTTTAAAGGAAGCAAACGCAGCATTCCCTTAGGCTCGAGCTGTAGTTTTATGATACAAGAAGTCTGGTGGCAAATACAGCATGGGGAAATCCCACCTGAGCCATGCACTCCTGTCTGCGTGTCCTGGAACATCAGCCCTTCTGCTGGACCAACAAACGTATTTCTAGGATTGTGCCATGAACCAGAAGAGTTACCTAATCTTGCTTAAGTATAACCTGCACAGCACAAGTCCACAAACAGCTATATTGGTCCTAACTGAAGAGGAGCATGGGTCAGTTATAACTAGGTGAGGATAGAAGGTGACAATTAACTTACTCAGCACTGCCTCCTTTCATATTTTAAAACAAACAAACCAAAATAAACCCAACTTGTATACTGTCAGAAAAGAACATTCTCTGGTTCTTAAAGATGATTATTGTAAGTGAGCAATTAACTGCCAATAGCATCCATTAAATTGTTTACTTATGGGCAAGTAAAGTAAATATATTTTATTTCACCAGATCCTTTTAATAATACAAGTAATTGTAAATTAATTTATTTACTACTTTATATAATTGCTTCCCCAGAATCTGTAACTATTTTAGAAATTTTATCCTCCTTACAATTTATGCTTGTGGCTTGTTTTCATGATGGAAAACTTTTTTTGGCCAGGAGTCCAAATTTAACCTACATTAAATCCCTATTTAAACTAAACACCTACATAAGTACTTCTCTCTTCCAAGCGCTGGACAAATCCTAACCCTTATGCAATCTGCCAAGGTGCCACTCACCAAAATTAGTAACACCAGTTTTGTATAACAAATGTATGCAGAGATTTACAACCCTGTTCACTTACCACTCTCATCAAGTAAGTCCTCCTCGTCATCCCCATCATTGTCCTCCTCCATCGCCTCCTCCTCATCTTCCTCCTCCTCCTCCTCTTCCATATCCTCCTGCTCCAAGTCCGGGTCCAGGTCCGGATCACTCCCTGAGATTGACTCGTCTGACATGATTCCCAGTGGTGCTCCTTGTGCATTACCTGCTCATGTTCTACCGTGAGGCAGCCCTGCGAGGAAAGAAAAGAGGTACATAATGAGCCCAGTAAATCCCAATCTTTGAGCCTCAAGGCTCAAAATCACAGCAGGATTAGTGCATATAAACACACAAACCTGCCATCAGTCTTTTAAAGAACAATTATACCAGAGGGTGCACAAAATCCTCTGTAGAAAATGGATGCCATAAGCAATATATCATAATGATATAGGCCCAGCATTGTGGAATCAACATCAGAACCAACATATTAACTAATCACTCAAAAAACCACCTCTTTCTTGGTATCCTTGACATGTAAACAGCAGAAGGAATCCTAGTATCAACGTCTGATTATACAAAGATGCAAAAATAAATTATGTGAACAATTTCAGAACACTACCATCCAAACATGAAGCACAGAAAAAAGGATCAGTCTCAGAATCCCATACGGATACCTGTTACCCTGATCCCAGAGCACTGCAAACACCATCGCAATACGCAGACCGTGGGTCGCAGACAGAAACCACCCTCTTGACCTGGATGTACCTGCTGCGAAGGTCACCCAGCTGCTCATCACAGCCTGTCCGAAGTCTCTGTTCCAACCAACAGAACAGAGACAGTGTTACCTTTATAACAGTATGGTCAGAAGACAGCAAAGATCCAGTTTTTAAAGGCTGTACATCCCTTTCTAAAGCAGGGTAAGAAGAAAAGTAAACGCAAAGGAAGGCTGGATCAGAGAATTTGCATTTCCTTTCTCTAAAGGACAAGAACCGGAGCTGGCTGTGTGTAACCCCTCTGTTACACTACTCCAGTGCATCACAGCAGAAATCATGGTACAAAACAACAATAAAGCCTAAAGAGGGGGCCAAGGCAATCGCAAAGTCACAAGTTTATCTGTTCAGATCATGCACTGTCACTTCTGGACAGTGATGGGTACTCCTGGGTACTCCTCTTCCATACACAAAGAATTATCATAAAGGAGCTGTGTAAGATGGATGAAATAGAAACACAACCAACAAAGGAAAATAAAGGAGGCATCTTAAATAAAGGAACATAAAGCAAAGGATGTGTTCAAAAAAATCAAGCCTCAGAAGAATTGCTATCCACATATTCCCCAGAAAGCTCCAAAGACAGACGAGGGAAACATTTCCTTATCACTCATTTTCCACTGCCCCCTACTTACAAGACATTTCCAGTGTAAACTATAAAATGTTTGAGAATTATTCAGCTATTTAAAAAAAAACAACAGACTTCTAAACAGATAAGGCAGCATACATATCTACAAACACTTGAAGAAACAGAAAATTTTTTTTTCAGCTGTGCTTCAGCAGTAACTAGATGAGCTCAGAAACTTGAAGGTTAAAGACACAACTCAACACCCTTGCAGCAGGACTGAAAATCTAACTGTCAAGTATACTGAATTATTCCAGCTGAAGTCATCAGTTCCTGCTTTGTCCCTCTCAGCTCCTCAATAACACTGAAGAGTGTCTGAAAGAAAATAAACACAAGGGAAGCACAGGCTTTGCAGACGTTGGTATTGGAATAGGAAACCTTTCACCACTAGGTCCCAGGAGCACTTTACCACCAGGCAGAGACAACTGAAGTCCCTGCGCTATTACACATGTCACACAAAATAAGTTGGCTTAGTCAAGCAGATGGTAGAAAAGGCCAAAATCTAAATTAGCTCAAGTGGAACTGTGCCAGTTTACAAAAGCCAAAGAGATTCATTCAGCCTCTGTGGTGTGCTAGTAGGCAGGTCCGGAGCCCTGCTGCTGCCTGCCTGCTGCAGTACGCTGACCCCCACGTACCGCAGGGTCCGGCACTGCTTACCTCCCCAGGGCTGGTGACTTCAGTCAAGGACTGCAGGCGCAGAGCAATCTATTATCAGAAGTTTTTCCTAACAAACGCTGCGCTCAGGCCTATGTGTATTTCAAAACAGCAGGTTATTTTGACTTTTAAATGGCAACAATGTTCCCTTCCAGCTGACAATCAGCCCTAGGAAAACATACATGTTTTACTCTTTACAGGTTGTACTCAAACCAGTAACTGTAAAGCTACAAGTGCTTCCTTATATTTCAAGGAGGAGATGGTCAGCAGTGTTACCTTTGGGGATCTCTACTGGTCCCCTGGGATTTCAAGAGGATTTATTTATTCCCATATTGTCCATGCTGCACTATAAGGCACCTCGCATGCTATCTGCTGGAAATCATATCAACAGAAGCATATTAAAAAATTTCCGTGTTTTACTATCGCAGCAAATTAAGCACCAACCAAAAACCCCCACAAAAACAACCAACCAAAAAAAAAAAGAAATACAACCACTATTAAAATGGCAGGAATTAATTCTCATCTACAAATGGGAAAAGCAGAAGTGCTGTCATGCCACTAAACGCTCCAGGTCAAAGAATGACACATGATACAGTTTCTCCCATCAGTATCCTCCTGTGCGTCATCTCTCATGTTTCATCGTTTGTTGCAGAACCTTAAAAAAAACCCCAAAAACAAAACCACACCACAAAACACTTTCTGAAAATTGTTTGAAGGAAAGGATATAGGTGTATATTTCTATAAATAAAATCAAACCCAGCAGAGAGCAGCTATCTCTCAGACTAGAGTACAAAAGGGCTCTAATCTAAGCTTTATTTTTGTTTAGCAGTAAGTACATGTTCTTTATAAGCTAGCTGTTGACACCCATTCAGCAGCCGCAGCCATATGCAGGAGAATTAAACAGAAGCTTTTGAAAAGACTTAATTAAATCTTGCAGAAGCTGGATGAAACAAAGATGGTTAACTCCTCTGTGCCTATTGTCATGCTGCTGTCTGTCTTCCTCCTTCCCGTCCTCCTCCTCGGCTCCGGCAGCTCCGCAGCCACTCTCCATTGCGTCAGCCCCAGGTCTCGGGAGGGCTCCCACCCTGCCTGGTGGCACCTGGAGATGCAGCAGGGACACGGCAGACAGGCAGGTACGCATTACACAGCCGTGAGACTGCCCTCGTTTCTCACACCGCTCTGACCCAGTTCGGAGCCTTCGACCAAGGGGAATTACACAACAGGGCCAGACTGTAGCTGCCGCTACAGCCTTACGGCTGAGTTCCTCCCACCTGCCCCATCCCTTGCCTTTGCACACACATGAGCGCCACGGTCAACATCTAATTGCTGTGGGAAAGGCACTTTGTGAGAGATAAACAGATTACCTTCAGCTAATCGAAGTTACCGTTTGTCCGGACTTCCCAGCTGTCCCGCACCGGATCCAGGCGGCAGCCTCCTGCCCCGCTGCAGAACGGGGAGCGGCACCGCGGGCGGGTAACCAGCACCACCAGATGCAAACCAAACCTACAACACAGCCAGAAGTCCACACAGTACAGTGCCCAGCTGAACACATGGCGAGGCCGCCGAGAAGATGAGGTGGGGTATTATTTGAAAACACTCTGAAAAATTCCTTTGGTTTACTCAGAGAAGAGCCGTCATGTCTATCCTACCCAGGAAGTTAAACCCTGCAATGGACTGCGCATCAAATTAACATCCAAGACAACTTCTCTCATGTATTATGTCCTGTCTTTCCACAAAAATAAACATAGTTCTGAAGTTTTTTGGGCTTTGGTTTTTTAAGGCAGAACATTTCTGATAGTGAGTAACTGCCACGTGGTGACGGCTGCCTCCTCCTCAGCCTGCACAGAGAGGAGGCCTAGTTCTGGACAAGGGAACTTCAAGGGCTTGCAAATTTTGACACATTTCTATTGTCCTCATGTTTTTCTTTCACTTTGCAAAGGTTTAAAATCACTGTTTCTTCTGTATGAAGTTGAGACAGAAATGTGAAAGTGAACTTTCTCCCTTTTAAGTGACAGTTTTGCACCACAGGGTCACGCACGCCGTGAGCCAAACTATTAAGTGAAACTATCACGGGATCTGGTGACTTTGCCCATTTCTGTACACCACCGCTTTCCTCAGAGCACTCATCAGCACCACAAAAACTAAACTATTACTTAATTAATTATTGTAAGTAGAAACAAGTAAAATGGAAGGACAGGGCAGACTGGAGTCCTTCCCTACCGGAGCAAGGAGGAGCAGGATTCCCCTGTATCTCCAGGAAGCCACAGAAGCCAAAGTGGCTTTACAGAAGCTCTTTGCCTGCTACAACACAAGTGGTTTAGGCACTGGACATGTTCATTCCTGAGTACACACCCATCCCATACAAATCCCTTCAGAAAGGGTGGGTTTAACACTAATGCTACTACGGTGCTGAATAGTAAAGAGGATTCCATCACCTCCCCAACCTCCAGCCAAGCCCAATATCTGGGACTCATCAAGATTTGTCCCTTAAAGCCTGTTTTGTAACCAAGACTTCACACTGGTAGTTGAGGTGCCTGGCCATAGAAACAGGATCAAGCACGCTGGCAAATCGCAAGAGGATTTGCACAGACTGTTTAATCAAACCAGGTATTTCAAAAGTGCTGCATAACGCTCTTCTGTTTCTGCTATACAGTCATGTTTTATGGCAATAATAATTTCCTTTATCTTTTTTCTTTTTTGTTTAGCAGCAAAACAGTTCGTTGGTGAGGGCTGTAAGATTCCTCTTACACACTCAGCTCACACACAAACACTTCAAACTGAACGTGTGCGAAGGTAACTGCTGGCTCCTTGGGAGAAATCTCATCTTATTGCTAGATCACTGCTAGCACAGTTTTGGTACCTTATAGGTAGCCTTCAGTAACTAAAGGAAAATCATTACAAAGCATACAGATGGACGACTAAAGAAGTCATGAGCTTAAGTGTCTCTGTACAATTAAAAAAATCTTGTAACAGTTTGCAAGTAATAACTTGCAATGTTATTGCAAAATAACAATGAATATTTTTCTGTTCCATTTAAAAATCTAATAAATAAACCTGAGATCAGTGGGTTTGGACATTTTGATTCTAACAAACATTAGAATTTTTCTAATTTACATTACGTAATATTAACATCTCTATTTTACATTGTCATGTAAAAAATGATGGGGGAGAGGGGAATCACTTAAAAGGATAAATATTTTCTCAAAAAAGAGCCAACAGTGTTACTGACCAATATTAGTGTAGCAGATCCCCTATATGTTTTTAACAAAGCAAACGTTTACTGAAAGATCCACAGGAACTTACTTCCCCCAGTGATAACCCCCACACATTGCATTTAAAGCCATCCTTAATTAATTACTTTGTGATTTAAATCCCTTCTTCCTTTGTAGTCTGTGACTGTTAAAACTCAAGCAATACAGTTTTTTAGCTGTGACTCATGGATAACTGGTGGCCACACACTGCTAGCTGGGAAGGAAGAAAACAGTTCTCCTCCTTCATTTCCTCTTGTTCAAATCGCAATGAAACTAAGTGGCATTGATCCCCTCTCTAAGTGATGTGTTTACTACAGGAATATTAAACTGAAGAAACAGAAAAGCAGCAGCCTGTGAAATCAAAAATTGAAGAGCGTCTGCTTGCCCTGGACCACCTTTCTGAGAAAGGCAAGTGCGCTTCTCCCCACCCCACGTAAACATAGGCACAACACATCTACTCTTCACTCACGCTTCCTGCAAGTATTAAGGAGCCCACTGTGATTTGTGGGGAGCAGGAATTGAGAGAAAAAAAACACATGCTTTAAAAACTACTTCCATAGATCAGTTTTGAGAGAGTTGCAGGACCTGCTCTTTCATTCTCTCTAGATTAACAACCTCTTTCCTAAAAGGCACCACAATACTAAAACCAGCCTGAAACTGGTTATTCCCTGACAACAAAACAAAAGCTGCTGCAAGAAGGGGTAGGAGAAAGAAGGAAAAAAACCAACCCATAAAGAAAGAAAAAGGGAGAGCTAATCCTTCCCCTCTGCTGACATGACAGTGCTGGAACAGAGAATGTGACAATGAACATTACATAAGGCCTGGCTCCCACTGCGATCCCGAACACAAAGAGCTAGCGCGAGTCAATGGCAGCATCTGCAGATGATTACACAACCTGGACTGGTGGCAGCAGCACACACCGGCGTCATCCATCCACTGCTGCAGGAACCCCCTGCTACAGGGTCCTTTCTCTCCTGCATTTCAGAAGGGATGCGGGTACACCCTACTGCCAAGAGTGTCAACATTTTATAGCCTTTAAAGAAAAAACCCTGAATATTCTTTATAAGATGTCGGCGCTCACTTACACACGTACTTCATAAGGCACTGATAAGCTCTTTACCTCTGGACAAAGCCAGCAGAAATGGGCAAACTATTTTTGTGTTTGTGTATGTGTACATGTGGTGGGTTGACCCTGCCTGGACACCAGGTGCCCACCAAAGCTGCTCTGTCACTCCCTTCCTCAGCCAGACAGGGGAGAGAAAATACAGGAAAAGGCTCGTGGGTCAAGATAAGGACAGGGGCAAAACAGACTCAACTTGGCGAAATTAGTTTATTACAATTCAAATCAGAGTAGGATAGTAAGAACTGAAAAGCAAAACTTAAACACATCTTCCCCCCACCCCTCCCTTCTTCCCAGGCTCAACTTTCACTCCTGATTTCTCTACTTCCTCCCCCCGAGCAGCACAGAGGAATGGGGAATGGGGGCTGCGGTCCGTTCATCACATGTTTCTGCTGCTCCTTCCTCCTCACACTCTGCCCCTGCTCCAGCGTGGGGTCCCTCCCATGGGAGACAGTTCTCCATGAACTCCTGCAACACGAGTCCTTCCCATGGGCTGCAGTTCTTCATGAACTGCTCCAGCATGGGTCCCTTCCACGAGGCGCAGTCCTTTGGGAACGGACTGCTCCAGCGTGGGTCCCCTATGGGGTCACAAGTCCTGCCAGCAAACCTGCTTCAGAGCGGGCTCTTCTCTCCATGGGGCCACAAGTCCTGCCAGCAAACCTGCTTCAGCACAGGCTGCCCATGGGGTCACAGCCTCCTCCAGGCATCCACCTGCTCCAGCGTGGGGTCCTCCACGGGCAGCCGGTGGATATCTGCTGCACCGTTAACCTCCGTGGGCTGAGGGGGACAGCCTGCCTCACCATGGCCTTCACCACGGGCTGCAAGGGGAATCGCTGCTCCGGTGCCTGGAGCACCTCCTCCCCCTCCTTCTTCACAGACCTCAGTGTCTGCAAGGCTGTTGCTCTCACAGATACTCACTCCTCTTCTGCTGCAATTGTTGCAGATATTTCCCCCCTCCCCCACTTCTTAAATATGTTATCCCAGAGGCGCTACCACCATCACCGACGGGCTCAGCCTCGGCCAGCAGCGGGTCCGACTCGGAGCCAGCTGGCATTGGCTCCATCAGACATGGGGGAAGCTTCTAGCAACTTCTCACAGAAGCTACAGCTGTAGCTCTCCCACTACCCAAAACCTTGCCCTGCAAACCCGCTACATTACATATATATTTGCCTAAACAATGTTGCACTGCTTTTAAAAGCAATTTTTACAATCCTATTAAAGTAGAAACTGACTTCCTATAAATCAACTCTTTCCTTTGAGATACTTGAAAAGTCCTCACCAGTGAACACCCCTATCTAGAAGAGCATTTTGTTTTGTACTGAGTAAAAAAGTTCAGGCTGAGGTAAGATGCATGTGGTTGGTTTTGCTTCCTGTAATTACTGATATTCATCGGGATTAACACCATCACAGATGAACAAAAATTTTGTCTCTTACTTCACAGAATCTCCATTGATGTTTTTAGCTCTGGCAACTTCTGTATAAATGGCACTTACCTTCCCTGCTAAAGAAAATGTTGAGAAAAGGAAACTTTCCTTCCCTGATCACTGTTTCTACTTTCAAAGTGAACAGCATTTCAACATAAAAGCCACTTTCAAGTGTGCCTTTACAGGTTTTGCTCACGGTGCTATAGCTATAGAACAACAACCAGTACCTGTGAGAGGACTAAAATTCCGAGAAAAGATTTCAAATGATGGGGAAGACTCAGTAGTAGGGCATAGCATGTCCGGACTCCAAATTATATTCAACACATTTTATACTGCAGATTAATTTAGGACAAACTTGCCTACCCTGGATTAATGATAACCATTCTCACATTCCAAAGGATAGATTTTAAAAGTCAGCTCACAGCAGAGGTATGCCAAGCCTTCTCTTTGTGAGTACCCAAACTATGTCATGACATGAGCCAATTCCCACAAGCAAGGAAGATCCGGATAACTGAAAGATCCCTCTAGGAGTTTAAGCTCTTGTTACACATAGGTGCCAGAGAAGAAGTTATGTAATAAATCGAGAATAAATTACATAAACAGAAGCAGTGGAACACAGAGGAGTGAAAAGGCAAAGAGCTAATCCCCTCTCAAGTAAAAATCAGCCACTGTCACTCTATGAAGACAAGCTATGGCTTTGGTCACCAAGATACGCTAACATTATGGTTTACCTTCTTGAGGAGTATCCCACAAACAGGCTGATACAGCTCATAAACAAAGCTTTTATCTTTCAGAATGAGGAAAATTGCATGTTTTCCCAATGCTGAAAGGCCTAATTGACCTGTCCTGTTTTCTCAGTATCGTCCCATCCACATACGCTTCTTATTTTGCCTCCCAGAGAAGCAGATTTCATTACAGAGGAATGATTCACCGCCTTTGATTGTGTCTCTGCTCAGGAAACAAGCTTTCCCATCAGCAGCGGTCCAGGGCAACCCACCACCCCCGATGAGACAGGTGCGAGTCACATTGCACACTCATCAACAGATCACAAAGCAAACACAACTTCAAACTTCCTTTGCTCATGTGTCTGCATTTCACTACAAAGAGCTGCAGATGTCTGGGAGTGTTTTCAATGGCTCTTCTTTCCTCCTCTTCAGAAATGGACATAAAACCTGAGGTTCTGGTTTATGCAGTTTTTAGAAAAAGGAAGAATTCAACATGGTTTTGTTCCTCTTTATTCCCTTACCCACCTCTAGCAATGTTAATTACACTAGTGACTAGAAAGTATTACTTATGCCACCTACAGCTCGCCAAAGAAACTTAACTCAAGTGAAAAAAGAAAGCAGCAAACCAAAAATCCTGAAGTAGGAGGAAATGGAAATAAACAGTTTTGAACTCACAGGGTATGAGGATGACAATTAGCATATGTTAGACCCTAGTTGCTCCAGTCTGTCAAGCAATCAGACATTAAACTAATTTTTATTGGATTCCACTGTAGATTAAAAATCCATTAAAGGATTAAAAACTGTCAGAAACATAGGTTTCTTTCAGAGTCATTCCCTCCAACAGAACATTCTACTTGCACAGTGCTGGAAAAACCTGCATTAAATGCTACTTGTAAGGTCCCTTTTCTGTTGATTTTGAGAACAAAGTCACCAAAACCTGTTGATCTTTGCCTTTCCCAGTAAACAAGTCAAAATAAAACACAGTGATCCTTATCTATCTCAAACACACTTGTTTTGATAACACTTAAGATTGACACTATAGGCAGCTCACATGGAAAGCAACTGGATGAAATAGCCTCCTGTGGTTTTATCCTTAGTAAGAAGCGCCACTTTGGTTGCATTTTGCTAGCTCAAAACCTCCCAATGGTTTGGACAGGCTTGCAAGGGAACAGAATGCAGCTTACTGCCTCTCACCATACAGTACAAACAATCCAACACACTGTTCAGGGGACCATTTGCATACACACACACAAAACCCACCCTGATTAAAGATAATAAGTATTATTTCTGAAAAGAAACTGAGCCACGAGTCTCATGATATACACACTACATTTTTAGCTTACAAAATTGGGAGTATATGACTCTACATACTTAGGCTTACTTTCAAAAGAGCTTTAAAAACAGCACAATGCAAGTGTGGCTAAGGAGATATGCAAATATTAACAGAAAGGTAACATACCCTGCAGGTCACTGTACCCTTTTGGTAAACATACCCAAGCTTCCAGTCCCAGTGTATGTTAAACAGGACATTAACTACCATTACCAATGGGCACAGGCATATCCAGTGCTATAACAGGAAGGTGCAATTGAAAGGGACATAGCAAATTATTAAAAAACATCGTATGGTGAATAAGCACCACAACAGTCATCTACAGAAGTAGCTGCTGGCTACTAGATACAACTCTTAAGAGTAAAAATGTCACTATCTCCCAAACGTGCAAATTCACTTAACTTCCATAAATGCTAGGAATGTCTTTTGTAGTACTTGTTCTTACTGAACAGACAATACTGTATAGATATTCATACCCATGCAGAATCCAAATGTTACATGTCCAAGATTCAGAAGCAGAATAAAGAGCATTCAGCTGTGATCTTCAAAAACCATAACCTTTAAGGTATTCTTCCTCTCAAAGTTAAGTGCAAGTTACAGACAACTACTTTCCCCAAGTGACCACTTTTTCTATCAAAGCCCATGTAGCATTTGCAAATGCTGCTTGACTGGCAGCCATACCCAGCAAGCAAATACAGAAGGAAATGCAGGCAAGCCAGTTCTTCTAGCGTCCTGTTAACTTGTTACCATCCCAAGTGAAGGGGACCATATGTTTTAAGAAGTCAACATCCCTACACTCGGCTGCTGATATCTCCCAGAATATAACCGGAACGGAATTTCTTGTCCCATCTCTATTTTTCCCCCCTTCTCTTGAATTACTAGTTGGATTACTGAATTACTAGTCTTGAATCAAGATTACCAAGTCATTTTACTGAAACTATCCATTTATCTAATTGTAGGAATTCTTGATCATTATTGATTTGGGCTGAACTCAGAAAGTTGAGTAATAACTGTAACTCTTCTTTTGATGGGAATTCTTAAGTACAATTAATAGCATTCTTTAACAGAGAAAACTAGTTACATGGCACTTTCAGAGCAGATTTACTGGCAATGCTGTAAAATCTCACTCAATTTCATAGTTCTCTCTCTGTTAGGAATGAATGGGGCAAAAGATAAATGTTAAAAACTTTCTAGAGGATGCACCTTCTCATCACAATAAAAGTGTGTGTGTATATATTTTTTTTTCCACACACACATAAAGGTTCCACACTAGCAGCAGAGGCTAACAACTCTGTATCTCATTCTGTTAAAATAAGCACTTCACTGATCAGAAGTATTGATTTAGTTGAAATATAAGATCTCCTCTCTCGTTTTTCATGAGTGCTATGGTAAGCACAGGAAGAAGAAAAAGGCACTTCTAAACAATTTTTTTTAAGTGAGAGTCAGAAAAAAAAAAAACATTTTCTTACAGAGTCTGCATGACTAAGCAGATCACCCATTTCCTCAGTGTTCTCATTATCTGGGTCTTATTTCTCTCAAGTAGTTAAGTATTGACATTAAAGAATAAACAAATTCAGATCACATAATAAAGACTTTAGCTGCTCACATTCCTTGGAGAACAGGATGCGAAGTTACAGCAGACAGAAACTTAAAAATGCTAGCTAGGTTAAATCTTACTATGCATTGTCGAGAGTTAAGAGTTCCACCCCCGCCGCCAAAAAAAAACCACCAAACCAGCTTCCCGGGAAACCGTCCTCCAGAGATAACATGACTACATCCCAGGATTGAGGGAAAAAATCAGAAAAAAATCTCTTCTGGGGTAACAGCTTTTCCCCAAATATCTCATCTCAAAAGCATTTAACTTCTTCAACCCCAAATCATCTCTATTCTATGCAATAGTCAACTTGCCACCCAGTTTTCAAGGCAAATGCTTTACCCTGTTTTGAGCTTGTGGTACCTTTCATACACTAAGCGCTGAAAGACACTGAATTTGTAAGGTTTATTTTTTGGTCCTGTTCCCCCAGTTTGTTGACACCTACGGACAAGAAACTGAAAACCCAACCGATGACACCACTCCTGCAACTTCTTGACTTAAGAAAATATTCTTTGTTCCTGCTATCTCCCACACCCCAACATCCCCTGTAAAAACAATCTGATTTTTCTTATTTCCTATGCCCGGAAGCTTGTGTTTAGTTGTCGAGGTGCACTCCATAACCCTGGCACTTTTTTTATGGAAGGAATATACAACTCTTGCACTACTGGAAAGGAGAAGCCATAGCCTGCCGCCTTTTCCACGCAAGTATTAAGTAGCGATGCTGCAAAAGTAATCCAAAGCTCTGGACAGTTACATTACATTACAAATGCTGTTTCTTTCCCTTTCATCAGCGAGCAATGCAAATAATAAATGCAAAGACCAAATAAAAAGAGAGTGATAAACAGAAGATGGCAACCAAAACCTGATGCTAATTCCACCAATTAGAGAGACAGTGACATGCCCTGACATTGACAGACAGTTTTTAGATTTCATAGGCACCAGAAGGGTAATAAACATTTGGCCTTGATTAAATTACACGTTATTCTCTCTTGCTGATAGCAGCTTCTCAGGCCTCAGACACACTCTGCAGCAGCTGCCCTTTCCCACTAGTACACCACTCCCATATTGTACCAGCACAACTATCTGCATGGCTGGACAACGAGCTGATCCAGCTGAAAAACAACCTGGAAGCAAAATTCAGTTCCCAAATGTAATTTACTACAAAGTTGCCTGAACAGCTGTGGAGAAACAAAGGAAAAACAGTCAGAGGGTGGGAACATGCAGTCCTGGGTATGGTCTGACCAAGCTGGCATCCCAGTCCACAGGGACATGGTCTCAGCAGCCAGAATGCTGCTCCAGTACAGGGGACAGACAGTGTTTTGATCTCAGAAAGCAAGATGGTCTTTCTGACAAAGCTTGCTTACCTTCAATCAAAAGGATGGTGCATGTATCTGAGGTGAGACATGAACATTCTCATACTTAATCCTCTCAATTGTCTCTTTCTTTAAATAGTCACGGCATCATTACATGGTTTGTGTGGAGGGGTATCTATTCCTGAAGTTCATTTTGTTGGGTTTTTTAATTGAAAAATCAATGCAATTGCCACTCAAAAGGCAAAAGCATCATAAATTACATTATGCAGTTGGGCACCTTCGCTGTGCACCTCTCTCTTCCCATAGAAAACACTTTTAAACTGCCCAGAGCTCAAGGCGAAATACTGATAGATCCCCTCATGTAAGTCCTTAACATTTAACATATTTAACAATAGCCTCCGTGAACAGGTCCTTGCAATTACATGTTGGGGGATACTAGCATGACAGGGGCAAAGAAAGGATGAGGCTCTGTTCTGGGGAGTAGGAAGATAAGCTGCCCTGACCTAGAGAAACTGACAGAAATTTCTCCAGGTCAGGTCAGGTCCTCCTCTCCTAAATGCACTCAAACAGGACTTGTGAAAGGAACACCTCTACGTGGTAACAAAGGGAAGTGATGCAATCTGCACCGTGAGAACAAATGGGTCATTTCTTTAACCTCATGAAGAGGAATTTGCTTTGGCCATGATGCCCTTGCCTGAGATCAAGGGCCAATTTTTAGTACCTGAATAAAAGAAAATCACTTGCTTCAGCCCTCTACCTTTTCTGTTTTCATGTTATGTCTTCTTACGTCTGGGATAAGCAGATATTCCTGGGCTGCCCTAGAACACAGACCTTTCCCCAAAATCTTCAGGGAATCAACATTTTATTTTATTCTTGACCTCAGAAACCTCTGCTTTGCTCCCAATCTACACTATACTTTGCTGCCTGCTTAAAAAGCACAGCTCCTGGCATGCACTGCTTTCTCCACTTCAGGACTAACCTTCCCACCAGAGCAGGGCCCCCCCAACCCATCCTATGTAACCAAGGGCCACTGTGGAGTTCTGGCCATAAATACATACTGGTATACATACCCTCTCATGCGCATTCCCTGCTTGCTTTGTGCTTGTTTCACTCAACACTTCAAGTTCACCCAAACTGCTCAAGACGACATAACCACCTTTGCCATGAAGTCCTAAAAGCCTTCTCATCTTTCCTCCTACTAGGATGAAGTTGCCACTCAAGTAATCGCTATTCTTGGCCTGGATTTTCTGACTCAGGCCACAGGTAACCACTTCCACCTTTTACAATCCAATACTAAATGTCACAGACAAGCAAAGGCATAGGTGAGAACAGACAGGTCCCCTCAGCAAACATGAGAAAGACACCTGTCTGGTATAGGATGTAGGAGGAGTTCCAGCACAGTAAGATGAAACAAAGTAGAAAAAACCCGAAATCCTTATCTCCTGAGTTCTACAATCCTCATCCCCCAAAATTTCATCCAGACTGCTGGACAATTAACCCTGTTCTCCCTCAGTCTTCCCTGCCATAACTAATAAGAGTTGGAATTAGCTGATAATACTCACGAGGAACAGCAGCATAAACCTGACGGGATTTCACAGAGTAACAGCCAAAAATTATTTGCTTCCCCTCTGCCTCATCTTCTTTTTTATTTTCTAAGACAGCAAACACAAATCAAAAAGCCACCCATGAAGAAAACAAAAACTAGAATCTCTAAGGGTTCATAAAGCCTATTCAAGGGTAGGCTTGAGTTTCTTTTGGCCACCATATAACAAATACAACCTAGTTAACCTGAAACCTAAAGACAGTAAAAAATGAAAGTGAGATAGCAATATTACTTTTATTCAAGGAAGAGACATCGGAAATTTCAACTTTCAAATCCATTTTCTATAAGGTAAAGGTGAGAATTTTTTAATCAAGTTGAAAAAATACAAGTTGAAGTTTAAAAAGAAGATTAATTATTTCTGGAAATCCAGAAAGAATGCCTGTATTAGAACTTCTGTTTTGTTTTGTTTTTATTACCAGTTTGGAGTTTCCTTAAAGAAATCAGGAAAAAATGTTAGCTAAATTGCAGCTTCTTCATTTTCATCTCTCACTTTTCTCCAGTTTTTGTGGTGTAATTTTTCCACAATAATAACAGCAGTTGTAGTTAAAGCTGCAAGACTTGAAAAAACTAGAGAATTCCATTAAAAATACATGACAGTATATTTTAAGGAAAATTATATTCCAGAGTACTTAAGAACTGAAAGAGACCAGCAACAGATTTAGAAATAGAAGGATCGTTACTTCCAGAACTATTCTAGATCCCAATGATTACATTTAAGAAGAAGGAAAAAAAAAAGAGGGGGGGAGGGGGGCGGGGAGAAAAGAGACCAGTTTAAGCTTTGTGTCCTCCAAAGTCTTGTCTGCTGCGGAGGCTGACAGCCCTCCAGAATGACATGCAGAGTCAAAAACGCTGTCTAGACTACAATTGTAACTCATCATTGCTGCCTTGCTCTTGCCAATCACCAAAATCTCAGGGTCTACACAATAAGTTGTATTAACTCTCCAAAGCTTGCATTGAGGCATGAGACCCTGGGCCAGATGCAAGACTCCACCAGCCCTTCAGTGATGCAACTGCCTACAACAGCCACAGGCAAGGAGAAAAACGCACATATGGGGAAGTACTTTCTAACTTAAAACACTCCTAGAGGAGAAGCAACTGTAAAGAGAAGTCAGAAGATCACTTTAAAAAAAAAAAAAGTCATTGTAAGACTGCAAGTAAAGAAACTGTTCACTTATAACCCTTTCTGTCTCTCTTTCTTCAGTGCCACCTTTTTGTCAGCAAAATGGGTCAGACAAGATAACACTAAGGCAAGCAAGAGATGCAGGAGAGACACACCCCCTCCAAGAGGCAAGGAAATTTAAAGATTAAACTATAAACAGCTTTCCTCAACAAAAGGATTTTATCTCTAAGTCTTCCTACACAGGACAGCCCAATAGCGCAAAGAAAAGAAAACAAGACCTTGCCCGCCTTGATGAAATAATAATAAAAGCAATAGAGGGGGAAAGGCAGCACCTGGCTGGAAAATGCTCTGAGAAGGTGATTTCTTCCAGCAGGACAGTCCCTTTCAGTGATAAGAAAGTCATGTGCTATAGCACCTGCTCTTCCCCAAAACCAGAGCTACTGACCATACATATTAAGTCTGATGCTTGCTGGAAACGTATTTTCTGCAGAAGAGCTGTTCGGTGTAGGCACCCACTTCCTATAGAAGTCACGGGAGCACCTGGGGAAAAGGACATCTGCCACAGCAAAGCAGCTGGCTCCTGCAGGCTGTATTTCTCACCACCCTTCCTCCATCACATGACTGGGCATGCACTTGTCCTGTGATGGGGGAAAAGATCAAGATGTCTGGAAAGGTGCTTACCAGGAGTAAGCTGCTGTCACAGCCAGACTAGTTCCCATCACGGTCCCAGAAGGGTTTAGGAACACATCCCAAACCAACTGTCCTGATGGGTGACTCAGAACCCACAGGCAATCACCTCTGTAATGGCCAAGGCAGGAGAGGACTGACAGCTTTTTATTTTCCTCTCTACGTCCTTCACCACTTCAACAGATATGATGCAACAGAAGCCATCCCTTTTGTTGAACAAGAAACACAAGACACTGCATCCTTCTGCATTCACATGCAAAACTACCTCTGCCACCACGAGCACATGCAATTTCTTCCCCCAGTGAAAAAGTAATTTTTACAGAAAGTAATGACTTAGCCCCCAACATTGACAATAGAAAGTTTACCTCTCACTACTGGTGAGTAGACTTCTTAAGAGCACATTATCAGATTTTTGATGAGAAAGACTGGGGCAGATATTCCAGTTTTTTCAGGAAATGAAATAGCCATCCCTGTCCTTCCCCATACAGCCCCTTCCTTTCCCCATCATCAAAAATGACAGTGCCTCAAAAAAAAAAGAGAACACAAACATTTGCTTTAAGTACATGGTTCATATGAGCACATTTATTCCCTTGACAGAAAATATATACTTAATAGATTTAAAGGAGTGCTATAAAGAAAAATTATCATAATCAGATCATTTGACTAACCCCAGTTTGGGCAAGAAGAGAGACCTAATCTGAACACAACTAGGCAAGATCTGTTTGGCATGCACAAATACTCCTGTACTTGCATGGTGGCATGTACACTCATACAGTCACAAGTACCCGTACAGCGTACATGTGCAAATACTCCTCATGCATGTCTTTCAAATTACATTTCATCCTGACCTGATGACTTCGGGAGATAGAGACATCCTAATTTCCCTTAAGAGTTACAAGCATCTTCCTAATGCCTTCAGTGGTTAGTCACATTCATTGTTAACAATCTGTGCCTTTTTTCCAATTTGAAATATCTTTTTCACTTCCAGACACCGGCTGCTATCATATCTTTTTCCACTAAATTAAAGAGCCCTTTGGTACACAGCCTATTTTGCCCAAAGAAAATTGAGAAACTTCTAAAATACCTCGCGATAAGCTAAACCAATTGAGCACTTTAAGAAAAAGTTTTATAATGAGTGACTTAATCACCCAAGCAACACCGAATGCTACACCACCTTTGTTGCTTTGAACATCTCTTTAAAAACATTAACATTAAACCTGGCCAAAATATTTCCCATCTGATTTCACCTCTCTGTCCTTATTCAGTATTTCCTGTTAATATGGTCATATGTTAGTATTAAAAAAAAGTAATTAGCTTACTTTAGTAGCCCTCACACCTACAGTGTTACTCTGAGGACTCACATACTGCTGTATATGTGCTCTGCTCCTGCCATCCTTTCCAAGGTCACTGGTTTCTGGAAGCACAATTCTTTATTCTAAACGTACAGCCTCTAGTCTTTTCCACAACATGCATAACTTTGTGCTCCAGCTCTATAAAAACATATTTGGCCATATTAGACTCAGTTACCCAAACAATTCAGAGGATGCTGTACAGCTGCCATTCCTTCTTCATGCTTCACCACTCAGTGCAACCTTTACATAATCCACAAATTTGACCAGCTCTAATTTCGCGCCTTCTTCCAGGCTACTGATAAAAATACTACAAAGCCCTGGACCTACTATAAATCCCTGAAAAATCCTCCATTCATATTCCATTTTCCACATCTACCATTTTTAATCTAGGTTTTGACTCACTGACAATATATGAAACTGTATCTGTTAAGCAAGATTCACTTTTCAACACCACCCTCACTGATTATCATAGAGGCGGCATGGGAATACAATTATCACACAAATCCCCTACGTAAGTATATGCTTGACACAAGAGCTTTAATTACAATTTTTTGATCTTCCAGAGCACTGGTACTAACCAGCTATGTAACTGGTTAGGGGTTTTTTAGTTCAGGTTTTTGGTTTTTTTTTTAGTTTAAATTTACTTTGCTAATTTTGAGTAAATCCTATCACCAGCCCTCCTCGATCAATTACCTTTTGAGTAACATCCCATTTTCCAAGTTGATTCAGCAGGCTGTGTGAGCACCCCTACTTCAAAACCCCTCTCCAGGCTTTGTCAGGTTCATGGATTTTGTTTGGTTTGAGGTTTTGTTGGTTGGTTGGTTGTTGTTGTATTAGCCTTCGCATGCAACAAACACATAGAGCAATTCACATGAAATCAATACACTTTAATAACCTATTTATTTTGGATTCAACAACTCCAAATATAACAACCCACACTTAATTGATACTGATATCCTGGATAAGACTTAAGTTTCTCAGAGACTGGAGAAAATCTTTGATGAATTATCATGTCTCCAAAACATCATTTCCACAGTTCTGGTAGGCTAGAAAAGCTTTCTTTACAAGCAAAACTTTTAGGTAATAATGTTCATCATCACAGGAAGAAAGTACAAGTCAAGATTATGTTACCTCCACCATGTTTCAGTTATTTTCCATACCATGCTTGCCCTACAAAATCTTTGTACCTGATCAGCCATACTGGCTAAGTAATGGAAGGGTTCTGCGCTTTCTGTTAATCTGTTCTGCCCTTGTATAGCTCCAGTTCTTTGTTAATTAGATCAAGCTAGCTTTCCACAGAGAATGCCAGAGTAAAGTTATCTGCCTGTAATCTGACAAATCACTACAAAACTTCTTTAATTGCTTTTATAAGTTTTTATGTAAGAGAGCCTTACGAGAGGCACTAAAGCATGTTGCTGTGCATGTTAGGCCTTGACCAAAGTCCTCATGTTCAGTGTAAGTTTCAATGTCCTTGTAATACAAGAAAGCATGTGGCTATACTGAGCTTTTCCAACTTTGATTTTCTGCTTATCTGCCAGCAGAAGTCCACCAGCATAGAACCAATTACAGTGGCAGAAGAGAGTTTCTGTTAATATGCTTAATTCTTGGCTAGAAATTTCAGTTATAGCAGTAGAAAGTGGTTTGTCCCAGTGTATTGCATCTGCTAAGGCTTCTGCTAGTACCACTATGTGTGCACATGCAGAAGAGGAGGAGGACAGTCACATCAAGTCGTATCAGGAAGAAGCTAGTTCATCTCATCAACTCTCCTCCTTTTCAAATAGGTGTTCAAGAAGCTAATGGTAACTGCACTTCACAGATCAAAAACTCGCAGGATTTAGGACAGTGGCAGAGGGCACTATTCATAAGGTTCGAATGCTGTACTCCATGTTCATACGATAAGCCACACTGACAGCATCTAACAGATTCCTTCAGTCTCATTTTGAGGCAACTAACTAAAAGTCTTCCCCTTAAGATTTCTGCATCCTTGAATGGTATCTTCAGTCATGAAGTTATTCAGCACTTCTCTTGAGCACAGAATCAATACTTCCTCCAGGCAGATGCATACCAGCCTTTACGTCTTTTCTGATGTTTGATGAATCAACTGTCACAAAGAGCTAAGATGGTTCATTCTTCCTTTCTTGTTTCTGCATTCAAACTTGCAGATACACCTGCAAAAGAGCAGCTTTGGGACAAGCTCACAGGCCACCACAGAGTGCTTCAAATCACTGCTCCTACTTGCACATTTTAAAGCATGCTGAAAATGCTGTTATTAAAGTGATGTAATACTTTCTTTTTTTTCCTTGTCCCCTCCTTCAAGTGCGTTCTAGTTATATTCAAAATGACACAGGATTTTTGGAGGTGTCAGACTGACCCCAACTCCAGCATTACCACTGAGCAAAACCAAGATTTAAATTATCACAGCTGCTCCGAGATTACAATAGCACTGAATCAGTCTCACTTGCAGGACTAAGCTGACATTCTGCTATTCCACTTCAGACATAAAATTCAGTCAATGGTATGTCTGACCTTCAAGAATTTCTGAATGCCTATTTTCTACACTTTGAGGTATTTTTCAAAGCAACATTTCCTGAGAAGTTTTATATCTGCATGGCTGAAAGCAATATATACTTTTTCAACCCCCTGCCTTTTTTTTTCCTCAAAAAAAACAACAAACTTGTTTCGACTTCAGATATACTAATTCTGTCAGCAAATGTGTGCAACTAGCATTTGCTGGTTACCACATATGAAATACTGATCACTAACTTTCCTTGTATTTCTTAGAAAGAGAAGTCACCAGCTAGCTGGTTTAAGAGAACAATGACTTAAAAAAAAAAAAAGAAAGAAAGAAAACCAACACCTAAACACTACCACCATATTCTCAGAAGTCCAACTAGCTTCTAAAGGTGCCTGTTCAACAATTTTCCCCCTCTCACAGCTACGTGCAATTCCACCTTCTTCTTTCTCATAGTATGTAATGACACTTCATTTCATCAACTAATTCTTCCCCTTTCTCAAACAACAAATGGTATTACTTTATCACTCCCCTTCATCTTTAAGGTTCTATTTCTTAATAAGCATAAACCCCTAGAAACTAAACTTAAGGTTTCTAAAAGTTAACAAGGAATGAAGTTTTCAGTCATTGTTTCAACTTACCTAAATATCAGCTTCTACACATGCTATTCTACAAGTCTGAACCTAAATATTTCTGTTACTTCTGTGTTGATGCAAGTACTTCATAAACACAGATTTAGGGAAAACACAGCTCTCTATAAATTATTTTATTTTTATATAGCTAAAAATGCTTAAACACAACAAACTCCTGTCTTGCAACAAGCATTCTCTGAAACAAATTCTGCTGTAATTAACTCAACATATTTGACAATCAGGAAAATATTATATAGAAATTATTTAGCGTAAACAGAAAACACACGTCTCTAAATCATACCTGTTGCAAGGATCTAGGAACATCAAATAGTACTTAACTTCTGCAGGAACTAAGTTCTCCAGAATTAAGTTTAAAATAAGAAACTTTGTTATCAGAGAATTATTTATCCTACAGGGTATTATTTCCCAAAAACTTCTAAGCACCTGAAGGAAACAAGGTCAAAGAAATTACATGAACATAATTGCAATGCAACTAACTGCATTCTTAAAAACACTGCACCTAAATGTTTCATTTAGCTCACACCCATAAACAACACTACTTGAAAACACACTTCCTACATTAATACATTCTGGATTTGAATTTGATCAAATAGGATTCAACTCAGTCCTCATGGGAAAAGCCTCCCTCCACTGCCACTCCCTTCCTAGCCCAGTAACCTGATACATCACAAAGAGGTATTTGAAAAAACGAAATTTTGAGAAAAACAGTCAAGGCAATGCAACAGGCAGACCTGCTGGCTGGAGGCACAACCAGTCAGGGTATGTGCGACAGGAGAAGAGTTAGGAAAAGCCAAGTCACCACAACAGTCACCACTAGCTACAACTGGAATGTGTGGGAAAGGATGGAAAAACTACTGTTCAGTGCTGCATAAGGTGTAATTTGACACGTGTGTATACATACACACATATGTGTATACACATACACGTAGTAATGAGGCTCTCTTCAGAGATGCATGGCAGGAGCATGACAGACAGTGTTTGTGTGCGTGTGTATACAGATACATACATGCACATACATGTATATGTACACACAAACACAAAAGGTAACACCAGGTGGGCAGCAGGCTAAACGTGAGTCAGCAGTGTGCCCTGGCAGTGATTGAAGCTAACAGCACACTGGGCTGTATCAGCAGGAGCGTAGCCTGGCTGATCAAGGGAAGCAATCGCTCCCTTTCACTTGGCACTTTTCAGACCCATATGAAACACCATGTGCAGTTTTGGACACCCACAGTGCAAGACAGACACAGAGAAACCAGAGTGAGTTTGACCGAAGGCTACCAAGATGCCCACAAGGATAGACCACTTGCTGTGTGAAGAGAAGCTGTGAGACGTGGCATTGTCCAGAATGGAGAAGGCTTTGGGGAGCTGAGAGCAGATCTCCCATACCTACATGGAGGTTATCAAGAAGACAAAAGACTGTGTGCAGGCTCTGCACAGAGGCATGTGGCAGGAGGACATGAGACAAACTGCAACAGTGGAGGTTGTGACCTGACATAAAGAAAAGGTTTTTCCCTGTGAGGACAGTTAAGCACTGGAACACCGACACAGAGATGGATGAATCTTTGTCTTTGGAGGATTGAGGACCTGAACGAACAAAGTCCTGGTCTGACGTTGGTGTTGATCCCACTGAGCAGCAGGTTGGACTAAGACAACTCCTGAGGCTCTTTCCAACCTGAATTATTCTATGACATCAACTTGGATCCTGGAGAATGTAACAATGGCCTGTTACAATTTCCTATGTCAGATTATACCTTCCTAATCTCCACTAAAATGCAACCACTATTGAGATGAGACAGAAAACATGATGTTTGGTTTTCCCCCTCAAAAGAGCACATATTTTTCCCATCCAGAACCTGCAATATTCCCCAATATCAACACTGGAATTTCAAGAGATTTTAGGGTTGCAGAAGCTACCAGTTACCTGGGTGTAGCACAAGTGGAACACAGTGGCTAAACATTCAGCTTTTTTTTTAGAAGGTGGTATTCAGCCTGAGGCAGTGTCAACCCAGAAAATTCACACATCCACAACAGCTCTTCCTTAAAGCAGCAGCTGCATTTTTCTTGGAAATTTCTAATTCAGCACCTACCCTTAATGAACAACCCCTACATTCTGATGCTGAGAAGGTCACCGGACAAGAAGCTACATTGTTCGTTCTGTGTATTCAGGATGTATAGCTTCACACCTGAGGAAAGAAGCCTCACTTAGCAAACGAAGGCCACATCAGAGCTCCCATGAGAAGCACCTGCAGTGGTCTAAGCCGGCTGTTTTGTTTTCATCCCTCTGCAGGGTGCTAACATCTCTAGAACAGAACTACCAAAACAAAGGCTGTTTATTCTAAACTAATTGATTTTGCATTGAAACAGACAGAGAGTACTCACAAGGGCCATTACTCTAAGTCGGGGTGGGGGGGAGTTACCACCTTCAGCCAGGCAGCAGGAACATCTTGAACTGATACAGAAGTTTCTGCAGCGATTTCCTATAGACTATGCGATTATTCACTAAGAATAATGCTTGGGTAACCATACAAACATCCAACAAAGAATATTGTACATTAAGGAAGTTAGAGACAAGCAAATGCGATCATTAGCATCTTATTAGCATAAAAACGGGGGGAAAAAGAGCTCCATTATTTCCTTTTAAACTTTTTTTTTCCTTTTTTTTTTTCAATTTAAGCATTTATTTTTCAATAAAAATGCCCCACCTGCATATAGACTAAAGCGATGAACCAAGAACTTTTTAAAGCACCAGTTTCGTACAAATCAATGAAGGGGCGGGAGGGAAAAATCGATGGAGTTTATGAGCATCTCTCCAACGTGAGTGCTGAAACGTCCCGTCACCAACGTAACCACCAGCAAAAGTAACCCTCGACCTGTTCCGTGGGGGGAGCAGGCGAAGAAGCGGTGAGGCCGGCTGAAGCCAGGAGAGGTACCAGCTCAGCGCACCAGGCCTTCCCCCTCCGAGCTCACCAACCACCCTCCCGCAGACACTCGGTTATGACTCTGCGCGTCTCTTTACCAGCCCTACCGACCACGGCGGCTCAGCCGCGGCAGCGCGACCACCCCCGCGCCCCCCCAGGCCCCCCTGCTCGGCGCCTCCTCCCCGCACGGGCCGACACCCCC
>JAVJGI010000050.1:1068788-1080070 GCA_035590275.1 Ibycter americanus | reverse complement strand
GGTCCCGGGAGCCCACCTAGGGGCCGGAGCGGGTAACGGCGGCGGACGCGGGCCCGCACCGGCCGGAGCCCCGGCTGCCCCTGCCCCCTACCAGCGGCCGTGCGGAGAGTTACTGCACGGAGCCTGGCGGTAACCCCCCCCTTGGCGAGATGCTGCTAATTAGCCACAGGGTCCCCGGCTCATTAAGGGTGAGGGGCCTCAGGGGCTCTCCTCCAGCCTGCCCTGCAGGCAGGGACAGCGCAGAGCTCAGCTCTGGGCCTTGTCCTGTCAGGGCTTAAACCCCTCCGTGCATGAGATTCCATCAGCCTCAGCCCCAGCGCTGGAGTTCTCGCAGGAGGGAACTTCTCCCTCACAGCCAGCCTGTACAGGACCATTTACGCTGGCAGCCACTGTGTCTCTTTCTCCTGCCATGAGCCTGGCCTTGCTGCCTCCACACCCTCCCCACGGGGACAGGGGACGACCACCACTGCGTCCAGGCAAACCTTCTCCTGCTCAACCCACCTGCTTCCCTCAGCCTGGTATGCCCCAGCCCTTGCACAGCCTCAGCTTACATTTGCCTCCTTCTCATACTGGGGTGCCCAAAACCCTACACAGCATTTCAGATGTGACCTAATGAGTGCTGACCAAAAGGGGATCTTGACACCATGGTTCCACAGGCAGAGACAGCCCACCACGCTGACAGCCTTCATCATGGCCGGGACATGCTGCTGACACCGCACCGAGAGCGTGCTGCTCATCCCGTACAACAGCAGGAGCCTGATGTTTCCTTCTGTTACAGGGAAGCAGAAAGTACAAGACCAGCAGAGAAAGTGCCTGTTTGATTCCCCAGGCAGGTACTCAAATATCCAGTGCATGAAAAATAGAAGTGGGAGACTGGTATCTGACTCTGGATGTGTACTGGCAGCCTGGGTGTGATCACCCTCAGTCCTTCAGGGATCCTCTGGATATCAGGGAAGCCAGAGCTGATCCAGAATAAAAGGACCACAACATCTCAGAGCCATCTCACAGACAGTGTGCCCCTGCGGACTTTGCAAAGGTGTGAAGTGTCACAGAAAATCTTCACCCTCCTCCCCAGCTGGACACATCCAAATCGTTTATGGGACCTTCTTCTATTAAACCTGACATGAAATTCCAGGTTTTCCTTCCCTGCCCTAACCTGTCACCCAGAGAAGATATTCAGAGAAAGGGATGACAGCACAGGCCTCGGAGGCACAGAGTGGAACAAGTGCAAGTTAAAGCAGACAGAGGAGCCCCCAGCAGAGCAGTGAGGAGTTCTCATTGGCTTTCATTCCACATTACAACATTAAAAAAAGTCACACTTCAGGCATTTGTTCCACAGCAGCATTAACAAGCACTGTCCAGCTAAGGACAGCTGCTTCAAGGGCCACTCCTATAAGCGCTCCAGCAGCTAGCATCTTATCCTTATCTCTGTGAAGTAAACTAAGGCAGCTAAAAGAGACCTAGAAAATTATTCCTGGCTTCTATAGTGGTTGTACATCTGTCTTTCAAAGTCAATGAACATTTGTGACTGGACATCCATGCTGCCTGGTGGATCTACTGCGCTGAGTTTGGCACAGTGTTTGCCCCCTTCACACAGCTCCACATCACTCATGCTTTCTCAGCAGGTAGCTCAAAGTGCAGCCTCAGGACACCCATACTCACCACATGGAAGCACATGCCACCAGGAACTCACACCACCACCACCATTCAGTTGCAAGCAGCAAGTATGAGTGATTACTGCTGGTTTGCAACACCGAGGCTGGAGTTACATGATCCAGATAGAACTGGGGTAGAAAGCTCAGATGCTACTCCTCAGGGGAACATAAGTACCATCAAGTACCACCACACATGGCAGCTCTGGCTCCTTAAACAGGTACCAGCTGT
This sequence comes from Ibycter americanus, assembly GCA_035590275.1. NCBI lineage: Eukaryota > Metazoa > Chordata > Aves > Falconiformes > Falconidae > Ibycter > Ibycter americanus. Next base: position 1,078,186 of record JAVJGI010000050.1, on the reverse strand, counting down.
CCTTCATCATCGCTGTGGAAGATTAGGCTGAAGGAATGACCCCTCCCAGAGTAAGAAAATTAAGAAATGGTCTGAAATCTTGCAGGTGGGATCAGCGGTTCCCATCCAACTGGAGCGGAGCAGCCATCCACACAGCTCTCCAAGTCCCTTCACAGCCTTTCACACGTACATCAATCACCACCAGAAGTGCTATACAAACAAAAAATTGGCACAGTTCCTCGGGCCAGTGGCTGCTTGCTCACCACAGAGGTGTGCCTTCTGTCCTTCCCTCCCATCCTTTTTCTTGAGCGAACACTACTGGGCACCTGCAGCAGGCTGTGCTCTGAGCTGGGCAAGCACCCAAGTGTGAGGAAGTTCCCTTACCTGGATGTTGGGAAACACCAGAGCAAAGGGATGTGGAACACTCCTCCTTTGCCAGGCTCCTGCTCTAGCCTGCAGCAGTTATGCCAGTCTCAGAATGACACAGAATCCCTGGGTTTTGCAAACCCAGCCAGTGCACAGGCCCAAGGGGAGACCCATAAGATCTGTAGAGCAGTTGATTTTGACCTGCTCTTCTCACAACACAGCTGCACAGCAGTATGTGGGGAGCTTTGGCACATGTGAGCAGCAACAGATTACTTCCCACCAGGGTACCAGGCTGCCTCCGGCACCCTACCGCATCAGCTCTCCTTTAGAGATCCCTGCACATCTAAGGAACAGCAGAGCCTCATCTCTAGGATTAAACAGAGCTGACTGATACCCTAAACTGGGCTGCAAAAGAGCAACGCAGATGTTATCTTAATACAGGAAAGGCCATCAGATTTCAAAGCAACAGCTTCAACTTCTATCTCTTTAAATGCTCATATCATTTACACTCTGAATTGGGTTCTTGGGCAGTATCAGTTACATGAATTAGGAGCTGTAGAGGACATTAGTACAATTCCTCTTCCTGAGGTTCTTACAGCTTAATGGACAGCAAGGGTTGCTGGTGAGCCTCCAGCTTCTGACACTCTGACCAGAATCTCCCCTAGAGCTCCCCAACTTGCCTTTGTGCTTTTTTCTGTCCTAGAATCACTCTCAATTAACAGTACAAAAATAAAACCGATGTCATCCATCCCTCCTAAGCTGCACATGCATTATTTATCAACATGCCCTAATTGATTCTCTCATAACCATGAGCACTTCTGCACTTGGCTATGCCATTCTTGTCCAGCAGAGCACAATTTATGAAGTTTTATGCTACTTGGAAAAAAGCACTTTCAAAGCGTTACCTTTCACAGCTTTTCTGATCAGAGCTTTGAGTTAGATCTCAATACACAGAGCCATCAGTCCTCGGTTTTGTGCCCACACAAAAGTGTCCATCTAGTACCTCTGCTGCACTGATGCTCAGTGTCCAGGCTTGGCAAGTCAGTACTGCTCTAGATACTCTGGGCCCTCTTCCTAAAACAGAGTCTTTAAAAGGGGTGAAAGTCAGGATCTGGGAAAGTCTCTGCACCTCTGAATAAATGCTCTGAAATGTGTAATCCATAAAACATGAAGGGAGTTGAAATGCCCTTGCAAAAACATTATAGAAGCATCTCCTAAACCTACTCACCCTGCCATAGGCCACAAGGCTCTGTGAAGACCATCTCTAGAGCAGCAGAAAAATACATATCACATCAAGAGGATAACTCAGTTTTGCCTTCAGTGCCCTGACACTAGAATACCTCTAGATTCTCCCATCCTAAGCTCTGCCCAAGAGTTCTGGAAACTGAAAGCCTGCAATTAAATGCTTGGAACCAGAGCAGATGCTATCAAGGTGCAGTCCACAGACACAAAGGAGCAGGTCTGAATTTCACTCTACAACCCAAGCAGCTGCGAGTCAGCATATGACCCCCATTCAAAGAAAGGGATGCAGTGCAGCCAGTCCCTCCCTTAGAGCAGGCACATCCAAACTGCAGGATGGCAAAGCCGCAGGCGCTGCCAAGCTGTTTCCATCCTGAGAGGGCTCAAGCAGTCATGCAGAGGGAAGTGAAAAATCAGAAACAGAAGTTCACTCTATTTCTAACATCACACTTAATGTAATATTAAGCTTTGTGCTGAAGGTCTTGGTCAGGGAGTTACCAGGGAGCCTCATCTCGGTGGAGCCTGTTAAGTTTGTGGTGATTCAGCTTCACAGACATTTAACCAGCATCACGATATTCAGCTTGGATTTCACTTGCACCTCAACACTCAGTCTGCAGCCTTCTCCTTTCCCCACTAGAAGGGGCTAAGAACCAGACACTGGAGAACAGAAGCAAGTGAGTTTTGTCATGAACAAGTTAAAGGCCACCTTCATTACATGAAACAACTTGAATGCTTTCTTCTGCGTGTTAGGCTTTGTACCAGCCCAATCCAGAAGAGATTCAGTGTAATTACAGAGCAAGAGCTCTCTTCTTGGAGAGCAGGCATTTGTTTTGTTTTCTTAACCCTATGATGAGCTGCTTTGGGAAGGATTACAGTATTGAAATGCTGTAATGCCATTGCATAACTCAGCACAGCACTGCTCACTTGGAACACTCTTCAGCCTTCAACACCCTGTTCTCAAACACTGGGTGATAGAATTGGGTGCAGCCACCCAGAGAAGGCAGCAGAAAGGTAAAACAAGGCACCACCTCTTCTAGAGGAAGGTGGAAGGGTTTACAACTTCAGGTCAGGAAAGGGAATAGCAAAGATGTGACAATACACAGAGTAACAGGAGGGAGTAAGGGCAAGTAGGGTGCTTTGCTCATAGGAAAGGCGGTGGCATATTTAAAGAAACAAAAGTAACAAGCTGAAGAACTGGTACAAGGCAACACCTTATTAGAAAAGGTCACACAGCTGCTCCTTGCAACCCACAGCAGGGTACCTGGCTGAAGGAGGACTTAGCCTGCTTAGCCACCTACTATGAGGACAAGGACAAGGCCAGTGGTGAAGCCTACAGAGACCTGCAGTGCTCAGACCTCCCACAGAGAGGGGTAAGGTTAAACCTGCAGCTCCAGTACATGTAAGTGCTTCATTGAATTGCTTGTGAAGGAGCATTAGCAAATTTACAGCAAGGTAAAAAACATTTTGAAGTTATGTAGTTTTCTTCTTGCTCTGCTTGGCCAGAACCACATACTGTGGTGCAACTGAGAAGTAAGCAAGCAAAACACAGCCTTACAATAAGGCATTATCATATTCTGTTTGCTTCTAAGCTCAGCCTGAGAAACCACACATCTTCACACTCCCTCCTAGGTTCAGCTCATTCCTTTCTAGCCCTCCTTCCAAGCTGGTTGGTTACAGCAGGCGCAGCAAGATGAGCACAAGGACATCCACCCACAGTCCACCCCCAACTGCAGCAAACTTTTCCTGGCCAGCATGGGCTTTCTACATCCCAGGACATTTCACTCACCTAGGACAAGAGATGGGCAGAGGCTAAAAAAAATCACCTCCTTGCCTTCCTTAGTGGAAAATAAAACCATTGGCTGGTCAGAACTGCTCTCCTCCCAGCTGTGCTTTGGAAGCTACAAGGAGAAGGCACCAAGGGGTTATGTCTTTCCAGCAGAGCGCTCTTGGTTCGTCCCTACTGGAGGAACAACCAACATTTATGCCACTCCAAAGAGACAAGGCAACCTCCTTCTGCCAAGAGAGGAGCTGGGTCACAGACTGCAGGAGGCTGGTATTTACTTTGCTTTTACTTATAGCCAGCTCTATTTTTCTGTGACTAGCTGTGGTGCAGAGAAGATGACACAATCCGTGATGAACGTGAATAGGTTTTCACCACCACTCCTCTGCCAAGACCTCCTTTCCAATGCCACAGCAAGCTTTCTCCTGAGGAGTTAACTTTGCTAACACTCCATACAAGAGAGTTTTCCCCTGTGTGATAACACTGTCCCTGTCTCAGACTGTAGATGCCAGGGTCCTAATGGGCCTCAACAGCCCTGACCAGCCTCACCTGGGACTTCCACTCACACCCCCTGAGCATTGGCACAGTTAAACTCACCTGGGTACTTAGTCTTAGGCTATGCTTGACTCTGGTTGGTATTGCTGAATGTGGTCTGTGGACTTGTTTCTTAGCTTAACTTTGGCTCTGCCTTATCACTATGAGCTTGCCTGATGATTTGGATTTTTGGCTGATGCTGACTGCTGTCCCTCAGCCTGCCTGGCTCACTTGACTCAGATGTTGTGGCATGAGCACTGACTGATAAGACCCTTGCCCTGCTGGTTTGGGGATCCCCCGTGGCTCCTTGTTTCTTGCTCTTTTAAGAGCAGCAGGTATCTGCTATTGATAAAGAAGTGAGGGACTACTTCCTAGTCCTTGCTGTTCTCCCTGTGGCTGAAGCTGTTGGTCTCTGCCCCTATGCTGTCTGTTGATGAAGACCCTGGGGCTTTACCATGGCTATGGGATATGTATGAATGAGGTTAGCCCAGCTAGAAACAGCAAGGTTTTTCTGGTTTGATCATTTCACAACTGCACTTTAATTGTTTATCTTGAAATTTATTCTCACAGATGAGAATAGCAAAATGAGCAGTGTCTTTGGGGAGGGGAGAAGGCTATGTACAATTAAATGACTAATAATAAAAGGCTGCTTCGTTTTTGAGCAGATATGCAACAGGCAGAAAGACTATGAGTGGATTATCAAGCTTTGAGAAGAGAATTTAGTGCACTTATCATATTAATGCTGATAAGACCTACATTTGCTTCTTCGTTCTGTAGACTCATCCAGGGTTTACTATTGATCTGCGGCCATAAAACAAGATGGCTAGCTTTTCTCTTTGCTTTTCAGTATGCTTTCCACTCTCTTTGTTCTTCATGTGGAAGCTAATCTGTAGTTTATTAGAACACCTGTAATCACTGCAAATGCTTTGATTTAAGCAGCCCATATGCAGGGATTAGTGTTGATTTCAATTCTTGTTCATTAGCAGTAATGCTTCCTTTTTGGTATTGTAATCCTGAGGCAATGCACCATGTGAGACTCCCTGGTCATACATATGACTGCTTGTTCAGGCAATGAAGTGTTAGCATCACCAGGAGCTGCTCTGTTCCTGACACTCCGTTGGTACCCATGGTTGGATCCTACCTGGAGCCTTGCAGCCATTGCCCAGTATCAACCATGCAGAGCCTGCTTGTTGTACCAGAGGGGTTTCCTCAACACCCAGTGCACTGCAATTAGCATTTTAATGCTTTAAACTCCATGCAACTAAATGCAAGCCATAGCATCTCCTGATTTATACCTATGCTTTCTTTGTTGCTACTCTGATGTCCTCCTCTGTTTTATTACCAGCAGATATTAGTCATGTTTCTTGTGATGCCAAAACATTGTTCTAAAACATTAGAGTTGAAGATAAGCATAATGGCAGAAACTGACGTGCTTAAAATCCACACTTCATTATGCTCTACCATCCCAGCATCTCCTGTCTTTGGGAAGGGATCTTCACAGCATTTATTCCTGCTTCCTCACTCAGTGTGGATATACTGGTGTAATTCAGTGCTCTCTGTGGTCTCTGTCCTTCTGCAGTGGGTAATATCTGAATTTTGGAAAATCTAACATTATTGCAGTCTGCTTTTCTGCCACAATAGGCGATTTCAGTCATCTGAAAAACAACCCCTAAACAACAACCATTTAAACTACATTAAACAGCATTTCTCCCTTTCATTGAGTCCTCTGGCTTTACAATTGTTTCTGAGGTTCAGGAGCATAAGGAAATATCCCTGTTTCAAAAGTACATTTTCATTCCTGCAAGGCTCTCAATCTCTGGGGCATGATTTAACAAAGTAGCTTTGACAGTAGATGTATTTAAGTAGGGAAATTATGGAACTGTATGTATGAAGGAGGAAATCTTGGGGCTGCCTGTGTGCAAAAAATGTCCTGATGCATAAAATGGGAAGCAACATTAATATGTTATTTCTTCACCTGCATGGCTGGAGCCTGGGCAGGTGAACGACCTTCCCTGCTCAAATGCAACATGACCTGCCCAGCCAGGCCATTGGCAGGTAGGAGGGGAGGACAATGCAATCAAGAGGCTGGGCAATTATTTTTGGAAACTTGCTGTTTACAGAGGAGAGTAGCAGTTAAGATGACAATGTATCTGTTGGAAGAGCTTTAAGAACTGCACAGTATTCCCTCTCAGGCACTACCAAAGGGTTATGAAAGAGTAAATCATTGCCTTTTAATAGTGCAGGGACTGGGACGTGTTCAGCATGTGGGGGAACTAGACTTCCTTCCCTTTTTCCAGCTTCTGGTAGAGGAAGCAGCCTCTGGGATTCCCTTCATCACTCTCTGTGATGACCCACCACAGGACCCATGTAGATGTCCAAATGTACCCTTTCTGACCTGCAGTTGTACTGTGCTATTTCCTTGCTCCCCTCTACTCACCTTCACCTACATGGCACTGGTGAGAACAAAAGTGGAGAGTAAATCAAGTCATACAGTTTATATTACTGTCTGCACCCTGGTCTAGACCACACAAAGGATGATTCTGAAAAAGATTAATTTGCTGAATTTAATTTCACTAGGAGGGGGAAGGTATTAGTAACAGTTTTATTTTCAGTTTATTTCCAAGCATCCAAAATAACTACACAAAAAAGGCAAATTAATCAGCAAAGCATCCACACTGCAGCCAAGCTGCACACACCCATGGCGGGGGATTGTTATAGATGGCTGAGCCTGGAAACACTGCATAGCAACCAGAATTATGTGAAGTATTAGGGAGAAAATTAAAGAAAAACCACAAAGAGGAGACAGAAGATGCCAGAGAATGACTGGAACTGTAGCTGCAGAGGATTAGAAATAGCCAAGTAGTAGGAGTGACGTTTACATGTACCTGCCAACAGCTTCCATGGGCACGGTGACCCTGGCGTGCTTTGATGTGGAGTCACAAATGGACAGGGGACAGGACAGAGGGCTGCAGCAGGAGATGACAGCCCTGGTTGCTCCTTTGCACAGCCACTTGCTTCACAGGAGTGAAAATCAGTGGGCAGAGGAGGTTTTTCCACTAATACAGACTCCTGGAAGACCACCAGGCAGAGGAGGTGTTTCTGAACATGAGTGCCATGCTGTTGGGAGATGAGCTGGAGGCAGGGACTCCAGCTGTCAGGGTGCTTTGATGTTATCAGGAGATCTGTGCACCTCAGGACTTGAAGGGAGAATTGCAGAGCTCTTCAGCTGTTTCAGGCTGGAGATATATTCCACAGTGCATAAACTTGTTTTTCTTAGTCATCTTTCATTTTCTTAGTCATATCCAACTAGTCCACACCCTGGGTTTAAAATTGCTTGCATACAGTCTGGGTGCAGAGCTGAGCAGGAATAGATTGCTCCCAGCTGGTACCCACAGGGAAAGGATACTGTTGAATTCCCAGGAGAGGTTTGGGCCACAGTTGCTCCCAGCAGTTCCCCACCATCAAGTGATTGGAGATGGGATGAGAGTCCCTGAGCAGAACTTGCAGACCTGGGTGCTGTGACTGTAGCAGAGGCACAGGCTGAAATCGGAGTCCTTCCAGAATACACAGCTCAGGGATGAGGATGCTGTGTCTGACACTTACACGGGGAAGCAGGCAGCCACAGCCCTCCCTCTAGCAACCCCCCCCTCAGTCAGCTGCAATTCTCTCCTAGGTGTTATTCTTAACTGAGCAAAATCCCACCACCAGGTACTGTTTCCTGAGGAAGGGAGATACAAGCTGTGGAGTTTGATGGTGTCTGCAGGGTGACACATTCTCCTACATGCACGGGATAAGGGGTACAACTCCAGTTACTACAAAATCCATGTATTACTGAAGTGTCAGTAAAGGTTCAGCCAGGAAGGACCAAGACAGAAAAGCAACATTGGGAATAGGAGAAAAGACTTCTCTCTAAAAAAAGTGTGGGGTGTCTGCAGCTGGTCCAGCAAACAAAATGATTTTGTGAACTTGCCCAGCTGTAAGAAAGCTAGTTTCTTCCCCTCCTCTCCCATTTTGCAAGGTTCTTTGGAGAGTGATGCTGATCAACTCCAGGCAAGGAGGGAGCTAGTTCAGAAAAGCTGGAGCTGTGAGACCTCAGCACTCTCTTTTTAGCTGGTTGCCCTTTGTGAGGGGGAGATAGCAGCAGTTGCATGGCTGGATCTAGAGGCACTGCTCTAAAGCAAACACTAAATACTCATCTCCTGGATGGTGGGTAACCACAGCTGATTTGTAAAACTTTCCACAGCAGGCAATGTTGTTCCCTGCAGCTTACCCTTGGAGATTCATCTTCCAGAAGAGTCTCCCATTGCTCTTGGGCAGTTTTCTGTAGCCCAGGAGAACATAGTGCTCGTTAACAGTAACTAGCAGGAGAAGGTTGTGTATCACAAGGCAGGTAGCATGGCCTGATGCACCTGTCTGCTATGAAAGTGGCTGGGAATGATCCCAGCCAGCACGCTAGGAGAGCCTGGGATAGAGACGATTCAAAATGTCTATGGTTAAATCCTGCCTTTATCTTAGTCACAAACATCCCACGTATTTCAAGCAGACAAGTATTTTACTCCCACGATCCAAAGACAAAACAAAATAAACCTTGGTACTCACAACCACAATGCAAAACTCTACTTCTTGGAAAATAGCATCCTAGCCTCAAAAAGTGGCTAAACACGCCTCCTTCTTCCTTCCTGGCTCAAAGCTTTGTATCTGTATTGCTAAAATCTCCTGTGAGCTCTGCTGTCCAAACAGCCTGTAAAAGCCATAAACATCTCTCATCGCTTTCTCCCATCTTTTTGACTTTGCTTTCAGCTAAAGCATTGTTTTCCTCCCAAACTACAGTGAAGATTACTGCCCAGACACTACATTAAATGTAATGTTGTATGATGACAAGCATGCAAGCATTATGGTAAACACAAGACAGACTGTCAAATAAGGTCATACAGGGAAAATTCTTGTAAGTCCTACCCAGTTGTACTGGTGATTTGGTACGTTCAACAGCTCAGAAGGATCTTTTCCTCTGAAGAAGACTTGAAGCAGAAAGAATCAAGAGCAAAATTTAAAAAAAATTATTCTTCTCAGTGAGGAATTCCAAAATTATCCCTCCAGAATGCCCCTGTTTCAAAATTAGTTGCATTTTATCACAACTTTGCAATCATATTGCAGGAGGTAGATACATAAACCTAAGAGATGGCAATTAGACCAGGAGCAATGTACCACTTTTTAGACAACATTTTTTGTCAGGTTTGAGGTTTGCCATGCAAATGCAACTTGCAATATTGCTGCAAGTCAAGTGTACTCACAGTTTCACTTACATGTGAATGCTTGTCGCAGCACTACAAAACTAGTCAGCTGCAACAAGGCTTTCCCACACAAGGTTCCAAAAGTTCATGTACTGTCTGTGATGTTTCTTCATCCTCTGCAGGCCAGTCCATCCTGCTTCTTGCCTCTGCTGCATCTGGGTTCCTGGCTTCTCCTCCAGCCAGCCTCTCCTCATTCAGGCCCCCTTCTT
>JAVJGI010000050.1:999298-1060290 GCA_035590275.1 Ibycter americanus | reverse complement strand
GGAGCCGGGCGCTGCGCCGTGCCTGGGCTGCCTCTTGGCCGGCGCTTGTGGGCAGCGGCAGCCTCGTCCCCTTTTCTGTGCTTGGCTTGGCAGATCGGTACGTAGCGCCCGGTTTGTTTAGTAAAAGCAGAAATTCCAGGAAACTAAGTAACTTCGTGGTTTTCCCTGGCCGTAAACACTCGAACCGTAAAAAATGGTAATTTTTTAAACAAATGTTTAAAGCAACGTTAGGAACACGTTCTGTTGTAACAGCCACATTGGAGTCCTGTTAGGTGTTAAAGTGGGAAGTTGAACAAACGAGGACTTCCTTCAGAGCTTCCCTTGTGTATGATACCAAAACATGATTTTGTTCTCTGTAGATTGTGAAGATTTTGTTAGTTTGTGGCGTACTTTCTTCCACAAGTGAACTTCAGTGCTGACAGTTCGTTACGCTTCAGCATTAATGTTGGCCTGGGTATTTCAGACTCAACAGGTTTAGGCAGATGGCTGTCTGGTATCTCATCCGTTTAAAGAATAATTGTGATGAGAGTAAGATTTTTTTTTCATTTTTTTTAAAGTAGGGAATTCTTCATGTTAAAACATAAATACGGAAGAGCATACAAATGTACTGCTCAGCTTGTTATGTATTTAACTGGATTCCAACTTGAGGGCTTAGCTTTTCCTTATGGTATTATATTTCTCATCTACATTGTGTCCTTGGTCATACTTTGAATCATCTATAGGAGTGGGATGAAACTTGATTATTTAAGCTAGGTCAAAGTGTAGTTGTTAGAATTTGAATTGGCTTTATACATGTGGATGTACAAATCCTCTTGAAATTTTTGTTCACATATGAATTTAAATGTGCAGTCTTTCTACAAAGTTCATTAAAATTGATTTTTTTTTCGTAAGGTAGGATTTTTGGTTTTGTTATGTGGCTCTTTCATTTTCCATTTAAATTGCTAAGGTATGGATTTTGTGTTTGTTTCCCAAATAACAAAATTATTTGTTTTCCAATCTTACAAATAGGTTTATTTTCACATAAGAGGTTTCATACTTGAAAATGCATATCTATATTGAAGTCAGTGTGTTCAGAACCTCATAATCCTTTTCATGAACACAACACAGAATCAATAAGTGAATGACCTGGAGTAGTGTTGCAGTCTGTGTGGCGCTCAGGTATGTTGAGGAACAAAAGGGTGAAGCTGAACTGCTTGAACTGTACGGTGCGCTTATCAAGGTTTGCAGTTAGAGGTCAGTGGGACTTAACATTTTTCGTTGTTCAGAGGTGTCTGACTAAGGTGCCGCCAGCACTAAGATGCCTGAGATTTCAAAAACTTGTGAGTAGTTCTAGGTATCTGTGTCTGAATACTTCTTTGGGTTTCCCTTTTCTGTCAAATTTTTACATTTAAGTTCAGAAGAGTAAAATGCTCACAAAGCCTTTGCTGTGATGCTGGAATACTAAGTAGTGTTTAATATTAAAGCAGTACTGTGTGCTGAAACATGCATATGTGGATTTTAAGTGGGAGTGTTCACAGGGAGTAATAGTTAAGGTTGTAAATATTTGTCTTTCAGAGTCAAATCCTTGGAGTAAGTGCTTCATATTTTGTTAATATCAGTTCTATTGATGATGATATTTTGACAATAGTGGCATTTGGAAAAAACAAATCCCACTTCTTAGCTTATCAGAGATTCTAATTGAAATCTATAATAGGCCATGATTTTCAGAACTTATTTTTTAAAAAAAATTTTATCCCCCCATGGATTTAAATGCACAATGAGACAGCTGCTCCTTGTTCTGCTAGTTTCGAGAGAGCAATTTAAGTTTTAATTTGTGCGCCAGCTTGTCCAAGGGAAATAGTGAAAGTCAGAGTTGCTCTCACAGGCCTTCCTCTCCAGCAGGCTGGGTATATTTCTGACAGTTTAATTCATACTCTTTATGTTCTTGTCCTTTCTGCAGAGTTCTTCACTTCGATTTAAGATCTTGAAAAAAGTGAGCGCAGTAGGAATTGCTTTGGTTCTTGTATTTGAAAAGTCATTCACCTGCCATAATATTCCATCCACATATATATTTTACTGCTAACCCGCATTAATATGAGAACTGTGGAAGTAGATGCTTCTGAGGTAATTTTTGTTGTTGCTGCTCTTTGCGGTGCCATCTAGAATAGTCAAATTTATTTGAATAGGTTGGGAGGGATAAGCCTGCTGGAATAGATGAGATGCCTTGGTCAGGCATTTACGTTCATTGCTGTGTACTTATAGAAAGGGTGGCATTTTAAAGTTTTATTTTGGGAAAATAGTTGTGTGTCAGCACACCTGTAATGCACTTTTAAGTGAGGTAGTATTCCAGGTTTTAGGGACAGCTGGGATGTTTCTATTTTCACTTGGTTATGGTCTAACGCTGAGTGTCCCAGAGGGCAATGTGAGCAGTTCCTGTGGTCTTCCTGACTGGAACTTTGCTGACCTGTTGCAGGTATTGCTGGACTTTTCCTATTTTCTGGCTGGAGTAGTAAAGGGTTGTTAGTGGAAGTAAACTATTTTTCAGATTGTAGGAAGGCCTGTTACAGGCCTTATACAACCTCTGGGGTCACAAGGCACTTTTTTCTGTATCCCTTGGTGTAGAACAAAGGTGGAGGCATCCGAAACGGTTGAGTGCAGATACCGTTACAGCACTTGCGTTCTAAGGCTCAGAGTAGATTTGTCTGTATGTTTATCTGTGATATTTAAAAGCTCAGAAGTGCTGCTGGCAAATGTTATCCAGTTAATGAAAAAGGGAAAGGAGCTTTTTGAGCTTGGAATAGTTTTCCTTTTCAAAAATGTGTCAGGGGGTGTGTGTGTGTACAATCTCATTATGTTTTGTTGCTTGCATTAAGGTAGTGGTTTTTTCCAAAGCGATTTATGCATTTGCATCAAATTTCCCAGTCTAGTTCTGTGATGAATGAATAATGAATGCTCTAGATAAAATCATAATTACTTGTCATTTAGAAAACATCATCTTTCTTTATGCTTAGGTGGGTTTTTTGTTAGCATATGCTCACTTCATACAGTACTTATCAAAATAGTGTTCTTCAGACTGCGTGTCTTGTAGTCACAGGTATATTTTTCCATAGTCTTTGGGTGATGATTTTTTGCGCAGTTCTGCCAGTTTCATCTTCAGCCAGGTAATCTTCACTTGTCTCCCATTTAACTAACCAGTTGTGATACTTTAAATTCAGAAGCACCTGTGAGACAGGAGATAGAGCTGTAGGGTTGTTCATGCATTCCCTGAGTGAGAAAAGGTTTTAAACCAGTTAGAGGTATCTAACACTTAATTAAACATGGTGATGTTTTTCAGAATGAACTTGGGCTTATGTGACCTGTGTTGACTTATGGCTCCCTTTACAGTACGTCACTTAACTGTTTCAAGTATGTATTTCAGGAGTTGATGTGTATGTCACTGTTTCAAACGTATCTGTATGTAACATTGTTTTGGAAAGTTGTTTCTCTGGGTCGGTTATGACAAATGGATATTTAATCTCATAGCAGATGGATATTGGCTATGTTATGGCTAATGAAATGCTGGCAATTTTAATGCGTTTTTGGACATGAAAGAATTTCTTCTGCTGTGTTATCTCCGCCCCCCCCCATCTCTAATACAATGTCAGTTTTTAAATTAGGATTGGGTGTTCCTTCCTCCAGAAGTTACAGCTTTTGACAGCAATCACAGTCTGTCAGATTGGAAACTAAGGGCATGGCAGTGTTTTGAGACAGCTTTTGTTCTAGTTTGGTCTGTTAATATTTCTAGTAGATTTTTATCAGACTGACAAAAAATGACACCTGGAAACTTAGAGGCTTAAACAGAATCCACAGTGATAGTTCCCTTCATTGAATGGTACCTTAACAAGTCACTTGGTACTGTAGGGGGATTTCACTTTCGAAGATGGGAAGATAAATCTGTCAGCTTCAGTCTTGCAAGTAAAGGCTGATAAACCTGAAGTAACTGCTCCAGTGGTCTCTCCTGTGATCGTTCTTCCTTCTTACCAGAGCTACTGACTGTTCTGGGAAAACTTGAACGAGTAGTGATGTGGCAACCTGCTGTGTTTCCCAGCTGTCACTCTTTTGGTGCTCCTTCCACTGCCCACAGCTGCACAGTGCCGCCGCTGCCTTCTGCCTCCTTGGCATACGATTCTTGGCACTTTCACTGCTGTCTGGAGAGTGTTAAACTGGAATAACAACACTGATCGTAATCTTGCTGCCCTAGCTTTGTTGTTTCTTGAGTAAATCCCTGAGCAACAGCAAAGGACTAACTTGGGTCTGGCTTGTGGAATTGAGGTAGAGTTTTAAAAAACTTCAGTACCGAAGACACTTGTGGTTAGGTGTGTGTACTTCCCATCACGGTCAGGGTTCTCATACACCAGTTAAGACTTGTGTTCAAAGTGTGTGCGTGTTCTTTATTCTTCAGGCACAGGACCAAAAAGAACTTTCCAACTTTTGAAAGTTAAGTTCAGCAGTATTCTGTCACTTAATCTTCTTTTTCTCACTCCTTGTTGCTGAATGTTTACTTGCCTCTTCCAAATGACCTGTAATCTTTGATTTGGATTACTTCAGTGAATATAGCAAAATTGTGTGGGATTTCTTTCTCATTTTTCTGCCCTTTTTTTTTTTTTTTTTTTTCTTGGTTGTTACCTCTGCCTTAGGCTAAGCCATGACTTCAGGATCTGGGCATGTGGACTCCAAGGCTGAGCTCACTGCTTTGCTTGAGCAATGGGAGAAAGAACATGGCAGCGGGCAAGACATGGTTCCTATTCTCACCAGGTAAGATCTATTAAATAAATTCCTGAATATCTGAAGTTACTTGACCCCAGCTTTTACCGTGTTTTGGCTTGAGATTTTTATATACCTGATGACCTGTTGGTAATTAGTTTTCTTGGTCTGGAAGTTGAACTACAAGTGTGGTATTTAAATACATAAAATTTTTTGTAAAAATTTTATATTGCAAAGATCTTACACAGACTGTCTCTAAGACTTGAATTTAATTCTCTGAAATGACAGTAGTCAGAGGTATCATTAAATAGTTTAAATAACTTTGGTATCTTCACCTGAAGCTTATAGAATGTTGATCAACATCAAAAGCTGTGAGAATGTTGTTCCATCAGAGTGGTGGTGTGGGGTTTGTGATTGTAGTAACATTGGTCAGATTGAAAGGATGAGAGCAACTCCTTGGATGAATCAAGGGGATTATACTGAAAAGACTTTATTGAGCTCATAGGGCATGTTTAAAATTTTAAAACGATTAAGTTTTTAAAAACTGGATGTAGATTGACTGGTATTGTATTGCATGTGTGTGGAAAATATTCCCTGGACTGATACATTATTTTTAGGAGGTGTGTAGGTACCAGTAACACCATTAATTATAAGACATCTTCTATTACAGGAGAAACATTTGAATTATCAATTGCATTTGTGGTTTCACAAGCCAGGCCTTTCTTGGCTAAACTGATATTACTCTTGCTTTAATGTGAGATTCACAGAAATTCCACCAAATTCCTCCTCGTGCCTCTGCTGGCAGACCTGCTGGCTACCTAGTGTATGCAGGACTTAACCACGCTTGTACATTAAGAGCAATCCAGATGTCTGTAATGCACTGCTCTGCATTGTTGGGTCAGATGAGGCTGTGCACAGATTCTGAGCTGGTACTGGGTGGAAGTAACAGGAGTCCGGTGGAGCTTCTTTGTATAGATCTGTGCCATGCCTTGCCTGGTGGGCACAAATTGTTTTGCTGTTCTTACTACGTGTTAAAAATTGCAGAACAGAAGAGGGAGATGAGCAGCAGCAAGCCAATCCTAAACACCTGAAAATGAGTAGGTCTTTTGAAAATCACAAGACGTGTTTTTGTGTATCTTTGCGTACTGTCTGATTCGTGTCTTCAAGGAAATGTGCTGTTTCAAGGCTTTTTTTTGCAGGCGTAAACAGCAGAAATTTAAAGACATTTGAATTAAACGTGCCTTTTCTTGTGTTTATAGCAGTCTGGCACTTACTGGTCCCCGTCAGCTCCCTGAGTTCCCTACATTATTTATGCCCAGACAAGTCTGTTAACTCTCTTTAGGTTCTCAGAGGTTTCTGTGCAGCAGGCAGGGTGGTTATGGATGGTGAAAGCTTGGGTGTTTTGGCTTTAGTGGACATAATAGCAATTTTTTTAAGGTAGATAGCAAGGGGACTCTACTGGCTCTGGTAGAAGTTGGATTTACAAGGCTTCAGGTATCAGGAAAGCCATATGTCTGTTTGGAGTAGAGGGTTTTAGATTTAAAAGAATTTGCTGGAAGAGATGCTAGGAATCCTCACCAACTGGACCTTGCAGTAGCTGACGTCCTGAGGTGCAGTAATGCCCTTGCATTTTGTTTTAGACTTAAGGCAGAGGAAGCTGTGGTCATGCTTGTTGGTGAGTGACGTTTTTCTACTTCCTTCCACCTTCTGAGCTAAATGGAAGAAAACTTCCCTGTGTGGACGGGGGTCTGTTAAATGTGATGCCGAGGCAGCATGTATGAGAGTGCAGTAGTGAGTGTTTCAACAGTAATAGGACAAGAACAACAGTGTGACTTATAGGCTGCAGCTGAATTGTCACTTCCAAATAAGCTAGTTTTCTGAATTTACAAACTATGGAGTGTCAGAAGGTACGATTGAAAAAATTGCTTGGAAAGTGTGTTGGCAGACAACAGATCCTTAATATATATGGTTTTCAAAAATACTGTAAATTGAAATAATACTGCCAGAGCATTAGTTCATGGTCTGGATGCAAGTCGTGTTCAACTGTTCTGGCAAATCCTGGGAGTCAGATCCTTCACTGCATCCCAAGAGGCTTTGTCATAAAGGGAATAAATCAGCAGCTTAACATCGTACTTCATTTCCACAAGGCAAGCGTGTTGCGGTATGGGATCCCAGGGCATCTTACGCTGTTGCAGTCTGTTGTAAAGGCTTAGGTTGGTCATTAATGCCAAATGATGGCATAGAGCCATACTAGGATAGCTTTACATTATACCATCTAGATCGTTGGGAGTCTTGCAAAGTTGACATGCTTTTGTGTATACCACTGCCCCTTCCTTCCCTACTGGCAAGGTGAGCTCAGTTTGTGGCAAGTGAAAATTAACATCTGACTAACTTTCCAAAGATGATTACAAAGGCAGGTGTAAAGAGAGATCAGTAAGAAGTGAGGGGAGAGGACCCCTACTCCCATGTAAAACCTAGATCTTGTCTGCAAACACTGGAGTGACTAGAGAACCAATGTAGTGCCAACTGAACAAAAGAAATCTTGAAACCTGAATAAAAGTTTAGTGGTTTTGTGAGTTGTTTTTTGCTAAAGCCCTGTGTACCACGTGCCTATGTTGTGAGGCAGGTGTGAGCTTTGTTAGTTGTTTGACTCCTGTTGCTTCAACTGAGAATTGACAAAGCTGTTGGTCTAGATAGATTCATACAAGTGACTTCACAAATCACCTTTGTACATGTTAGTTAAAAGAAGGGTATTGTAAGCAAGCTTGATTGTTTTTATTCTTTTTGAAAGTCAATTTTAAAGAGACAGTGCTTTTTTATTTTGGTCCAACAATTGTGACTAATTGTCACCCCATAATTGGTGATTCACGTGCCTGTTTCATCTAGGCTGTGATAATGTTGTCCTCCGTGAAATCACTCGGCAGCTTCGGCTGGCATGCTGTTTAGCTGCCTATCTAAACAGGATGGACCGAAGAGAATATTATGCTCACTCTCCATGCTGCTTGTCTGTCCTTTCTGGCACATAATCAAAATGCTGATTATCACCTAGAAAGACCTGACAAGTCTAGGGTTCAGCTTCTCAACTCCCTGTTTGTCCCAGTTGTCTGTCAGCAGGCACCCCTCAAGCTATTAGTTCTCGCGGAGAAAAATGAGAAGCTGGCAGTGGGGTATTTAAGTAACTTGCTTTTGCCAGAAATTCATGAGAGCTCGAGCTGTGCCACCTGTTAGCAAGGGACACAATTTGCATCTCTCCACATTCAGGCTTACTAAAAGTGAATACTAGAACCCCACAGGATAAACAGTTTGCTGAAAGATAATTGTCGGATCAGAGACAAGCAGGAAAGTTCTCTGCTCATTTCTGATGAGCTAATTTGCTTTTCCTACAATCTGGGCAGGCTTTGTAACATCGTCCTCTGTCATACTTGCAAGTCAGTGTAGTTCACCGAGGCAGGACCAAGTACATTTTTGTCTCTGATTGTCCCTGGGAACACAGGATATTTTCTGGAAAGTCACAGGAGTGGAGTAGAAGCCAGTGACATTCTGTAAGAGAAATCCCCTGCAAAAAAAAAATATTTTTCCAGGGATTAGTGCTGCCTTCCAGCAGTTTTTTCCCCTCGCCTGTGATAAACTCTGCCTAGATTACTACCCTGCGGTGTTAAGACCTTGTTTTAAAATGCTGTGCTCACATTCTGCACCCCACTGTAGACCTCAGTAGAGGGGAGGGAGTGAGGTTTTACACCAAGGAAATAAGATTTAATTTGCTGATGTTTTTTGAATACTGCGCTCTATTTCACCTCAAACTGCATATTTTTCTGCTGTAACACTTCACGGAGAAAGACAGTGGATGAGTATGGAATTATTTATTCCTTGACCGTGCGATAATCTCCCTCTTCCTGATTTTGTTTAAATAAAAATAATAATTCATTCCCTTACTGCTCATTTTAAATGAATTAGAGCATAGGATTTCTTGTGTCTACTGAGGCTGCTTCTCAGTTTAGGGGAAGGCATAGCTTCGAAACAACTTTCGTTGTTTTTTTCTGATACAGAGGAGCATTTAATGCATTTTGAAGGTCTATGAATAGGGAGCTGGCTGAGCTTTTCCTTGTCTTATCCAGTGCAGTAACTGATGCATGCTAAAAAGTTGAGCTTTGATGAAGCTGAAGGGATAAGTTGAAAAGAGATTGCACAACACTATTAAATATTAAATACTTTTAATATTACACAAATAATTAAAATTTAATATGCAAGAATAACAAAAAAATGCGTAGGCAGTTTGAGCAGCTGCCCCTGCACAGACTGAATAGGAAGGAGGACTGAGTCACCTCTTCAGGACTTACTCTGCTGCAAAAGAAAGACTATGTGATGGTGAGAAGTACTATGCAAGCCCTTTATTTGCTCTAGTTCTCTACAGTACATGTTGTAGAACATCACCGGAACTCTTATCATGAGTAAATAAAAGGCGTTGGCCCCTCCAGAGTGTCATGCCTGTGCATCACTGGGATGTTGATGTGGGTTCAGCGTGTTTTGGAGCACAGTGGGGGGCATGAGATACTAGAGGCAAGTCTTGCTTCTCACCCCTCTGTTGTGAACAATGTGAAATCCTCTAGTGGCACTGGATATTGTTCAAATGAAAGTTACTGAATTGTTCTGTAGTACTTCGACAGACAGGCTATTGTGAGGAGCTATGCACTAGAAGACTGTGAATTCTGCTCATTTGGTGTCGTTCCTTCTGCAGAATGTCCGAGCTAATTGAGAAAGAGACTGAAGAGTACCGCAAAGGGGATCCAGACCCGTTTGATGACCGACACCCAGGTAAGATGTCCTAAATGGTTTTGGCAGCATCAACTGCTGTCACAATGGATACCTGGTAATTCATATTGAAGAGAAAACAATTCTTAGCCTCAATGTGCCCACTGCTGATCAAAGTCTGATACTGCTTTTGCGCTGGTTAATTGTGCTCTATAGGGCTGATATCTGGCTGTTTTGATGTTTGCTGCAAGATTTTGAGACCCTGCGTGGAGTTTTGGAAGAGTGTTTTAGAGGCTGATTTATGACATAAGGGTATGAGTATGTTATCAAGTTGTAGTTAATGTGAAGTAGTAAGTGTTAAATGGACAGAGAAGACGGTCTGTCCCAGGTTATCTTGAATTTGCTGTTGAGTAAGTGCTGTGCTTTGAAATAGTTACATGCAGTCACTGATGCTTTTTATCTTGTTATTCTTAGAATTGGTTTTGGGGTGGGTTTTTTTTTGGAGGTGACTTATTTCCAGTTTACTGGAACAGTTTCCCTGGCATCTACATCTTCACTGTCTGAAAAAATGACAGTTCAGTGCTATCGGACCGCTAAAACATGTTTTGCTTTGACTAGTAGGCATTCTAGGGAGGTTATATCTGCTAGAAAAAATGTTAAGTCATATAATTTCTTCTGTAATTTTCATTCTAAGAAAGGTCCTGCTAACTAGAGTATTCCACAGTCAATTGGAAGATAAGCAGTTCGGTATTAGTCGTGACATCTTGAGGTAAGTAGATAAGTCTTTTCCTGTTTCTCCCACAGGTCGAGCGGACCCAGAGTGCATGCTTGGCCACTTACTGAGGATACTTTTCAAGAATGATGATTTCATGAATGCGGTAGGATTGCTCTGGGAACTGTATCTGTCAATTCCTGACATCTTCTTATGGTTTTTGTTTACTCTGCTGGTCAACCTCAGTACTTAATTAGTATTTATTTTACTGTTGTCGGGACTATCTCTTCTATGGCATGATTTTTAAAAAGAGTTTAAGTGCAACTCATTTGCCACTGTTAAAGTGACTCAAGGAAGGGGGAGTTCATGAGCTGTTCAGGAGTGCTAGAATATGTGTAGTAACAATTGAATCAGTTCTTCTTAAGGTTTATCAGTCTCTTTAAAGAAAATGTAGCTCCTCTAATACAAGTTTAAAAGCACAATTAATTTTTGTAATGGAAATTAATACCACTAATTCCAATGCCTTGTCTCTGAATCCTTGGAAATGCTGGAATGACTGTAGGAGCAGAGGAGTATGTCAGCTCTGGAAGACTCAGGCAGAGAGTTGGGAGGCAAAGATCTGGCTTTCTTCTTGCACTGCTATACTCTAACATGAGTTAATAGCTAGAATTTTTGTAACCCTCATGTCCCTGCAAGCACCTGCATTTGTACACATTGCTGTAAGGATTCTGACAGATTGCTCGCACGTAGCTTTGTCTTAAACGGCAAGCAATAAACAAACATAGGTGCCATTTAAAAATGTGCAATTTCATATGTGAAATTTTTTTAAGCTATTAACTTATGTATATATTGTTACTGAACTGCGGTTTGTTTTTAGGCGTTTGTCTTTACAAATCAGTCCAAGATGATGTTTAGTCAGCGAATAGCAGATCAGAGGGAAATTCTGTTTCTCTGAGAAGTAGTTTCAACTTCTGAGGCACTGAAGGAAGCAGGTGAAAGGCTAGTCATCTTGAGATCCAGGGCTTGCGTATGACATTTCTTTATCATTTTTCTGCTGTGGGAGTTGTAAGGTTTTCACTGCACTGGTTTGGGTCAGAGTTGAATTTCAGACCAATGCTGTTCCTGATCTTCTCTAGCTAGTGAATGCTTATGTGATGACAAGCAGAGAACCTCCATTAAACACTGCTGCCTGCCGACTTCTTCTGGATATCATGCCGGGACTGGAAACGGCTGTTGTCTTTCAGGAAAAGGTATCATCTGTACTAAGACTTTGTTTTTAAGCTTGGTGTATTATATACAACAGTTCTTCCCATAGGAGAAACCAGTAAAAAGCCATATTGAAATCCTGTCTCTGGGGGACAATATATTCAGTCTTACTAATGGTTTGGGGCTTTTTGATCTTGGCTTGTTCAGCTGATGAAATCTTGGGTGTTTCACAGCTTTTATGGTGTAACGGGACTGATTGAAACAGAGGAGCTGGAACTTAATGTAATGTTTTGGGAAATGGTAAAATTTGAATTGTTGTTATATAGGCCTGTGAATGGAGCAGGCTGTATAGAACATGAAGATTTGCTGTAGGAGTCTTGCCCAGTAATCCCCAGCTACAGCAGAGTGACAACATTATTAGAGCTAAGTGATAAGCAAGTCATACTTTAACTAAGCAGTCTAAAATCCACGTGCTTTGCAGGGATTATCTGGAACTGTGATGGACAGCTGAATCAGACTTCTGTATGTTGACAAGTGTGGTCTTCTGTGTTGAAAGTGAGGAGAATTTCACTCCTGAGCCACAGTTTCCTTGTCTGTAAAAATTAATGTTTTTCTGAAGTTAGGAAATCAGGTAGTGCTTTATATAAAAGTTCTAAATTGATTTCTTTACTTTTGGAAATATGGATATGAACTCTAAAGCATGATAAAAGGAAAGAATAATGTGCAGCTTCTGTGAAGGATTGAATTTAATTTGAGATCTTTGTGATCTGTCCAAAGACTAAGGCTATGAGACTTGGATCCAAAAAAATGAAAACTAAAACAATAGTTCTCCATTGGTGGAGGATATAGCTTTTTTCAGAGACTAATCTCTCTTTAAATTGAAATTAAATTTTAAAGTTAAGTTTTGCACTTAAAGACTTTTTTTTTCTTTTTTCTTTTGACTTAAACATATATGGAGCTCTGTTACAGCACATTGGGTTCCTGTATGCAGCTTTAGGGGAGCTGACAGAGCCATTTGAGGAGGGCACTGTTCCATCATAAAGGGGCCCTCTGGTGTCTGAGGTGGTTTACATCTTACAGGTTTTTGGGTTTTTTTTAAGTGACGTAAAAGCATTTAAATAATAATGCAATTTTCTGTAATCATACAACGGGCAACTCTTTAAGAATCTGTAAGCTGAGAGTTCTCATTGAGGTGTATGTTTATTCATTATTACTTTTAACTGATCTTTTGTATTGTACCTGTGATTCAGATTATGTGCGAGATAGCTGTCACAACAATGATCTGTTGTTGTATGATGTTTCAAAATCAAGTAGTGATTTAGAGGAAAATTTGAATCTTTAATTCTAAACCATTGTCTTTTTAGTTGACTGTTTTACTGTTGAATTACACGTATCTGGCCTTGTTAAAAGTTCTCTGACAGACTGTGTTCAAATACTGCTGATTTTGTTACTGTTAAAAATACTAACCATATTTAACATGGTTTCTGATATGTATGGATTGGTATACTTGCATACATTTCTCTCTTCTCCAAACATTATGCATTTTTGACTAAGATGAGAATTGTTCTTTTGCTTGATGAGTTGTCATTAGTTTAAAGAGTTCCTCTAGCATCATGTAGCTTGCATATTTAAGTGACTTTTTTCAATTTAGCCCTAGTAAGCTTTTAGTGAAATGTGAGAAATTTAGCCAAGTTCTGTTCTACTTGGTGTAAGTTCAACACAGCTTCTTTGAGTTCTGCTAAATCGCTGGAGATGTATATTAGTGGAACAGGAGACTGGGCTTGTTTTATTTCAACTAATCAATTTACCTGTAGTGTTTTGTTACTTCCTAGGTAGTAGGTTGACTGGCCACTTCAGAAGACCTTTGCAGGTGTGCAAATCCTGGTTCCAAGGAACAGTTTTATGCAGCTTAAAACGTTAGATTTCTTTCTTTTTTTAGTTCCAGATATTTTTGATTCATTACATGATTGGTAGAAAATCTAGCCTGGTCATTACTAGAGATAGGGAGAATTGTTACCAACAGATACTTTCACTGTAACTGAGAAGTTAAAAATGAAATGTAACTGTTGGAATTGCTTTCTTATTTTCTTCATTCTAGGAAGGTATAGTTGAAAATCTCTTTAAGTGGGCACGAGAAGCTGATCAGCCACTAAGGACGTATGCAACGGGGCTATTAGGAGGAGCTATGGAAAACCAAGATATTGCTGCAAATTACAGGGATGAGAATTCGCAATTGGTAATGATCTGTCAATCACTTTCCTTTTTTTAGAGGGCAGATACCTTTTTTTTTTTTTTTTTTTGTGGGAAGCTTGCGTTCATGAGTTAATATATGGGTCTCACAGTGGTTGTAATAATATCTGTAAGAGTCAGTAGCTCATGCTTTCCATCTTTTCCTGACCGTGCATTTGCTGAGGTTGGTACATGCGGCCTCATTATTCTATTATACCAGTTGTGTTAAAAATGCCACTGGAAACATAAGAAGGCAAATACTATACTTTTTGATGGCACTCATATTCATAGCTTCCTTAAAGAAAAATTTTCAGAAGTTACAACATCTGTAACTGTTGCATGTTATGATTTACATACTGGACAGGGATTTTAAAATGAAAGGTAAATCAACATAGGGACAACTTAATATGAAACTCCATTCACTTCTATACTAAACCTTTCATCAGTGTAGTGTTGATCCTGTATGATTATCAGCAATCGAGATGACTTTCGGGAGAATGTAGGATAGGCAAATTTGTCTCCCAGGACACTGTACTGTGTGTTGAAGCACAGATGAATTCTAATTCTTGCACAGATAAGGCCTTTAAAAATAAAAGTGTGACCTTAGGTTTTGTGGAACTGCGATTTATCAAAGCTGCTGCTTTGAAAGGGAATGTTGCCTTTATTCTAGGCTAGGCAGAGGCTGTGGAAGGATGGTGCAAGTTGGTATGTCATTCTGCTAGCACCAATATAGTTCATCTGCTCCTAATGGCTTTCAAAGCACTTTCTTCTCATGCAGGGGACTAGGTGCTGGTATTTTAGATGAAAGTAGCTGTAGTAAAAAGGATGGGAGTTCTTATTCACTTCGGAATCATTATTTCTCTGGGCAAATGTATGCTACACCATACTTGACACTTTATGCTGTGGAGTTGGTTGTATGATAAAACCAAAAAATATGGCTGATGTGAGTTGCATGATCAAAGCAGGAAGTGTGTTCTCATGCATGCTTCTTTTCTGAAACAGGTGGCTTTGGTGCTTCGACGGCTACGAGAGTTACAAGTTACTGAAATGACTACAAAACAAGAAAACAAGCGTCCCAGTCCTCGGAAAGTGCCATCGGATCCTCTGCTGCCTCTAGATGAAGAGGCTGTGGATATGGATTATGGGGAGATGGCAGTAGATGGAGAGCAAGAGGAGGTTTCTGCTGATATGGATATCTCCTTTCATCTTGATTCAAGTCACAAGACCAGTAGCAGAGTAAACTCTGCTACAAAGCTAGATGATGGGGGACTGAGAAAAAGCAAATCAGGGAAACAGCATGAAAGAGATGGCTTCCGGAAAGCTAAGCAGAAGCTGGGCTTCTCTGCTTCAGAACCAGATCGGATGTTTGTTGAACTGTCCAACAGCAGCTGGTCAGAAATGTCCCCGTGGGTGATTGGCACTAATTACACACTTTACCCTTTGACTCCCGCCATAGAGCAGAGGCTAATTCTTCAATACCTGACTCCCTTAGGGGAATACCAAGAGGTGAGCATATGAAGGTGGGAGGAAGCACTCTGTGCTTGAATTTGAACTTTAATTTGTCCTGACAAAACTATGAGTGGTATTTGGGGAAAAACTTGCAGAACTGTTGTTACCGCTCTCTGATGTTTCCTGGTATGATTAAGATCAGTAACCTTTCCTGAGTTGTTGATGACTTTCAAATTGATTGAGTCATTAGTTTGAGTATTACTTGGTAGGTAATACTCAAACCTGAACCTAGCAGGTGTGTGGTCTAGTAGTTGGAGCATGGCGCTAAGAATTTTATTCCTGGTTTCTGTTAAATTTGGTGATTGTTTACATGACACAGGGCAAGTCACTTTGAAATACAGACATTTTTCCTGTTTCTTCTGGAGGTTGTGAGAGACTCACACAATTGAAAGTCTGAGAAAATAATGAACTTGAAATTCTAAATGAAGTGGTTTGTGTAACCTCTGCAGTTGTTCTGATGAGAAATGGCGGTGCCCATGTTCTGCAGATGCTTTTGAGAGCTGTTGTTACTTATGTGGACAAAGTAGTTGGGCAGTGTCAAATTTACTAGTGTGCTTCCTTTTTCTTTTTTTGTGTTTTTTTTTTTTTTTTTTTTTTTTTACCATAAAACTCAAGTTAGCATAGGTCTGCAGGCCACCTTTATCTCTGTCTAATCTTTTTTAAGGTGGTTTAACTTAATTTGAAATAGAACAAAGCAACACAGTTTTGCTTTGTGATATACATAATGTGTGTGTGCACGTGTGTGCCTTGCTTCTCTGAGAGCGAATGAAACAATTATCCCCCTAATACCCTGCATGCTGACTGGATCACTTCATATGCCAGCAATAATAGCATATAAAAATAGGAATTAATACTATAAAGCTGTTACACAAAGAATTATGCAAAGGGTTTTGGTTTGTTGCCCTGCTCTCCTGTTTTTTCTGTTTAGTTGTTGGGTAGTTGTCTTTGCACAGATGGAAAGTGGAACCTATCGCCAGGGTGGTATCTGTGTGGACTTGCCATAGCCGCACTTGAAGGAGAGTCTTAAGATTTCCGTGTGGCAGCTGTCATGCACCTTGCTGCAGTCAGCAGATGTATTACAAGAGGTCTGTTAACCTTTATTGCTTCCTATGGATGGAGCTGGTTACTACTGACCTCTCATAACAGGTATCTGCTAATAGGGGAAAACTGGGGGTTTGAGAGAGTAAAAACCAAAACAGACCTTGTATTTTCTGTGAAACATTCAGCTAGTCTCCTATTTTTATTTTTCTCAGCTACTACCCATCTTTATGCAACTGGGATCAAGGGAGCTAATGATGTACTACATCGATTTGAAGCGAACCAACGATGTGCTGCTCACTTTTGAAGCCCTTAAGGTAAATTACTTTCATGATGCATGAAACATACCATAAACATTGTAAAATCATTGAATATGTCTGCTGCATGTATCAAAGGCAAATGCTTACCTTCTTTAGGCCTGTGTATCTTGCAGCATTCCTCGGGATTGGAAGTGGCTTTCACTCAGCTTCAATGCATTGCAGTTTTGTTTTTATAACTCTGTTACATAAAATAAGAAAGAAGGGGGAGGGGAAAAAAAAAATCTTAATTGTATAGGAAGTACCATTAATTTCACCTGCCATCTGCCTATCTGAAGATGATAAAAATCCCTTTTTCTGTCAAATGCTTGTTTTCCTGCTGCCCTTAGATGGCATTCCTGGGTTGTTCCGCTACCTGTCATATCAAGGGACATTTGTGAGGGGTAAGAAGCGTAAGCATCTTACTCTCAGAAGCCCCAGCATGGCATTTCTGAGCTGAATGTTTGAAATACAGTAGTTTTGTGTGAGTAGTCTTTTAAGGTTTCCTTGCCAAGGTACAAAACCACACAAAATTACCTTATTCAAGCCAAACCTGCAGTGCAGCAGCAGCAGTTACATTTTTATGTGCACGCATTCCCTCTTTCACAGTAACTTCTCTGCCTCTGATCTTCCAGTGTTATCTTTCTGTTTCATTGTCATTTGTCTGAGTTTATTTCCATGGAGCAGTGTTCCTACAAAAGGTGTAGGTTACCTCAGTTGGGAGTGGGGTGGGGTTTACAATGGTTCTTACTTAAGGTTCCTCTTAAGGTGTTAGCAATACAGGCAAATAGTGTGTAGTAAACTTCAGTGCAACTGCAGACTTCCATTTTAATAATAGCCTTTAAACTTCATTTTGTAAAATTCTTTTTGACAGCAATATGGCATATACAAAGTGTGAATGCAAATTTAAGTATTTCTTGTTGATAATAGGAAGTGAATTAATATGAAAAGAATAGGAAGACTTAAGGTGGTCTGTTGGATAACTTCTGAGTTGCTCTGCTTTTCTTGTATTTCTTTTGGAAGATGTGTAAAACAAAGTGATAGTGCCTTTTTTGCTTTTGTCCTTGGAATAAATACTACATTCTGCAGTTAAATATAATGGTACATTCTGCAGTTAAATATAATGGGAGGAGGAAATAAAGTGGACAAGGTAGGGGAGCACTTGGGTTTTGGGTTTTTTTTCTGCCATCTGTTTTTCTGTGGGATAGGGGATGGATTTGGTGACAGTCTGAAGAATTCCAGTCTAATCTGCTTTTATCCTTCCTTAGCATTTGGCATCATTGCTGCTGCACAACAAGTTTGCAACGGAGTTTGTTGCTCATGGAGGAGTGCAAAAGTTGCTGGAGATTCCTCGTCCTTCCATGGCAGCAACAGGGGTCTCCATGTGCTTATATTATTTGTCTTACAATCAAGATGCCATGGAGAGGGTAAGAGGCATTCTTTTACTGTAACTGCAGTGATTCCCGTCATTTCTTAGTGTTTCTACCTGTGTTCAAACAGTCAATAAACACCTCCTAAACTAAAAAGCAAATTTACATAGAAGACTGGTATGTGCAGAGGCAATAAGAAGTATATGAGTAGTGGTGTATTTGAGCATTTTGGTTCAAGGGTGTGGATTTTAGTTCCTAGGGAGTTAACTGAAGACCTCTGTCCTGTTGGCATTGTCGCAATACTTCCATCATCCTTTTCATCCTGTTATTCCCTTGTTCCCTCAAAAAAAAAAAAAAAGGCAAAACTCCTCCACTCTCATTTGTCTTTCCTTTCCCACCTGTTCCAATGGACTGCTATACCTGAGATGGTTTTTTCTGTGCACAGTCCCAGTGTGGATAGCGTCAGTGTTACTCAGCACCTCAGGCAGATTCCAGACAGCAGCGCAACTTCTGTGGTGGTGGTAGAGTGCAGCAGAAGACCAATGCAGTTCTGGTCTGCATTGTTTGGAAAATCAAATTAGATGATGCTAAGGGTTCTTTGTGGCCTGAGCTTAAGAATGTTAAAACAGCTGATAATGAAAACAAGTTCCTCTCATATTTTAGCATAGAAAAATTTTTTTTGAAAGAAGTCCTCCTCCTCTCAGTTCAGTAGTGTTCCTCCAGCAAGCATTTCTGCAGGCTGGATGATACGGCAGTCCCCTCTTACATTTCAGTTTCCCAGGTACTTCAAACAGTGATTGTATTTCCTTTTTTTTTTTTTTTTTTTTTTACTGGTAGCGAGCACTTGTGTGCTGAGCCAGATCTACAAACTGATTCAGTTTATTCTAAAATTGCTACCATGCCAAGAAAAAAAAAAAAGATGAACTTTCAGCTTTGTCCTGGTTTCAGCTGGGATGGAGTTAGCTTTCTTTTTAGTAGCATTAGTACTGGCATATGGGAGCATCCTGCTCTTAAGATTCATTCAAAGCAACTGCAGTGCTGTAGCCTTAAGCCTTCTAATTCTGCTCTGCTTTGAGTGATGGCTTTTGACTCCTGGCTTGTCCCTGGCATTGTCTAGTTGGGGTTTTGGGGCTTTTTTTTCCTTCCAGCTGAATATTGAAGTAGATAAACTAGTAACTGTACTAACTCTACATTTCGGCTTATTCTTTCCTAGTTTTTGATGCTGTCTGAATGTGTATTGGGATTTAACATGTGTAACACTCCTGAGCATGTAGAGGCTGGACTGGTAGTAGTTGTTTAAGGCTGTATCTGTATGGATTCTGTAGGCATTTGTATGAGTGAGTTCAAAAATGAGTGAGTTGATAATCGTGGCTGAACAGGACTGTCGGTGCCCTGTATCAAATCTCTCTTATGAGGTCAAGAAAGGTGAAATTAGGAATAATATTCCTTCCACTTCTTTTTGCCCATTGTGTCAGAAAGACGGACCCTGGCTGCATATGACCTGCTTTGGTGTTTCTCTGAACTTTGTAACGAGAAAACTCTCTACGCTCCCTTTTTTTCTTTTCCCCTGATTCCACTTGCTGCTTGCATGGTTGTCCAAAAGGAAATCCAAAAGCTGTGGCAGGGTGCTGCATGAGGATTCCTTCTGCTTGACATCCTCAGGCCGTGTTGTAAAACCATGCAACTGTTCTGTAGTGGCATTGTCTCATCTGCCAGATGTTATCCCCAACATCTACAGATTCCAGGTAGAGCATGTTTCAGGGGGCAGTCCCTTGTCACTTAGTCCAAGCCTCAAGTCTTGGGGTGGAAGCAAGGCTGGAGCTGGTAGCACTGTATTCTCAGCTTGTGTCCGCCACCAGCAGAGAAGAGATGAAAAAAATCTGCTGACTTGGCATATAGTTGGTGCCAGTGCTTCAGCGCTCTGTGCTGTTCCTCTTGGCGCTGACCCTGGCAGAGGGGTCAGAGTTCCTTATTGTTAGAAGTTAACAGATGTATGCAAAAGTGCAGTTTTTAGCACGTGGTCTGTACGTCTCAGAGGCAGGGTTTGAGAAAAGAAAAAGACAAGCTCAATTGTCTTATTTCCAGATAAAGTCAAACTTTAGATTTGCATTTGGTGATCCCTACAATTCCTCTAGACTTCAGTGCTGCCAGTTTGCTAGAACTTCAGCATAGCATATGATACTGTTACACTGAGGAGAATTTTTGGGTTTTTTCAGTGGAAACTTCTGTTCCTTCTCTGCCTCTAGCATAGCATTCTTTGGATACCTTGAAGTGGTATGGAGAAGGACTCTCTGGAATTATGCTACATTAAGACTGCTGTATTTATTGTGTTTAGGTCTGGGAATGGGCCAATTGTAGTCCTACATTGCCACATCATAGCCTTTATTAGTCTACAGGGGCTTTCTTTTACTGTTCTGAAAATGGGACTTTTTATTTCATGTCTCAGATGTCATGGGTCAAACTGGGAGTAACCAATATTTGTCCTTTGTCTGTTTGCCCCTCAAAGAACCCTCATTTTCCTTGGACAAACTCTCTTCAGCAATCTGTTTGAAGTCCTTCTCAAGAATGTTCTTTTGCTTTCTAGGTGTGCATGCACCCCCATAATGTGCTTTCAGATGTAGTAAACTACACCTTATGGCTAATGGAGTGCTCCCATGCCTCAGGCTGCTGCCATGCAACCATGTTCTTCTCCATTTGCTTCTCCTTCCGTGCTGTCCTGGAGCTCTTTGACAGGCATGATGGCCTTCGGCGTCTGGTTAACCTGGTAAGGCTTGTAGTTTTAGATGGTGAGTGGGGTTTTAGTGTCAGGTTTTGCACCCTTTACAGTGCAATTGTGGAGAGTTCTGTTCTTTTGTTTGATTTTTGCTTTGGGTTTTTTCCCTCTTCAGTTCCCAAGAGATGGAGAGGTGGGGTGAGTTTTCTAAGCAATGTACACATGGATCCCTTTATTATTTTTCTTATTGTTATGATTTTTATCCAGAGACTTGCTACCTTTTGAGAGCTTTTTGGTGCAGCTCCTGGGTAAAGCAGTATTTAAACAGTGGTGCCTTAGTGGTAGTTCAAATGTTTCTCACCATTCCACATCATGTGCAATATTGTCATGCACCCTTTTGGATGCAGATAAATCCAGCCTTGTTCCAGGAGAGGTACAACTGTGTTTGTGCTGTGGTAACCACAGTACCTTATGAGCACAAATTATACTGTTCATGTACAAAAGCTGGTATGTCTGCATGGTATTGCTGTGCAGTCCTAACAGTTTGGGTTATATCTGACTCAGGGACATCAGCACTGCAGGGTGTAAGCACACTTTGTGTTGTGTAATATAATGCCTGATAGTATTAGGCACAACACTGCCTCCAGATCAACGCTGTAACTTCTGGATTTCTTTCTTCATACATAGGGAAGGAGGTGGAATGGTTCTTTTTAGGCTATATATCTATGCAGACAGCCTTTTCTGTTCAGTTTTTGTCATCTCTCAGTGTGCTTGTCTGTCTCGTATAGCAAAGCAAGTTTGGGTTTAGTGCAAGTGCAGCTGAGAATTGAAGGTGCTTTTTTTCCTGAAGAGTGAGCTGATGAAACTTTTTTTTTTTCCCCCCCTTTTCCCTGACCCAACCTCTTTCTGAAGATAAGCACTCTTGAGATCTTAAACCTGGAAGACCAAGGAGCCCTCTTGAGTGATGATGAGATCTTTG
Source organism: Ibycter americanus (assembly GCA_035590275.1). Taxonomy (NCBI): domain Eukaryota; kingdom Metazoa; phylum Chordata; class Aves; order Falconiformes; family Falconidae; genus Ibycter; species Ibycter americanus. The sequence continues at coordinate 1,038,767 of JAVJGI010000050.1, read as the reverse complement.
CCAGTCGCCAGACTGGGAAACACACCTGCATGGCCTTGCGTAGATACTTTGAGGCTCACCTTGCTATCAAACTTGAACAGGTGAAGCAGTCACTCCAGCGCACTGAAGGTGGCATTCTGGTCCATCCGCAGCCCCCCTACAAGGTGAGTAGTATGTTGCAAGGTTTTAACATTGTTGTTACATTTTTCAAGCGAATCCAAGCTGCAAGAATACGTGGATGTCCTTTGAAGCTGATGGAATAACTAGGCAGTGTGCAATTTATAGGAATAGGGATGTTTTTTATTTGTACTTTTTTCCTGTCTTGTGGAATGACACTGCAGTAGAAAAATACAGAAGAGCCTTTGAGGTTCAACTGATCTACATTAGATTAAGGTTCCTGCTCATCTGCTGTGGTTCCCTTTCCATCTTGCAAAAACTTAAGTTAAAGGCAGGTGATTTTTGATACTCATGGGTGTTTCTATGCTTCTTAATCTCTGAAAGGACAAAATCTGTGTGTACAGAAAAGTGCATAATGTCAAAAAAACTTGGAAATAAGTTTGATTTGCTAATGACAACTGAAATGTGCCTTTTGGAAGCCATAGTTTTTAGGAATGATCTGGGAGATTCTTGTGTTGGCCATGATTTTGTTTTGCCTACTTTCTCCCTGCAAAGTGATTTTTTTTTTATTTATTTATTTCTTTTTTTAAACAAACCAAACCAAAATACATGAATTTTATGGCTGCTTGTTTTAAGGGAGCACATTCACCTGTGGTTTCTGGTTTATTTTATGATGGTTTTATAGAAGAGCTGAAAAAAGGAAACATAAGGGGTTTTTTTTGCTTCTGCAAAAATCACTTATTTTCAGTAACTAAAGAAATGTGCATAAGCTGTTGCCTTGTGTAATTTAAAAAAAAAACATTTATTGAAAGGCAAGCTTGTAAGGAATTTGCTTTTTTTCTTCAGTGTGTTTTGTAGTCAGAACTTAGAGACTGTAACTGAATAATTTTTGCAGCCTTTTTAAAATATTTTAGCAGAATCTTATTTTGAATGATGGTCTAGTGACTACTTAGATTAGTAGCTTTAAAGCAGAGTAGAATTTTAATTTAATGTAACTTTTCTTCTTCTTAAATTGGCCTAACCCTTCTAGGACTGCAAAGAAACGTAAAAGATATTTTTCTTAAGGTTATTATTGTATATTACAGTGACAATTGCTGTATTCTTTTATGCCTGGGGAGTAAAACAAAAAGTAAATACTTAATCTTCAAGAGGCAGTAGTAGTCTGCTCTTTGTGGATGCAGTTTTCAGTTAAATCCTGGCAGTGGAGGATATGATGTGCAAGTCTGTAACCCTTGTGAACTCTTTCTAATGCTTCCAACTCACTTCCCTGCAGGCCTGTTCATATACTCATGAGCAGATTGTAGAGATGATGGAGTTCCTGATTGAGTATGGCCCAGCACAGCTCTACTGGGAGCCAGCAGAGGTTTTTCTCAAATTATCTTGTGTCCAACTCATGCTTCAGCTCATTTCAATAGCATGCAACTGGAAGACGTACTACGCAAGGTGAGCTGTTTGCTGTAGTACTGTATTTTAGTGCAGTAAGTTGTGACTCTTGGGCAGCACGCTACATTTCTAGGTTTTCTGCCTCTCTGATAGCATTTCAAACAGGCACGTACTGGTTAGTGCTGTTAGGGCCTGTGCTGTGGCTGCACAGTGCTTATGAAAGTTAACACCATGGAAAGCAGGAGTAAAATTTTGAGGTAGAACGATGCACGTGATGAGATTTGTGAAGAACTAAAATGCCTCAGGCCTTTGGTTTCTGAGAAATCAGCATTATAGTACAGCTTAATCACAATTCTGTACCACTTTCTATCTGTCTCAGAGTTTGTTTACCTTTTTGTCAGAGAAAGGCTAGAAAACCTTCCAGCAGAGGGTGAAATCAAAACATACCTTAATCCTGGAAAGAGGTGGAATGTCGGTCTGGGTGCTGACAGGAGAGGAGGACACTGTATGACTTTGTTGATTTGTTGGTAGTTAAGAGTTTACTGAGCAGATACAACTGTGCAAAGGAGTTGTGTGAATATGCAACAAGCTAGCAGTTGAGAGAGGACAAAGGCTGAAGATTGTTAACTCTGCATTGCTCAGGCTCATGTGCCTAGACTACACCACCAGCTGTTACATTCAGCCTGTTGGTAGAGGGACTCAACTTATGATGCCACTTTTAAGTTTCTCCCTTGTCTTGGCCACAGACAAGCTGTGGGGATACCATGATATTCTGTTATCTTTCTGTGGCACCTTTTCCCCCCACCTCTCTACCCCAAAAAAATCTGCAGCACCCTTACTCTTGCAAAAGAAAGGGAACTGCTACCAGCCTTTGATAGGTATTCTATTAGGATCCTGTCCCCAGTTCAAAAGGAGGATGGGTGCAAAGTTCCAGCCTCCGTTTATCCTAATGACCATCTGCTCCCCAGAGTGCAGCTGTGGTCCGTTCTAGAGATAGGTTCACTGGCGAGTCACTGTCTGCTATAACTAGTTGTCATCAGCAGTATTATTGTCACCAGGACTCCCACCTTATTTCTGCTTTCTGCAAAAGCTCCTTGCCTAACTTAACTTGAAAGCCTTTGAAATCTGTTTTTGTTTCTGCGATCCCCTGCCTCCCTCCCCCTCTCTCAGGTTGCACTCTGAGTAGTTTCTGTTCTCCTGTTTCTTACTATCTACAGCTGTTTCCTAATTGCTGCCTGGATTAACTCCTACCTTTCCATACAGGCTTGCAAACCTTTCCCCTTTTCTTGCATTGGTCTGTTCTCCCACCTCTTACTTAACAGCCCTTATCACCTACCACACACCTGTGTGTCTCTTAAACTGGTGCCTATTGATGCCTTTTTCCCTATCGCAGTTGTCTGTTTTACTGCTAAACGGTTTCCCTTCACTTCAGAAAAACTTCCTAGTTGACCAGTGACAGAGTATTTTAGACAGCACTGTTTCCCAACTAGGATGTAGAGTTAGATTAGATTTAGAAGCTTACTTTAGAATGCTTTTGCGGACAAGTCTTAGCATTCTTATTTTTATAAATACAAAATTGCAGTGCTTTTAGGAGCCTGTGGGCGGTGTGGGATAAATGTTGACAAACTGCAGGCAGTGCTGTGCATGTGAGCACTGCCTTCTGTGGAGACCAGCCTTTTTTAAGAGTGGAACATTGTAAAATCAAAAGGGACCATCAAATAAATCAGATGTGACTGATTTACTCCTATTTGTTGGAGTAAAATTGATTGAATACTATTTTATGTTATTGAAACAACTCTGTATGTACACCTCCAAGAAGTCCTTCTGTTGTTGTCTTCCAGGAATGACACAGTACGATATGCTTTGGATGTACTCGCCATCCTGACTGTGGTTCCTAAAATCCAGTTGCAGCTGGCAGAACCTGTGGATGTGTTAGATGAAGCTGGATCTACTGTTTCTACTGTGGGTAAGCTGAATATGGTCCTGATGACTTACACACTTACCAATTGTCTTCTGCTACATGGTTTTTAGCTGGCTGTTTCTTGCCTACAGTGAGACAAGGGTTAAAGTAATTAATGTATTTAGAGTTACTGTCAAGGATGCAAATAAATGGGAAGATAGACCATGGTTAAAATTGTGTTGTGATTAGCACTGTGGTTGGATTACAAATTTGAAGGCATGGTCTTTGACTTGCACTTGTTTTCAAGACCTCATTAAATACAGATGGAGGCAAATCTACTTTTGTAATGGGACTCTTAGGTTCCCTCAGCTTCCCAGAAATTTAGGTCTCATGGGGTTATGGCATTTGAGAATATGGGAGAGGAACAATTATTGTTGTTTGAGTTATGCTCTAACTGGCTACCTGCAGATTCAGTATGCAAATGAATGAGATGGCCTGGATCAGATCTAAGGCTTATGCATTAACTGGGGCCTGACTTTTTTTAAGAAAATAAAAATAAAAGATCGGCAGAGTACTAGTGGTAGGCACAAAACCTTTCTTGAGACAGACCATCAATTCTTTCTTGAGCGAAGGTTTTGATCTTCTGAAGCAGACATGAAATTAACACGAACTGTGTCTGAGGAGGGAAAAAACCAAACCCAAAGTTTCATTTTTTCCTGAATCCTTTTGGAAGCTGTGATACGATCTGTTTTTTTCCCTTCATAACATGGTTCCTTTCCTTCTTCTCAGTTTCCATTTTTTTTTTAGTATTTATACAAGAGAGTTGCTTTCTGCCGTAAGAATCAGAGGGCATGTCTGTGCATCTTTCTCTGTGCCATGCGTCTCAGATTTTGCATTCCTGGGCCATGCCTGATCACCATCTCTGAAAGGTTGTTTGACTCCCTACTTACTGATGGTGAAGTGGAGGAGCATCGGTGTAGGAAAACATTTTGCCAGGGAGGTAGAATGCATCTTACGCTAGTTAGCAGAACTGCAGAAATTCCTGACTTAAGAGAATTATATATCTTCCTCACATTTGTTGAAGACTCCCTAACTTGTCTGATGAGCTGTGTAAGCTACATTTTAGAGTACTAAAGAAACTATTTTTTTCCTTCACTAGGTATTAGTATCATCCTTGGAGTTGCTGAGGGTGAATTTTTCATCCATGATGCTGAGATTCAGAAATCAGCCCTTCAGATCATCATCAATTGTGTATGTGGTCCAGATAATCGAATCTCCAGTATTGGCAAATTCATCTCTGGAACTCCTCGGCGAAAGCTTCCTCAGGCCCCCAAGAGCAGTGAGCACACATTAGCGAAGATGTGGAATGTGGTACAGTCCAACAATGGCATCAAAGTGCTGCTGTCATTGCTGTCTATAAAGATGCCGATCACAGATGCAGATCAGATCCGAGCATTAGCCTGCAAAGCCTTGGTGGGGCTCTCACGCAGCAGTACTGTCCGGCAGATTATCAGCAAGCTCCCCCTCTTCAGCAGCTGTCAAATTCAGCAGCTGATGAAGGAGCCGGTGCTTCAGGACAAGCGCAGCGAGCATGTGAAGTTCTGCAAATACGCTGCTGAGCTGATAGAGCGCGTCTCGGGGAAGCCATTGCTGATTGGCACAGATGTCTCTCTGGCTCGGCTGCAGAAAGCGGATGTGGTGGCCCAGTCAAGGATCACGTTTCCTGAGAAGGAGCTGCTGCTCCTGATTCGGAACCATCTCATCTCTAAGGGCCTGGGAGAAACTGCATCTGTCCTTACTAAAGAGGCCGACCTACCCATGACTGCAGCATCTCATTCATCTGCCTTCACCCCTGTTGCGGCTGCTGCCTCTCCTGTGACCCTGCCTCGCACTCCTCGCATAGCTAACGGCATCTCAGCCCGTTTGAGTAGCCACACTTCTGTAGGTTCCACTGCCACCTCTGTCCATGCTCAGGCAAGGCCGTCTGCATCCCAAGGTCCACTTGCCCTTCCAGGCCCTTCTTATGCCAGCAATTCTCCTCTGATTGGCAGGATTAGCTTTGTCAGGGAGAGGCCATCTCCTTGCAACGGCAGAAAAATTAGAGTGTTGCGACAAAAATCGGACCATGGCGCCTACAGCCAGAGCCCAGCTATCAAAAAGCAGCTGGACAGACACCTTCCTTCCCCACCCACGCTGGACAGTATAATCACAGAGTACCTTAGGGAGCAGCATGCCCGCTGCAAGAACCCTGTTGCCACCTGTCCCCCTTTCTCTCTCTTTACTCCCCACCAGTGTCCTGAGCCAAAACAGAGGCGCCAGGCGCCAACTAACTTTACCTCACGGCTGACCCGCAGGGCAGCCTTTCCGAAGTACGGAGGGGTGGATGGTGGCTGCTTTGATAGACACCTTATATTTAGCAGGTAAGGAAGAAAAATGTTTCTTGATCCCTCTCAGGATGTACCATGTGCCAAAAGGCCTTACCTGGATTCAGGCTCTGCAGTCCCACAGCAGAGTATCCTTGGAGAGAAAAGTGTTTTAATTAATGACCAGCGGGAGAGCCGTGAAAGGCATTTTTAGAAGTTGTTCTGTTTCTCTTGTCCTTAGTAGTGACCCTTGGTACATAAAGCACACTTTATTTTCAGTATCATGTTAATTCATTAGCAACAATGACTAATGAAGCTCATAGCTCTTTGTTATCCTTTGGAAGGTAATTGTGTAACACCAGTTTTACACAGGAGTGTAGTGTAGCCAGGAGGATAGTTGGCTGACAGATGCAGGACAGCAGAATCCATATTTTGCTCTTGCAGCTGAATCTGCAGCACCATAAGTTGCTAGCCTTTTTATGCGGCCTTTCTTTGCTGAGGTTCAATGGGAAGATGTGAAGTTTATAAAAATAAAGATGACACAGATGAAAACATCTTCACAGTGAAACCAGTATCACCATTGGGAAATTATGGTGACAGGAAGTTATTTGGCTGATGTGCCATGCCTTCTTGAGTTGAGTGTTTCATAACTGTTAGAAAATTTTTTACTATCTGTACTTACCCAGGTGATAGCATTACCATCAATCCAACTTCGAAGGCGGCCTCCAAGTGCTTCAACTTAATGATGTGCTGTAACAGAAGTACTTAACAGTGCAAAACAAACCCTGAAGCGTTGCAAGCACTGTTGTAACATGCTCACTTGAGCACTAATCTTACAATTGACACTTAGCTTGTCCTAGAAGAAAGCTATAACTGGTACCTACATGATTTTTTTAAGGACTGGATTTAGTGTCATCACACAGCACTTCAGTTTTGCTTTTCTCCTCTCTTTCGGGTGACCCTTGTATTTCTACCTTCTCTAGGTTCCGTCCAATTTCTGTGTTCAGGGAAGCAAATGAGGATGAGAGTGGCTTTACCTGTTGCGCGTTTTCTGCAAGGGAACGATTCTTAATGCTGGGTACTTGCACGGGGCAGTTGAAACTCTATAATGTGTTCAGTGGACAGGAAGAGGCCAGTTACAACTGCCATAACTCTGCCATCACGCACCTTGAGCCATCCAGGGTAAGTAATCAAAGACCTGTTCTGAGTTTTAGAAGTTCTCACAGCCTAAGCCCTGGTACGTTTTGGGCCTGTCTGGGTACGTACATCTAAAATGTACCTACTGGCTGGCCTGCAATGCCTGTCATTAAAGTACTTGTAATAGTTACATACACTCTCTCTCTGAGTTCTACAATTTTTTTTTTCTTCCCAAGATAATAGAGAAGATGCACAGTGGCTGTGTGCCTTCATAAGTAATGAATATATATGTCTAGAAGTGGAAAAATGCTTAAACTGACTTTATTTAAGATAAACATGACATAAAATATCAGAGTTTCTATAACCTCTCTTTGCTGGAGAAAGAAATCTTTTGGGGGATGATTCTAGGAAGAAAGAAAAGGTAACTGATTTATAAGCAGAATGACCTGCACTTACAGGGCATCACAATTCAGGCATGGATTATTCTGATTTTATCTGCTTTTAACGTCATAGATTGTTTCCATTGATATCTGTAACATTATTCTTTGTCTTCCAAGGGCTCTTTATGTTATAGCATTAGATACCTAGACTTTATCCCCATGGGAGTAGTTTAGTAAGCACAAAATCTGCTATAGCCCCTAAATTCATCTTGTAAGTGTAAGTTAAAAGTGTATGGGTAAGATGATAACCTCTGTTTTCCCTGGTATTCTTTTCCCTTCTTCCACTTTCATCTGGAAATACAGGATGGATCTTTATTGCTGACATCTGCTACGTGGAGCCAACCTCTCTCCGCACTGTGGGGAATGAAGTCTGTCTTTGATATGAAGTAGGTATACTCTGATCCAGCTGTGGGGTATGTTGCGGTTAGAAAAACCATTCAATATAGGCAGAAACCCTAAGAACAAAGTATGATACAGCACAGCTCTCACAATGTCTCTTGTGAAAAAAGAAAATGCTCTCCCTTTTTAGTATCTTCCCTATTTTATTGGGTACAGGCACCTGTGCTAAACTCTAGCTACCTAAAGTCCTATTTAGTGCAAGATAGATCAGTAAAATCACTGTTGTCCGTGAAGGCAAAGAAATACGTTTGCATTTTTATTCTCATGTTTGTAAATTATCTTGACAGTCTTTCTTTAGCCAGTTATAGAATCTTACTAGCATGGTGATTTGCACGATGAAATTTTCAGACCTGGATATAAGCTGTTTTTCAGACTTGGATAAAGATGTTGAAAATTGATTTCAGTATTTACAGTTGTTCCTTCCTCTAAAAAATGTGTGGAAGGCTTTTCATTTTTAAAAGGTTTGACTGTTGTCTACCTTAGTTGTAAGCAACAGTTTTGGTGTGACCTGTTTTAAGTCAGCTAGAGGACATTCTTCAGATAAAAAGTTTGACATGCCTCAGGCCTGCACGTGTGTTTGAACGTTCATGATGTCATTCGTTGCTCACTCCTGTTAGTGCTGTTACGTTTGTGACAGACCCTGTTGATGACAAGTCTTTGAATTTGCTGCCAGTGTTTTTCTCACTGATCTGCTTTAAAGGCTGTGTCTGTAAGAGATGTTTTCCTGCAAATGCCAGCGGAATATTTGTACCCTCACTACCGTGAGGGTGGCGAGGCACTGGCACAGGCTGCCCAGAGCAGCTGTGGGTGCCCCATCCCTGGCAGTGTTCAAGGCCAGGCTGGATGGGGCTTGGAGCAGCCTGGTCTAGTGGAAGGTGTCCCTACCTGTGGCAGGGGGCTTGGAACTAGGTGATCTTTAAGGTCCCTTCCAACCCATTCTGTGATTTTAGCATTGTAATATGCCATGGTCAATGGTGAAGGAAAGACTTTTCTACGTTATTAGTTTTTTACGCACTGTTGAAACCTCTGCAGAAGGTGTTGGGGTAGTAGTGTTTGGTTCATACAGGCAGTTTGAATCTGCAGTTCCTTGACTTCTTTACTGACTCTGTCTACAGGCATTCCTTCCCTGATGACCACTATGTGGAGTTTAGCAAGCACTCTCAGGACAGGGTCATTGGCACAAAAGGAGACATTGCCCATGTAAGTACTAGTAAAGGTCACGGTTATGAAGCTGTGACAAGAACGTAATTCTTGACAGGACACTTATTAACAGATCTGGGTGCTATGGTGCTCTGTGTAACTGATGAGCTAGGAGGCTTTAGAGGAAAGCTTTGAAAGTGCCAGGTAAAACTTCTCCCTGTGTCTAAGGGTATAAACTTGACCATTCCAAACTGCCTGTAGCACAAGCCGTGTGCAGTGTGTTGCCTCTGTGGTTACTATTCTGAGCAGTTGTAGAATCTGCTTTGTTTTGTTCATGTGAGAGAGATTGTGCAGGGTTTTTTTTTGTTTTTGTTTTTTCATCTGAAGTTGCCTCCTTTGCCTTATTTTTTCAGTAATAGTAATAATAATAAAAAAAAGTTCCACTGTAAACGGTAGCTCAGTCAACAGCTGTGGGAAATGGCCTTTAAAAGATGTCCTTAAGTGTCCTTCCCCCGCCTCCCCAATTTGCAGCTTGCTTTCGGGTAATTTAATTTTACCATTGTAGTTTCAGAGAATGGTGTTGTAGTGTAGTTGTATGAATACCTGCAAATTTGACAGACACAGGCTTCAGAGAGCTTCTGCTTCTTCTCAGTGCTAATTTGCATTCATTACAGGCATTGCCTCTTTTGAAAGAGTATTTGCATGAAAAATTGTCGTGAAACATAACTTACTCAAATTATTTATGAATTTACTTACTGCTCTGATTTGTTTAAGCAAGCTATCCATTCCTGCCAAGTTTTTAACTTGGATTTATCTGGAAGTCAGATCAGTTTGTGTATTGTGTTTATCTGGTAAACAGATTTGTTTTCCAATTCTAGAGAATTTTTTCGCTTTTAAGTTTGAATGAGAGCTAGGTTCTGAGGGATGTTATAGATCATGTTTGTTGGAGAAGATTGTAATAAACCCTTCATGCTAGTACAGCCCTTCTTATCTTTTTATCTTCTGAGAGTTGTTTGGGGCAAAGCTCAGAAAGTTGCCTTTCCACATAAATGCCAGGAAATTTAACTCCTTTTCTGTGGTTCCTGGCTTTTTTCTTCTCACTGTGTGCTTGGAATTTTTATGTTTGTAAAATACTATCTGCTCCTGAAAGCAGTTCCATTTCTGAAACAGTTTCTGGCTAAGTGGTACCTACTGACTATAGCTTTGCAGCCCACTTTTCATAACGGGGTTAGTTTCTCTGGAACTAATCCTGATCGTATTCAAATGTATCAGTGAACCTGCAGTAAGCTAAGTACTGGCCAAAACACATGGTGAGGCTTGGTTCCAGCTGTGAAAAACTATTAAAGGAGTGGTAGGAAGGGTTATCTTTGGAACGCTCTCAGTTGAAATGAAAAAGCAAAGTGGGAAACGGGGTGATTCTGGAAACAATCTAGAAGGGGGAACATGGGGTGATCTTAGGCACAGGTATATTACAAATTGTGACTAATCTTTCTTTTTCTTTTTAATCTAAAAGATCTATGATATTCAGACTGGCAACAAGCTATTGACTCTGTTTAACCCAGATCTTGCCAACAACTACAAGAAGAACTGTGCCACCTTTAACCCTACTGATGACCTTGTCCTAAATGATGGTGTCCTCTGGGATGTCAGATCAGCACAAGCCATCCACAAGTTTGACAAATTCAACATGACCATCAGTGGTGTTTTCCATCCCAATGGGCTAGAGGTCATAGTCAACACAGAAATTGTATCCTTTGGCCACTGTGGTAACTGATGTGCTGGGGCCTAAAGAATTTGTATTGATAAACAAGTAGCTGTTTGCAGAAGTTGTATTAATACATCTGCTGTGTTACAGGTTATGTATGGTAACAACAGTTTTCGTCTGTGACTCGAGTAAGCAGGGACTGTCAAACAGCTAGCTAATTTAAATCTAGATTCTGCCTCTGATAGGGCCAAGAGGAAATACTTAACACTTACAATAACTTGAGAGAGAGCAAGAGAGAGATTCTTTTTGGATATGCTCTGTGGTACCTCTGCTCTCTTCCCATCTCTTACCATGATCAACCTTGAAGCTGCTGCAGTAACCTCTCATGACTGGGAATGACATTTTGAGTAAGAGCTTTTTTGTTTTGAACATGTGGAAGGGATTGTGGTGCTAGAATCAGACTCTGGTTCTGTTGTATTTGCAAGCGGGTGGCAATGAGGTTTCTCTAACGCAGTTAATCAGTTTACCACTGTGTTGAAAAGGAAGTAGAAACTGTCAATTGTTTGTTGCTCCTTAGCCTGTCTTTTTCCAGTGGGACCTCCGAACTTTCCATTTGTTACACACAGTACCTGCACTGGATCAGTGTCGTGTGGTGTTCAACTATACTGGCACGGTTATGTATGGAGGTGGGACTTCTCAGTTTTATATTACTCTCCTTTGTCACCTCTGGTTTGAGATAAGCAGATGCCTGTTCAGTGAAATTGGAAGCTTCAGAGAGCCTTGTCTAACTCCAGGCTTTACTGGCATGTGTGAACTGGAATTTTTTCAGGATGTTTATGCTACATGTGTTGCTGGCAAAGTTTTCTCTTAACATCAGTAAGATACAACTCATTTGAGAGATTAAAAATCAACCTGTTGAAAAAGAAAATACGTATAACGGCAGATCTGATGATGCATGAGAAATTGTTTGTATTAAGTTGCAATGATCTGCAGTATTAATAAAGGCAGCTCTGAAAGAGTAGATATGAAGTGGGTCTTGCTGAGCTATTAAATAAAAAGAAAATTCATGTCAGAGTCTGATTTGATCTTAAGTTGGTTTAATGATAACGATGAATAGAAGATGGATTTGTGGAATAATTTTTCCTTGTATCAGCTATGTTGCAGGCAGATGATGAAGATGACCTTCTGGAGGAGAGAATGAGAAGTCCGTTTGGCTCTTCTTTCAGGACATTTAATGCAACTGATTATAAACCTATAGGTAAGAGAGGAGCAAACAGCTTGGTCTGGAAGTTTGAAGGTTTATTGAAAGTTTTGCTTAGTAACATTCGCTTCCTCTTCTTTGCATGAGTTACAAAACAAATTGTGCTATGACATGTTCTGATTGAAGCATGAGAGTTGGGCTTAACACTGAAATAGGTTCAAGGATCGTATCCGGTTCAGTGTGTGATTGCTTTACTTGCTACTGTCCAGCAGTTCTGGCTTCGTTTTCCTTTCATCTTTCCAAGTAGGACATAATCTGAGATAGTAGGTCATTTGGCCAGGACGTCATTGGTCTCATTTCAGGAAGGACTACTTTTTTTTAAATTTTATTTTATTTTATTTTAATTTTGTTTTCCTTTTCCCAACAGCATTTCCCCATGCTGGTAGTTCAGAATGCTGTCAGTTTGGCCTCCAGCTTGCAGAGCTCCTGGAGCCAAGCTAATTGCTGCTATGGACTTAAACAGATGTGGCTTTTGCTATTGAAAGGAGACATGGCTCACAACTCAGTCCCTTGGTTGCCACCTATCCTGGAAGATTATCTGTTGTTTACTGTGCTTAGAGAAGCAAATAAATGTATTATCAAGAGAGGAAACACTGTGCAGAGCAGGTTAAGATCTTACCTGGCTATTTTTTATGACAGTCTCCAACATTCTGTTCTTTATTACAGATTGAATTAGTTATAAATGCTGATTTTACTTTTATTTCAGCTGTTGTTTCTTGTCCCAACATTTTATTATCTGCTTTTAGACATACGTTGTTAGATCTTTTCTGTCAGCGAGCATTAAATAATATGCAGTTAACCACTGAGTTTGTATTGTGATGTTTTCCAGCTACCATAGATGTAAAGCGGAATATCTTTGACTTGTGCACAGACAGCAAGGACTGCTATTTGGCTGTCATTGAGGTAAAGGAGCTAAGAATAAACTCTGGTCTCTGTAGCAGTGGTTTGAGTGCAGTGCTTCTTTGTTGGTTTTTTGTTATTGTTTTGTTTTTTTTAAACCTTCAGAAGTGATGATTCTGGAGTTCCTACTGTTAAATTCATGTCCTAAGCAGTGGTGATGTTTTGATGCAGAGATGCTGTTAGTTTTTTGTTTTAGTTGTATTAATTATTTATTTTATTTAATTTAATTAAAATAAATTTAATTTAATTTAATTAAATGCTGCACCCACAGCAGTCTTGTTTTTCTGCCTCTGATTCCCTAAACTTCCAAACACATTTGTGTCTCTTCTTCAAACGCTTCCCCCTTTAAAATGTGCAGAGGTTTTCTTCTCATAAGCATAAAGAGAAATAAATTTTTTCCTATTTGTAGCAATAATTTCCTATTAAAATTTGTGCACTGTATCAAATAACTGGGAAATGCAGTCTTCCTGGGGCTTCTCATGGAGCTTTTCTGTGAATGACTCTTATTGTTCCTTTTTCACTTGTCTTCCTAACAAAATCTCAGAAGCTAAGGATTTGAAGCAAAAATTACTGAGTGAAACTTCTGGTTCGTTAGGGCAGAAGTAAACTTAAACTAATGGGTCCGGTCCTTTGCCCAGTAATATATTGTCAGTACCCAATTTTTTGAACCTGACTATGAGCATGTAGCGACTAATTTTAAATCCTATCGACCAAATCCTCCGTGAACCACTGATCCTTACAGACGACAAAAAGCAAGTCAAGAATTTGTAGTAGGGCAGGCTTCATGTTTAACTGCTGAAGTTGGAGTTGTCAAGGTTGTGAGGCCAAGATACGAAAATTTTCTTTTACAGAAGTCACTGGAAACGTTACTTCAGGGCATGTGGCAGCAGTGGTTGCTGGGGTGTCAGAATGCTGTCTTCCTGGAACTCTTGCCATATGACAGCTTCTAGCATTCTCTCAAGGCATATGGTTCAATTATATGATAGGAGGGCAAATTTGAAAGGAAGTGGTGTGCAGTTAGTGAGAAGTAACCCCGAGTACGTTAAGGATCCAGTAAAGGTGTTGTTAAGTCTACTAGTAAGAGTGTAACTTGTGGATGACAGAAGCAAAAGGTAGATATTTGCACCACTCCTGGGCTGGTCCTTTAAACCAAAAAGACTTTTTCTTTTTTTTTTTTTTCTTTTTTTTTAGTGCTAACTGTACTGCTGCTAGTAGATAGGAGAGAATGATTTTGGTAATGTTTCTGTGATTGAGATCAGATATAGCATTGAATACAAATGCTGAGCCTAATTCCTGGGGCTAACTGCTGTGTTGGCATCTCTTCTTCAGAATCAAGGGAGCATGGATGCCATGAACATGGATACAGTTTGCAGACTGTATGAAGTGGGCAGGCAGCGTTTGGCAGAAGATGAAGAGGATGAAGAAGAAGATCAGGTGAGAAGTTTAGCATTAACTTGGTTATTCAAGAGTAGCTGTTAGCCATCTACATGTGAGAGGCTACAGGTGTTCATTTATTACCCATAAAGTACAGATGCCTCATTTGGTCTGACCTAATGTGAAGTAGATCACTTTACTGCCAATGTAAACTAAGACTATCTGTGCGGAACCTGTGTGAGCAGTCACTTTGTGCACTGTAAACCAACATGATAAGTTCTAGTTTGTTTATTAATTTTCCTAAGTGTTTCGATCTTGATCAGAAACTTTGCTGTTTGTTCTGCTTGGGTTTTTAAAAATATCTTTACATCCAATAAAGACAGTAGTGTTTGAGGTTTTCCTTTTCTCAATTCCAAGTCTCATATTTGGGCATAACTTGTCACCAGTTTCTGAATGTGACACAACTTGTGACTAATGCAGTGAAACTGCACAGTACTTCTACACAGCAAAATGTTTTAAGAATTTTAAAGAAAGCTGTAGGTCTGCATTGGGATGTGTTGGTTTTCCTTCTCAGATCAGCCATTTGATCTCTGGCAACTTGACAAAAGAGTTAAGAACTGCAATAAGTGTCCCTCAGTGCAGTTGGTAGAATACACAGTAGTGCAGAATACTTAGTACAGTACAGTGAGAATTAAAGACAAATTTGTAGCTTTTTGGGTGTCAGATGGTGGGATTTTTGGGGGTTTTTCTGTTTGTTTGTTTTTAACAGGCAAAGATCATATGCTTCAATTCCCTAAAGATTTTAAATGCATTATTCTCTGCTCTTTGGTGTCTGCATTCTAGTAAATCATATATTTGTATCTCCTGTGAGAAAAGCTGACTTCACCTTTTTCCAAAGAATGACAGAAGGTAATACATTGGTGGTTTTTTCCCACACTGTGTGGAAAGCTGGATTTCTGATACCCTTTGTCTCTGAATCTTCCTGTTGCTAGGTTAAAACTTTTACTTTCTAGTTCAGAAGACTGGATAGCAGATCCCAGGAAAGAATAATATTCTTTGCAGTTAGTTATTACAATTTCACTGTAATTCTGAACATAAAGCAGTAGTTCTGGTTTGTGTATGTACTTTGCTGTCCTGTCCTCTCAATGTGCTACAGGGTTGCAGCTGAAGTTTTGGCATTCTTAGGAAAGTGCTGGTCACTGTTTCTGTCCCTAGATCGGATGGATTCAGTTTAGGAACTGTTAGGATGGGTGAAGAGTAGAATTCCTTAGAAGTAATAAAGTAGGGGGAATTACTGTTCCTTTCAGTGTTTCTACTTTCCCAGTGGCTCAGGTAATAGTTTCTGGGTTTGTCTTTGCTTCTACTGGTTTTGTTAACCTTGAGTAAGCTTATCCACGTCTTCTTTATCAAATCTCAAAACATAGTTTGTAGCAGAAATTGATTTTGCATTGTCCAATGATTAACTAGCAGCTATCAAGACACTGTTTTGCGATCTTGCTGGTAAGTGTTGACTTAAGTGTAGATGTGTATTTGTATAAGAAGATGCAGTCTGGATGCTGTTGGTTCCAGGCTGTAACACTAGGTACCAAGCAGAGATAAGGTATCTGTCATCTATCAAACGTGCCTGGGGATGCTTCCTGTCTTACAAATGGAGGTGGCCCCAGGTAGATTTTAAGTATGCTAAAAGCTTTTCTGTAAAGCTTAGGGAGTATTCAAACAAAGCTGCTCCGGGATCAACTTGCAGGCTAAGAGTGACTAGTTGATACTGCATAATTACTGCTTTTTATGGTCGTCATTTCTGGGGTGCATACATATTTCCTAGACAGTAACTTTTAGGAGTGGTTACAATCAAGTTTCTTTAGTAAGAGAGATTTGGTTTTACTATAAACAACACTTACAAACCCAAATTCAATTCAGTCTGTATATATTTAGCAAAACATAAACTAAACCACTTGCACTCTGTCCCGTAGCTATTCACTGCTGTTCCTCCAGGTTGTTGCACCTTGACTTATGTATCTATATATTTTTGTGTATGATCTACATGGGTCAACGAGTACAGTTTTTTACCTGTACAGAAAGTAGTAAATACTCAAACAGAAGCACTTTTGATGGGCAAGCCTTGCTTGGAAGTCATGTGATGCAGAATAAAATTGCTTTTAAAATTTTAAAAATATGCTTGAGACAAGTTAAGAACTGTGGAGAAAAATATCTGCCTGACACGTTTTACTTTTTAATTTTGATGTTCTGTGATGTCAGTTTTGACAAGTGTCAACTGATAACTCTGACAAATTTTTAAAAAGCTAAAGACTGAGAGTCTGTAAAATGAACCCAACAGGGGTATTTGGCCTACAGATACCTTTGAATTCCTTCTCTCATTTAAGTGTAGAAAGAAAACAACTATATTACTCCCACTTTCTCAAACCAAACCTGTAAAATCAACTGATCTGTTACATAAATTACCCTCAGTTTAAATGATCAGGCTGACTTAGCTAGCTTGTGCATGGTATTGCTGCAGTAAATGTTTATGGTTTTGTTTGAAATACTTGAGAATAGCACTGCTGTAGCTGGGTTCTTCCTTGACTGTTACACTAGCCTTTCGTATGAGATCTCTGGAAAGCTGCCTTTTCCTAGTTATGGCCAGTAATCCAGAGTTGTCAAGTCTTGTTAAACAGAACAAATGCTAAATGGATATTGATATTCAGTGGTCTGCTCCAGTTACTGTGATAACTGAGGGAAAGTAAAGATGTAACACGCTTAGCAAGAGCCAGTTTGTGAGCCTTTTTTTTGTTGTTGTTGTTGTTGTCGGATGTTTTACTCTAAAAATACTGTCTTTCTGCCTTGAATTTTCATGAGTTTTGTGTATGATTTCACTGCTCGATGAGTATCTAAATGGGTCCATCCGTGACTGACAGTTTCACTCACAAGTATTTGCTAAACTGTGTTCAGTCTGTGAGGAAATAAGCAGTTTCCTATTCTTCAGTCCTGCAGCAAGGTTCTCCTGCTCTTCCTCCTCTATTAGCTGCTCTTTTGATACTCCTTCAGAGTTAGACTAAAATAAGATGGGTATCTGATCTACTGGTACAGATGCTGGACCATCTTTTGGTTGTTAGCTTGCTTAATTCTTATTTATTTCCCTTCCTTGCATTTCTTGCATCTTGCCTAGTATCCCCTGTTTCACTTGGTAATTATTGCCTTATGTATTAAGGCAGACCAGGAATTTCAGAGGACGTGGCGCAAAGGAAAGCGTACGTACTGATCTGGCCCAGAAGTGGCGCATGACAGTTGCTACAGGCTAGAAAAGGAGACTTCAGAAATATTAAGTGATCAGAAAAGCTAAAGCCAAGGGAACTGGCTAACCACAGAGTAGACTCAAAACTGAAACTTAAGTCTGAATGGTATGATCTTCTGAGCGGGTTAAAGGATTTTCAGTCTGTGCATTTTTACCTCGTTATTTTAGTTTTTCTTTCCATATTAGTTCTTTGAGGGCTGTTTTTCTCTCTGTGGTACATGTGTATGATGTGGCATCTGTGAGGCTCAGGTAGTATTCTCAGTTATTGTCATGTTCAGAGAGATTTATGGCTTCAGCAGCACATTGCTTCACCTAGCTGTCCCTGTCCTATAAAGTGTGTTCTACTTCTTTTGCCAGAACTGAAGAACTGTTAATTATCCTGCAGTGCTTCTGGGCTATCGAAATGGTGATGGTAGGTGTGTAATTTGTCTTTTTGCATTGGTTTAGAAAATTTTAGGTGATGTGAAATGAAAGCTTTGGAGATAAGGCAATAAAGACTCAAATGACAATCACTATTCTAGCATGTGGTTTATCCAGGATGGAGAATGTTTTTCCTCAGCTTTCTATGTGGTCTTTGTGATCCCAGTTTCTACTTTTGTTTTAGGACTCTCCCCCTATATGCCTGCAACAGCAATTCCACTGTATTTTCATTGCTGTTGGTTTGATTTAGGTTTGTTTTCATGCAGATACTTACTTGCTGGGGAAAAAACCCACAAACCTTAATCCATGTTGGCACATGTATTTGAGAACCATCAGACCATGGTAGTGCTTTGTCACTACAAGCTGCCTAGAATGATTTATGTCATCAGGGACCCTTCGTTTTTCAGGAGCTGTTCCTGTAACATTTGAAGATATGGTTTGTTTTGAAATCTTGCTCAAGATGAAATGGTTTATGAGATAATAGCTGGGAACAAGTATTTTCAGATGAATGTCTCAATTGATAATAATATACACGTTTATTACACACCTTAATAGGAATCTTTGAACTTAGTTGCAGCCAGGGAGGCTTAGTAAAAAGTGGTTTCCATCCAAGACCTGTTTACGTAACAGATACATCTTTTGAACAGACATACTCCAAAACAGGTATTAAAAAAAAAAAAAAAAAAATTCCCAGTACCTGTACTTCTAACCACATTTTTAAGATAGTAGGCAAGTAACTGTGACTGCTTCAGCCTATTCTGCTGTTTCAGAATCTAGTTTTACTTGCTGTCAGTGCAAACAGAGGAAATTCTTGGAAAGGGAAAAGTAATTGGAGTTTTCAGGCTAGACTTAATATTATGGAGAAAAACAGCTTCAGCAGAGATAAAAGCATATTCTGGCTGTTCTGTGACAGAAAGCAAAGATTGGCTTTCTCTCACCTAACATGTCTTTCTACAATTCCCAGAGTAGTTGGGATCTAAGAAAATAAAAGCTGCCTCAGCTGTGATGAGAAACGTCAGTCAGAAACTTGAGAAAATAAAGGAAAAAATTCTAATCCCTAGAGGGAGGTTCATTTACCTGCCAAATTTTGAAATTTCTTTTACTATATTTTTTAATTTTTTGTCATGCAATTAAAGGAATGGGCTTATTTTTGTGAGTGTGAGATCAGTGAGCGGAAGGAAGCAAATTCAGAAATTGCACCTAGTTCTGGACTCATTTCTGAGCCCTACAGCACAGAGAATATAATAGTCACATTCAAACACATTTATCCCTAGCATTAAGGAATATATCAACTGTAAAATGATGACTTGCACATGCCTCAGAGAGGACAGTGACTCTGGAGTTAGACTGATTATCATCAGGTACATACAGTCATGTTAAAACAGAAACATTTCATAGGCAAAACCAGAGTATAGGTCAAAAGACTCCCAACTGAACATGCCAATCCAACAGAGGCCCAGTTACTTTAACATTTTTATTTTTCTGTGTCATGGATGCTTTTTCATTCGTCACAGGTAAGTAGTCATTGTTAGACAAGCTAAACCTACTTACATAGACAAAGAGAATAACTGCTTTTTTATTTCTTCACTCCATGTTTTGCCTCTGTGACATACTGTATGCTGTGTGCTGTTTCCTGTATTAAATCTGCATATATCTACATCTGCACAGAAGCCTATGGTAAGATTCCTTGCTTGTTACGTGTAGTAACTTCTGTGCATTCCCAGGCTTCTACATTTTGAGCTCTGTGACCTCATTAATGGCTATGAAGAAGTAGAAATTCTAACACTGAAGTAGCCAAGAAAGTAAAAGTAGATGTAGCCCTGCAGTGTGAGGGAGATTGATACTTTGAATGAATTTAATGATATGATAATAGGAAATGAGTTTGGGCTTGCTATCTGAGGGGAAGGATGGAGACTAGGTAATCTAGGACATAAAATTCGTTGCATGCTTGACCCCCTAGAAGGACTGTTTGCTGTATTTAAGCTTTTCCACTGCCCATTGTTCAGGGAGTGTTAAGAAGTGGGGTGGGGGGAAGGAATTGGATAGAAACTCATCAGTGACTGAAAACCAGACACTGTCACTTTGTCACTCCTGAGAATTGCATAGCAAAGGATCAGAAAGTACAATGTGCTACACAGATGCTTTGGAAGCAAAGAGAGCAATTGTCAGAAGATACGACAAGAGGATTGTCTGTGGAGAAAGATAAATTACTAAAACAGGGAGAGACATTCCTGTGGAGTGAAATATTCTTCAGTGAACTTGTATTTGAACAACAATCATATGTTCTTTTTTATGAAAGCAAAAGCCCCTTCCCATGTTGGAAATAGGTAGTAATTAAAATAATACTGATAATTTGGAGGAGACCAGATTACTAAAGATGAGTTTGCTTTTCTCTAGGAGAAACTGGGAGGGGGAGGGTGAAAGAGAGGGAGAAGGAAACTAGTAGGTGGTTTCTTGCAAAAGCAAATAAATTGACCAAAAATAATGAGACTCTGGGAAACATGAGTTTCTTTACAAAACCCCCAAAATTGACTAGACAAAAGAAACAGTTTAAAGAAGCAGATGCTTACCAGCAGATGATTAGACTTAGCTACAAATAGCCAGAAGTGAATTAAATATGAGCTGAAAGATTTGAGAAAGTGGGAAAAACTTCCCTGACATTTGATTAACTTTCTCAGTAGAGAAAAGGCAGCCTCGTAGATGAAAATAAAGAGTAGTAACTTATGGTATGATTCAAGTAGAGGTGCAATAGTGATTGTGTTTTCAGAGGAAGGGACTGTTGCTGGAAAGCATCTGCAGGTGAGAGGTGTTGACGTGTAAGAAAACTATAAAAAGTCTTACGAGAGCTTATAAAGTAAGCTGACATATTTTTATATACTGCAGATCTGCAGTGCTGTAAGCCATACTTCCTGGACATACACTGATTTAATGTTAAAATGTAGTGCAGAAATATGTTAAAAAAAGGAAAAATCCCCAAGTTCTGCCTAGTTAGCATGTATTTTGCATCGGACAAGAGGAAACAGCCTCAAGTTACACCAGGGGAGGATTAGGTTAGATATTGGGAAAAATTTCTTCACCGAAAGGGTGGTCAAGCATTGGAACAGGCTGCCCAGGGAGGCAGTGGTATCACCATCCCTGGAGGTTTTTAAAAAAAACACGTGCAGATGCAGTGCTGAGGGACGTAGCTTGGTGGTGGACTTGGCAGTCCTGGGTTAGTGGTTGGACTTGATGATCTCAAAGGTCTTTTCCTACCTAAATGCTTCTGTGATTCTAAGTGAAAGACTGTGTTTTTCCTGAGCCTTTGGATGTTTTTTGAGAGGTGAACACGAGTGAATGCATTAAGTATCAATAACCTGTACTACCCAAAAAGACAAATTTTGTAAATTTTGTATTGCAAAATGAATGGGTAAAGGGAAACAGTAAGAGAGTCTGTCATGGTGATGAAAGTCTGAGGTGCGTGCAAACATACATCAAAGAACAACATGGAAGAAAATGTGTAACGCTTGAACGAGCAAAGGGTATTCACCAAGTTCCTAACAGGCTGTAAATACTGCCACATGAAGAATTAGGTCAAGCATTTTGGTGTTACAGTGCTGCCACTCCTATATGTGCCATTCCTTCAGGGGATGTTTAGTTTTTTCCTTTGTATTTACAAATGATAAATTAATTGAACCAAATCTACTTGGCTTTCTGAATCCTTACATAAGATCACACACTGATAGTAGAGTTAAGGTACCAGTAATATGCTTTGAGATACTCTTGAGATAATCCTTTGCTATGTAATCAACTTTTCTGATTCTGTTAAGTTAATGTCCAGCTTTTCTTGTACTACTTTTACATCTCTCTAAATCTGCCTGTATGCAGGCATGTTAAAAACCTGATGTGAATCACTTTTGCCCTCTTAATCATTCTCGAAGTAGTTCCAGGGACATAGACTGTGTGTTGAAGCTATTTATGTGTTACTGTGCAAGTGAATTAGTGAATTTTGGTGAGTTAGTGAGTGTTGAGAGATTTAAGATGCACACTTAATTGTCCCATTTTGCAGTCCTATTCTAGAAGAATTGATAGTTCCTGGATCCTTTATACTTGTCTAAAATATACAAATGATGGTACTATCATTGCTGCCTTACATTCGTAAGACTTCTTTTGAGTTAAATGGATACAAACCCTTTGTATTGATGGTCTCTGTCAGCCTAAACTAATCTTTATTAGTTGAGTCACGTTAACTCTTTGAGTCAAACAATTTCTAAGTTAAACTGGGGCCTGTCCCTGTGTGGACACCCTGCTTACATCTGTGGATAGCTATTCTGCACTAAAGTTGCAGCCCCCTTCTTTGCTATCTGCTTGTAACTGGGGTTTTGTTCTTGTGTTCACTTTAATTGGTCGGTGTTGTCTTTGTTCATTACCTTACTTTTGCAGCCTTTTTGCTTTAACTGTGGTGAAATCAGCATTGTAAGTATTTGTGCAGAGAAGTGGGGCCAGGAAGCCATTTTGTGTATGAAACAAGGTGGGTGTTCCCTAAATTAAAATTCCTTTATTGTGATACTGTGTTTTTGAAGAGCAGAAAGAGGTGGCCATCCAGGTATGTTGATACTGTAATGCTGTCTGCATTTCAGCTGTTATGTAGTGACATCTGTGTATGCTGGAGTTGAAGAAGAGTGACACTGGTGCGGCATTGTGAAGATAACACAAACCCACTAGTATTCGTATTCACTATGATATATAATAATAAAATTAATACATATCTATATAATTACAATTTTGAGTCTCATTAGGGGTCGATGGGTACTCTAAACTGTTCTACTCTTGGCACCTGTCAAGGTGAAGCTCCCTTAAGTTAATCCTAAGTTTAGGTATCTACAAGCGATGAATATACCTGACTCAGTGTAACTAAAACGGGTAGCAATGTGGCGTCCTTAATTCAAAAACTGGGCTCCCTTATGTCCCTGAGTGTTGCCTACTCTATTTAAAAGGGAGCAGTAGTTTGGTTTTTTTTTTTTTTCCTCCATCATAGCCTCAGGTTGGGATTGTTTGTGATCTGACATGAACTATATAAAAAGATAGGGTTTTGATCTGTCTGTATTGTAATAATAGTGCACCTGGCTGTAAAGTAGGCACACAGAAATACCAGGCAGAGAGTCAGAGTGCTGGTAGTGATGTAAAACGTTTACAGAGGGAAGGTTATGAGATGGTTGGTTTGTGATTCTATAATACTACCCTTGTGCCTTCTGCAAAGATAACTGGCAGCTGTGAAGTGGCTTCTGTTGGACAGGGAAGAGAATAGCCTCTAAGGAAGCAGAGGAGGAATGTGAAGACTAAGTGAACAGTTTGAGTTCTGATCTAAGCTTTTACAGAGATCAGCCCAAATAGAACAAAATCTTCAGGCGTCTAAAGGAGTTAGTGATGGCTAAAACAATTCCTTGATGCTGTTTAAGTCATATGGAATGTGCTGGTCCATGGGTTCTGTGGATCATTTTGCTCCAATGAGGAAGATAAGCACAGGTGCATGCTGCTTTTGTATAGATGTGCATGTTCATTCTTTTTTCTAGCAGCACCTGTGTCGTTGCCCAAAGCTCTTGGAAACTACTGATGAGTAGGTAGGAGCTTGCTTTTGCAGGTTTTTCCCTCACAAACCCAGGCATAGTTTGGAGTACCTGTTCTGCCTGTCTTCCCTTGTGACATTGCACAAGGATTTCTTTAACTCTTCTTACTCAGTATGCTTGTATGAGTTATTGGGGAAGGCATGCCATTTTTTATCTGTAAACGGATCCTTATGTGAGACAGTTGTGGTATCTGATGAGGATAGGATACATCCTAGATATCCTTTAACAGACTGGATATTACTTCCATATGATGGTGTTAGATTCCACCTGGTATTTTCTCCCACCTTTCTCAGCTGTATGTCCCACAGATTGGTTTTGGGTGCAGAAGCTCCATGTGCTTGCTTGAAAGAGATCTCACCACATATATGCAAGCCTTGCGTTTCCAGGCTGGAGTATTGCAGTGTGCCTGCAGAGGTTTGTATTTGGAGATGGTTCAGAAGCTAATCAAGAATTAATTTGCCTGTTAGTTAGCAGAAGCATCAGAGTTTCCAAGAACCTGGTTTTGTTCTTTAAAATATAAGGTACAGGCTTCTCGCTAATGAAGATCAGTCCTCTTGAACTGTGGTCTGTGTCACTCATTCAGCTCGGTAAGGAAGTGCGCTGTGCATATGTCACGCTCTCTTGTCACATGCACACGTGACTTCTTGTAGCGTGGTTTTCACGCTGTTTTCTGGTTTACCAAGGACAGGTATAATTCGGATTTCATCTTACTGTTCTTAGGTGGTTTTTAAATGAATGTGGCCTGATTCTAATTGCCTACTTCAGATTAAGTAATTTAAACTGGAAAGGTGGAAATACTTCAGTTCTCTGATCTTCTGTTGCAATTTGTATTTTCACAGAGGATTTTTTCCTCACTGGTTGGTATAATCCTTCAAAGTTAATTTTCAGCTAAATATACACCCTTTCTGTGTAACTTGGTTTTTATTCCTGTCAGCCAGGAGAATTTTTAAACTTTATACAACTGTATTTCATTTCACCCTATATTTGAAGGGTGATATATGCCTTGTCTTAAGCTTGAATGAAGATGTAGATAAAACAGTATTTCAATTTCCAGTAAATACATTAAATGTGAAACATAATAAAATTCATTAGGTTTGACATTTTCTTTTCAGTCATTGTGGACTAAATATTTAGGAAAAATGCTTTCAGAAATTCCACAGATGTGGAAACAGAAGGTACCTATCTCATTTCAGAATCCTTTAGGTTTCAACTACATGGACTCTAACTGAATCTTGTAGACAATACACTTTTTTCCTAATGTCTACAGTTGTGTGTCTGTCTCTGGACACTGAAAAACTTGGCTTAATTTCTTCGAGCTTTTTAAATGCATTGATCTCCTCCTTTCCAGCTTCAGAGTTGTTTAGAGACTGAAAAAGGAAAATAAACTCTCCTGCCTTTTCAGTTTTTAATCAGTTTTTCCACTCTGGATAGAGTAATAAAGTTTAAGACATTGGTCTCTCTGCAGATACTGCATAGAACAAAAGTAGAAGTTATTATGGCAAAAGCTTTTATATTCGATTCAACATAATTTATGGAAAATTATACTCAATATACGGCACAAGTAAGGTATTTCCTTTTCCAGTGTGTATACAATTCAAAAAACAATATTTACTTGAGGACACATTGACTACAGTAACATTTGTAATTGGCTACTGTAAGTGTAGGCTTTAATACAGGTTGTTTTAGTTTTGTACTTAATGTAAGCTCCTTCAGAAAGAAAACTGTATGTAGCAAGCCAATGCTTCTATACTGTAATCTCCATTTAAATAACACAGCACTTTTGGTCAAGAGAGGAGACTTGGCTGCCTTTTGCAAGTGAAGAAACAATAAAATTTGCCCAGGCTTTTTGGCATTCCCTGTTTTTTTTGCCTATGACAGATGTTGGATTTGCGTGGGGGTGGTGGATTTTTTCTGTATAGCACTGACTGAAGAAAAAGTAGGCTGGGGAGGTGACAGGAAGGTGGTTTTCCTCTGTCCTTTTAGATCTGAAAATGCAGCAGTCTGAACAGCACAGTGTGAGCGTGGTGAGCTTGAGGACCAAACTAATCCTTGAAGCGGATTATGTTAGATATCTATCTTAAGTGCTTTGTAATTTTGCAAAATGCATTCTGCTCTCGAAGCAAAGGGGCAGTTAAGATTGGATGACTCGAGAGCTGCCTTCCTGCCACATGAGAGTGTTCTGCTACAGAAAAAGGGTGTGACCAATATGTGCAGGTATATTGAACCCTTTCTTTGAGCCTGGGAGACTTCCTGGAGCTTGGCTTGTGATGGCACTTTTGGCCTCTCATTTGGAAAAATGATAGACTGTAACAGCTTCTTCCCACTCAGTTTTATGCACTAGACACAGATTTCTGGATTTGATCAGTACAATGAGGAATTCAGTTGCTTTATTGAATGCAAATTCTTACAGTTTGATAGAGAAGGATCTTGATCCGCAGGTAAATGCTGAAGATGAGACTTCTGAGCTGCTTTAAATAGTTCTATCATCTGAAGCTGAGTGGTCCAGGGAGTGGTTGTATCTTTCCGTATATTTTACATCTAATCTAAATCAGGAATGGCTGAGAGATTGAACATGCATGCTGTTTGATGCAAAGTAGAGGTTTTGGTCCAGTTGAAGCTAAAGCAGTTTGTACAAAACTAGCAACAAAGCCATGGATTAATGGGTCTTACTGCATGTCCTTCTCAAGAGTGCACTGTGGCAACACGTGTTGATGGCCAGTATTGGAGAAGCTTGAGCCAACGGTGCCTGTGTTGCACCAGCATTTTGCAGATCAGACTTTGCAGGCCTGCAAATA
Source organism: Ibycter americanus (assembly GCA_035590275.1). Classification (NCBI taxonomy): domain Eukaryota; kingdom Metazoa; phylum Chordata; class Aves; order Falconiformes; family Falconidae; genus Ibycter; species Ibycter americanus. Next base: position 1,012,562 of record JAVJGI010000050.1, on the reverse strand, counting down.
ACGTAGCGTGTGTCATGTCCTCTAGTTGTGGAGGGAAGGTGTTTATAATATGTGATGTCTGAATATGGGGAGAAGTAAAAACCATAGGTATGTTTTCTTCAGTTACTCCATTTTACATTTTTTTTAATGTCTGCAATGGACTATTTTTGCTGTCTTTATAGGAGGAAGAAGAGCAAGAGGAAGAAGATGATGATGAAGATGATGATGATACAGATGACCTCGATGAACTAGATACAGACCAGCTGCTGGAGGCTGAGCTGGAGGAGGATGAGAACAATGAGAACGCTGGTGAGGATGGAGAAAATGATTTTTCTCCCTCCGATGATGAGGAGCTTGCCAACCTCCTGGAAGAGGGAGATGAGGGTGAAGATGAAGATTCTGATGCTGATGAGGAAGTTGAGCTGATTCTTGGAGATAGTAAGTGTGCGCCCAGCTTGGTGACCACAGGTGACTTTGTACTTGTTGCATATTTGTCAGGACATTAAACATCTAAGTCTTCATGCTTGTTCACCTGTGGCATCTCAGAATAATCTGTTGGTAAAAACAGCTCTAGAAAGGAAGGTATCTCCTTTCTTCAAGTGCTCCCAGGTATGTGTGTGAGAACTTGGCAGGCCAAGAAGCTCCACATGAAGAAGCCTTGTCTGATTGCTTGCCAGTCGTGCCTTTCAAGGGGACACTGGTTGAACTGTTACCTCACCTGTCTTCTCTGCCTTATTTGCACTTTTAAGGATGGAGAAGTATTTTTGGTCCTTGGTGCTATTCTTTTTCTTTTCTAATTGCTTGAAGTGCAAAAACAATATGGCATTTCCAACTTCACTCCTTTTTTAGACTGTTCTGAAGCTAACAACTTATGGGATAAAATTTAAATTGTTTTCTGGCATTCCATAGAGTGATTTGAAAAGTTAATGTGGGGTGTGTGTGGGTGTGTGTGTGTGTATAAGAAAGGTCTGAACTTTTTATGTAGCAATTTGGAAAAAGGTTTCACAAGAAAGAGAAAGTACTTAAGGATAGCATCAGGCTTGGGCTTTGTGGCACCAGATTCTGTTTCCTTTTTTGCAGCACGATTATTGAGTATGTGCAGCCAAGCCACTTAGTTCTTCTTAATTTCCAAGCTGTAAAATAGGTGTAATGTAGTTACTTTAAGTGAAAAGGTTGGTAAGGATGAGTAATTACAGTGTGCAAAGTGTTTGAAGTCCTGCAGTGATAGGAGATTAATGTGAGGGCTGAGGTGGGAATCAATCTTCTCTGCCAATGCACTGGAGGGTTAAGCATACCAAGCCTCTGTTTTGGCACTAATGTGGCTGGCAGGCTCATTTGTGTTTTTTCTGTTAGAAAGTAGCTCAGTCATTTTTAAGGATGTGGCCACATCAGGTTGCAATAGTTATTGTGTGGGGTCAGTCTGCTGTTCTTTTGAAGGTAGTAGGTGTGCAATGCAGGGGCATATAGGACATTGACATTGCTCAAATTCATTGACAGCATATTGCAGTTCAACATTTTGGGATGGCAGATAACTTATGTCTGTCCTAGTAGCTGGCAGAACCTTCTTGACACTACTCCACTTCTGTTTCCTCAGGGAGTGCAGGGCCAGAAGCTAATAAGAGAGAACCCAGAGTACTGTAACTTGAATTGTCCAAGGGGCAGAATTTGGGCCATTTCAGTAATTTTTCCTTTAACAAAACTAGGTGCTACTTGACACAGTTATTTCAAGTGTGCTCTGCAGAGCATTATGTATTATGAAGTGGCCACATCTGTATGTCATTTACAGATAGAACCACTTGATCAGAACTTTGATCTGGTATCGCTGTGGAGCTGCAACTAGCCCATCCTGTGGCTGTTAGGTTGCTTAGCATCTTTGGGAACTTCAAGCAGGCAGTGCAGCTCTGCCAGGCTGATGCATGTGTGGTCCTTGCACAGGGTTTGAGGAGTGGGGTTCTATGGCTTCTTCTCTGTGACTTCAACTTCATCTGGCATGCTTTTGTTTCTCACCCAGCAAGAGCAATTAAAATTTCCCTCTCCTTTGCTCATGCTCTGCTCCAGAATTAAAAGTTGTAAGGGCACTGGCACTGTTGCAAAGTACAGGTCTGAGGCATGGTGTTGTATTTAGAATGCTTCCTATTGCAGACCCTCGCTGTATTTTGGATGAACCCCCATAACATAAAGTAGGTGTGCTTCAAAACAGAGTAATTCCAAGAACAGCTGAAACAGGGTTGCCAGTGGCTTTGGTTCCTTGTGCTTTAGAAGAGGTTTTAGTTCTTTTTCAGGAATAATCCATGGAGAACCTTTTAAGTGGAAATCTGTCTTCATCCTCCTTTGTCACTACCTTGGGGAGGATAGATGTGTTTGTCTTGCCCAAAGCAGCTTATGCGTTGTGCAAATCTTTCAAGAGCTTGTTTCTGGGCCAATGGGCTGTCCTTTTTGAAATGCACGTGTGGCATAGGGTGGAAGAAATATATGGAAATCTCACCAGAAGCATGGTAGACTCTTCTTTCCTCTTCTGTAATTGAAAATGGCAGCTTCCAGGCAGTTAACTGCAGTCAGGTTTGCTTATAGGCATGGAGCTCAAAACTGGAAGGTTGTGTGGTGGACTAGAGAATAAAGAGTTAAGAGAACCCTTTTCAAAGCTTTCCTCTAGTGTTCTAAAAAACCCCAACCACTAAAAGCCTGCCACAAAACAAAACCCACCAACTTTCTCAGCTTCTCTTCTTCTCCAGAGTTTCTGGATTGTTACCTCACTTACAGCTGCTGCAGCACTGGTTGATGTTTTCCAGCTACCATTACACGGCTGTAGCTGTTCTGGGAGCACTGATGACCCTTCAGCTTAGGCTCAGTACGATGGATGGTGAAACTGGAGTGTCCCTTGCTGATCGCAGTTGATGGGCAGCTGGCTGATCTTCAAGGAGGAGGGTTGGGGGAAAGGATTTGTGCCCTCTGCTGCTTGCCTGTGATTTTTTGTTTTTCCCTAAGGAAAGCATCTGAGAAGGGGTGAACCTTCCAGAAGGCCTTGCTTTGACAGGGATTTTAGAGATCCATTATAACTGAAATGGCTAAGAGGAAGTCTTGGTGTCTCTTGTTTTTGTTTTTGTTTTTTTTTTTAAACTTTTTTAACACCTAGTTAACTGCAGCATCCAATGAATTCACAAAAGAAAAAGAGCCAACGTCACCTCTAAGGTAAGGCAGGAGACCTCTTGCTGCCAGAGCTGCTACCGCTTCCCTCTTGCACAACTGAGGGAGGAGAGATCTTATGTTTTAAGATAAAAAGCAAGTGTGTGCGTGTGTGTGCGCGCGCGTGTGACTGCTTCTGGCAAATCATTTCGTGTCTTCATTCTATACCAAAATGAAGAAAACCAGGAAAAGCACAATTTTCAGGTCACCTTTAATGAGTGCGCCACATAGTTAAATTCATTACAGAAACCTTCAGGTTGCTAGAGGAAGGTTCTAGCTGCGAATGTATGGATTGCTTTCCCCTCAGTGGGGAGGTCTCCTGCTGTGCTGTGCGCAGGGGAGTGACAGGCCAGTAAGAACCCAGTACGGAGAAAGTGGATCTCACTCACTGCATAATGAATTAGCCCCATGCACATTATACAGAGGCTGTATTTCACCACATCAGGTTGGTGGAACTATCAAGCTTGCTTTCAGATAACAGCTGTGAGGAATGACTGCCAGATCTGTCCAGCCCCCAGTGTGAAGAGCTCTTGCACTTAGATGTGCACAGAAGTTGTGCAGGCAGCTCAGGTGCAGCTAACTTACTGCTGGTGTCCTTCTCCCCATCTTGTCATGAGAAAAAAACCTGCCAGCTAACAGAAACTGCCCTTGCTAGGGCTGCTCTCCTCTTGACCTTCTGTTTTAACCAGGGAAAAAAGCTCTGGTGCAGATTTGCTAACTGCTTTTGATTGATTTGAGATGCACTAATGGTGCAAGCTGCCTCTGTTATTGCTGGGAGGTCCTGGTCTCAAGCAGGTGGTAGCCATCTCTCGTAACGATGAATGCGTTGCCTGCTTGGCAGCCCTGACAGCTGTGCTCTTCCACAAACCAAACGTAACCTATGTGTCTCCTTTTCAGCCGACAGCTCAGATAACTCAGACTTGGAGGACGACATAATCCTGTCTCTGAATGAGTAGTGACTGCCAGGCGGGGTGTTGGCAGGAGGAGATGCTCCCTTCCCAGCAGAAGACCGGAGACCAAATTGGAAACCAATGCTGAGCACCCCAACCCTTTTTCTCCTGGGAAAACCTGAGGAACTCCAGCCCATCCGCTGTGTTGGTTTGAGTCAGTTTGAGGCTCGGGGCTAAGTCTGAGGCTCTACAATAAAGAGACCTGGGGTTAGGCCTCTTTTCTCTCTGCCTTTTTTTTTATATTTTATTTTAGGCTGAGATGACTCTCCTCTTCAAGGAAACTTCTGAAGATATTTCACAATATATTTTCTTTGTATAAAGTTCTTTCCTAAAGAACAGAAATAGTTTTATATAAAACAGGAAAAAAAAAAAAAAAAAAAAGGCAGGTGTTCTAGTAAAGAGGGGATGAACTTTGTATTCCTGTAGTACCTTCTTACCATGGGGTAGGTTCGGGGGAGAAAAATTGTTTAAAATTAAAAGAAGAGGCATTTTTATGCAACTACTAAATGAAATAAGAGGAACATGGTTTCTAATATTGTTGAGGAGTGAGAATATTTTTATTTTAAATATGATTTTATTTTTTAAAAAAAAGCAACAGGTGTTAACACCTACTAGTGTGCCAGTATGTTTCAGATGCTTTTGTCCTCCAGGGAGGAGCCCCGGGGGTGTTTGGTAACTGAACGTACAGGCTGTTTAAAGTGGAGATTCTCGCTGTGATACCAGCTATAGTGGGAGGCTGAAATCTTGGTTTGGCCTAGTCAAAGAGCCTGGTATTCCTGAAGACAGTGGGGATCTGGGATTGAAGTTTGAGCCCTCTTTCTCCCCTCTGCCCTTTTGTGGTTCACGTTTTTTTAATTTTTTTTTTCCCCCCTCCCTCTTGCCCTCTGTGTGGAAACTGCAAATTGAAGGCCTTTTTCTTTAATGTAAAGTGTATTTATTAAAAAATTAAATACAAATCCTGTCTCTGTTTATGGCTGTGAATTGTAGCCATGCAATCCTCTGGCACCCACGCAAAAGCGCTGCTCTGCGCACCTGAGGAGCTCGGCCAGAGAGCAGCTAGGTGCACTAGTGGCCCGGCTGCAGTAAGAAGGTTAAAGTAGTAAACAAGGAGTGAGATTTCTGAGTGTGGGCTCCACCTCCTGCTGCAGTCCACGGGGACTCCCTGAGCTGCCTGACGGACAGTTCACAGCGCCTGTGGGTTCAACTCTGACTTGCTGGTTTGCCTGCCAGCCTTGCATTCTCAGTGGGGTTGTGGGCAGCGTGGCACCGCGTCCTCACCGCGCCGTGTGGGAGCTGGAAGGTGCTGCTAATGCCAGGCTGTGGTTTTGTTTAAAGACGCACCAGAACATCCACTCTGCGGTTCAGCTGCAGGAAGCGTGGTGAGCTGCAGCCAGCTCTCCCCACCGTGCTGGTGTGTGCCCGCAGGTGGGAGCAGCGCTGGGCGTCCCCGTCCGAGTGTGGTTTGGCAGCGTGTAGGCTGCCTTGTGGCCGTGCTGGCAGAGGGCAAGTGAGGTGCTCCTGTTTGTACATGACAGGAGGCCCTGCCCTCAGAAGGGGATGAAAAAATTGCAGCTGAGTGTTTGATTTCACTGTACAGCACACAACGGCACAGCTGAGTTCTGTGAGTCAGAAGGGGAAGGTAAGTGTGCTCAGTGCTTGTTTGGACAAGGCCAGTGAATGTGTATTTATTCCCAGGCGCTCAGGTAACATCCGCTCAACTTTTTACCCTTCTCTGTTTTGGCCACTTTCAGAATAGGTTGTGAGGCAGAACAGGTAGTGTCAAAGAGTGAGAAACTTCCAGCTCCAGCAAGTTTTCCACCAAGAACTGTGCTCATTTCAACTAAGCCTTGAGGTTTCATTGCTTGAAGAGGAAGGATTTTCTTTTTAACCAAGAGAAGGGATAGCTTTTCTTCCCTCCAGCATCACACCTACTTAATGCACTTGCCAGGGCTGCTTGTTAATAATTAAAAAGAAAGGTTCTGCTGCAACATATAATGGATAATTGTACCCTACAGAGTTGATAAAGACGAACAAGTTGTGATTACTACAGCATTTAAGACCAGCAATTGGAGCAGCATTCTGATTAAATGAGGGGATTGAGAATTGGATATGCCACCCAACATCTGTGGAAGTCAGCCTCTGCCTTACCAAAAAACATCTTATGCAACTTTACCTTAAAAAAACCATGCTGCTCAGGAGGAGGGGGAAAAAAAAGAAAAAAGCATGTACTTAACTACTAATAACAGAGGGAGATGCTGTTGCGTATCTTGTTCTGCCATTACACCACAGCTATAGTTGGCTGCATCTGCTGCTGTTCTGGGCCTGGCTGTGTTGAGAGAAATTCACCAGCTAGCTTTGTGACAGAACCAAACGTCTAGGATGGAGCTCCTACGTATAAATCTGACTTGAAACCTGGCCACTGTAAGTACATGTGCCATCCCTCCCCTCCCACACCTATCCTAGCTATTGAACAGAGCCAAAGGGAGGGTGCTGGGGCCTGATCCTGCAGCGAAGGAGGCAGGGCCTGGCTGCCGCAGCCTGCACGTCACCCACCAACACCTGCTAGAGCAGCCCCTGCTGCCTGTGCTGGGCTGACCCCCAGCCCCTCTGCTGCTCGCAGAGCTGCTGCAGTGAAACACGGCCGCGGGGGGAGGCTGCCTGCGCCTGCACTGCTGCCTTCGTTCTCGTAGGGCATCGCTTAAGGGTGTTGGGGGGTAGGTTGTAACAGGCTGGGTGCAAAAAGGGGGTTCAGAATTGAGGACTAGCAAGGGTTGATTTGTTTGTTTTTGTCAGGCCGTAATTCCACAACTACTTCAGACGGGGCAGAAGTCTCCCATCTGATCTGGAAAATCACTTCTTCCCCTGGCATCATGGTTTAATCTAATAGCGTGACGTTTTGAGAAAGTCCTGTAATCTTCCTGAATACACACGGCACATTGGTGATGTTATTCCACGCAGTATTTCTGCTCCTATGCAGGCGTTACAGACCTGGGCTTAGCGGGTGGAAGGGGCACTGAAGTCCCCTGCCAGCTGGTTAGGATTGCCAGCTGCCGCAGAGGGAGCCTTTGCAGGAAGGATGCTGTGTTTGCTCCCGTGATGTGAGCACAGACTAGTCCAGCACCAGCCTGTGCCCTTGTACCAGCACGGTCCTCTTCACTCTGTGACCAGGCCACGAGTAACTGAGCCATTCGGTACGTGGTTCCGTGGCGTACAGGCTGTGTAACCACCATGCCAGCACCCTGGGAGGTTGTGCCCATATCCCTGCAGTGCAGTGGTTCAAACATCTCATACAGGCTGTGGCTTGGAGAGCAGGGTAGGAACCTCAGGGCTGGTCAGTAGTTGAACCTGCGTGTTAGCAAAGGGTAATAATTAAGGTATGATTGGCTCATCAGCACTGGTCATATGCACATGCTGGGCACCCAGGACTGCCTAGGGCTAGCCCTCTTGTCTGTGTTTCTGTTGTAGTAAAGACAGCCAGCAACTAAGGTTGAAAAGAGGCTTTGTAAGACAGAATATTTACTGAATGGATGTGGTTGTTTTTTTTTTTAAAAAAGGAGCAACTCAGTCTAAACACTAATGCTCTCAGACCACCAAATCCATCATCTCACACCCTGATCCCATTTCAAGTTTCAGATCACCCTCAAAGAGACAGAGGCCATTACCCTGTTGCAATTACTTTACTGCCACCGCTGTACCAGGCTGGAAGACCCCCCAGCAACCCCCCAGCACTGTTATACCCACCATCTCCCAACACCACTGAGTGGCTTAGGCCTCCTAACTAGGGCTGTGGCGTTCCTCCCACACCCCATCGTGTGTCTTCTCCCTAGAACCACATCCCATCCTAATTTAAGGACCAAGTCTTGCAAGCTGTAAGATACAGGTGTAGTGTTGTTTTGCTGTAACTATCTAACCTTTTTTAGGGCCATTTCTCTTGGAACCAGCCTGGATGCATGTGTGAGGGGATGGGATGGCAGACAGGATTGCAGGACTCAGCACAGTCTGTTCAAGCACTGGCTGTGGCTCACTTGCATGCTGGGGACCTGGGAAGGCTCAAGGTCATCACGTTAGAGGGCTGATGCTACTTCTCTCCCAGGTGTTTTTTTCCTTAAATGCTTCAGCTTTTCATTTACACTGGTTGGTTTGCAGGAGGGAGATTTGTTGGTCCTCCATTCATGCACACATGCTCACAACTGTCAGCTGCCTCACTGGGAACAGAAATCCCATCGTTAAAAATCTTACTCAACCCAAAGCAAGACAAAGTTTGTCTTCTACAAAAAAAATCCCAACATTATTATTTACTTGTCTCAAAAGGAAAGTGGGAGGGGGGAGGTTTCTGGTGGTTCCCTGGCTTTGGCATCAAGCAGTTGCAGCTTTTATAATTGTGGTTTTTTTTTTCCTTCCAGTTCCTCACATTCACACCGTAATGCAGGCATGCACAGGCACAAGACACACACACACACACACAAGGCCGCTCCACGCTACAGCTCCCTGCCAGCAAGAAGCCAGCCAGGCATGTGCTACTGCACCACCACGCACTCCGCCTCAGACTGAATGGACAGCTCCAACACGTAGGATACTCTGACAAAAAGCTCTAATCACTCTATGACTCTGGCCATAAGGGGTATTTAATAGCACTTGGTTTCAGATAACACTTAACGGTTACAATTGTTGACATTTGGCACTGTCCACATTACAACAGCATTGGGGACTTGGTCACAAGGTTAAAAGTCAGCGTCCCTGTAACCGTGTAAAACCAGGGGCAGTCCAGCTACCCTGCACCGTGCAGCCGTGCTTTTGCGAAGGGTACCTCTGTGCTGCCCAGTGCAACCCAGTGCAGGGAGCCTGGAGACGTGGCTTGGCTGCTGGGAGCAGCAGCGTTGCTCCTCTGCTCCCACAGTGTAAATCGGCTTTCCCGGAGCCCTGCCACTCCCAGCAGACAAGCCAGCTCACCTCTCACTGAACCGTGTGGCACACCATGGACAGAACCTCTGTGGCCTTGTAGCTGCATTCCGGCCCTTACGGACAGAATTATGTTTTCTGGGGTACAGAAGATGCATCATCAAGTGAAATACTAACCCCCTCATCATCACGCTAACTCATTAGATTTACTTTTAATATAATCACAGTACTAAATGTTAAAAAAAAACCCAAACAACAAAACAAAACCCCAACAAAACAACCCATATACTTGTTGATATCAATACATTATTAAATTAAGCAACCGCTCATACATCATCAGCTGATGATGCCCCTACTGTGAAGCTGCAGGGTTAAAAAATAAAAAAGAATAAAAGCATCATTAGACTGAGTTATGCTCCCTGCTATATAGGGTTTAACACCAACCATACCTGAGAGCACAGTTTTAAAAGGGCCTTTGGCAGCTGTGAGCAAGTGCGTCTGCTCAGTCACAGAGACTGGTGCAAGAAGACTCTGGTTCTCCCAGGATTTTGTTCACTTGCTTACCACCAAAACAACAACAACAACAACAACAAAACCCCACACACACACCTGCAAATTTAAAGAAATTTTAAAATGTAGTGTTTTAAATCCCACACAGTTTTATGTAAGCCTCCTAAAATCTACAGGCATCATTTTAAAAAATAAAAATATCCCCAAACTGAACAGTGTGGATTTTAACTTGAATTTGAACTAGTTACCACATTCTTACATTACTGAGCAATAGAGGTGCACATGTCCTGGCTTCTTTCCTGAACAACTGTCTCATACCACAGATATAAAAGATGCCAGAACCATCCCATCTTAAATTTCTAATTTTGATCTCCAGAGTTTCCTACAGTCATAGACAGGTTACTTGCGGTAACATAACACATTTTCAGACAGCCAGACATGTTTATCGCTTTTTTTGTAAGCCTGCAAACAAGTTTCAACTTCAGCAAAAAAATTTTGCTGTTTTTCTTTCAATAAAGGATTTCAGACAGTGCAACACAATTGACTATGCAAACGGGCACCTACAGTTCACCAAAAACCTCTGTACCCTTTATTTGCTTGTCTACATCTAATATAGGCCCAAAAGGGTTCCCCTTTATTTTTTTTTTCTCCTGCTTGTTTTTTGTTTTTTTTTTCCTTTTATACAAACCAGTAATGTCAAACCTCATTTTTGTTTTACCCAAGAACTTCTATATCTGACTGACACATGTATCAGGTGCTCTCAAACCTCACAACAAAGAGTTGAATACAGAGCTGACTCCTTAGTAGCAAACTTTTTGCCAAGTATTAACTGTAAATTTTTGTTATGCGTAAAGACCACTTCTACTCTTGATCAGGATCTGCTTCCATAGCAGCTGGCTTCCTGGGAAACTTCTATCTTCAAATAGAGCATCAACAGGAATGCATCCAGACTCAAATTTATGAAATAAAAAGCAAACAGGACAAAAAAAGAAAAAAAAAAAAAAAAAAAAATAACCAACCTTTCAGTCTCTCATATACAGCACAAAGAAGAACCACCCCCTTCCCCCTCCCACCTTACAGGACACATACAAAGAGACGGAGGAGGTGCGGGAGGCTGGGGTCTGAGAAACTGAAACGGGCTGGGGCCATCACCTTTCAGCTCTTAGTGCAGGGAACCAGCCCTTCCTGGGCCATAAAAACTAGGATACCGCACAAGTTTAGAAATCCATCAGTGAACAAGGCTTTACTGACAACTTTTCATACAGTTAAAAAATAAAAATACAGAACAACAGCGGACAGTGTCACATATTAAAAACGAATAAAATGGGCTCTATTTAAATGGTATTAAAATTAATTAGAAACTAAAAATCTTACCACTTTGGTCGAGGTGTTTTGAGCCTCCACCAAAATGATCGGCCTTAAAAACAACTGGGTTGTGTGACACACAAAGAAAACATGGAATTTGAAAAGACAGTGTGGGCTAGGCAGTGTCTTTGACTATAACTATCACCATATGTTCTTCTTCTAACTTTCCCAATGTCCTTAGTGCTGACTGGAGGTACTGCTGAGAGAATTCACAAGGAGGGAACGCGTAAAGCATGCCTGTGCTGTCTCTGCCCTTCGCCCCTCCCACGGGCAGGCTGATAACCCCAGCAGCCTGCTTCTGTTTCAAGTAGGAGACCAGATTCCTGAGAAGCCGTCGCTGCAAGCCAGGCTCTACAACAGGGAAGGTCCCCTCAGCCCCTGCCCCTCCCGGGGCGGATTGGGTCGCCAGGAGCACAGCGTAGCCGTTGGGGCTGCCTTGTTTGATACGGCGAGTTACTTCATCCAGCTTGGGCTGGTCGAGCCGAAGTCTCTGAGCGATTTTGAGCTGCGTTAACTTCCCGCCGGACGAATGGTCTTTAAGGAGCCCATTGATGACACCGAGGTCTCCCTCCAGGATGTGCATAGAGGTGGGGAAGCAGCTGTTTTTTAGCACAAGAAGCCCATTCCAAGCAAGCTGCAGTGTCTGAGCATATTCCGATAAATTCTTTAGCTTTTTGGTCTCAGATTTTGGCTCCTCGTGAGTTTTTGATTCCGATTCACCAGTTCGATGATTGCGTTCGCTGTCCCTTTTTTTAGGCTGGGGAGCATCGGATGGCTCACGATGGGGTTTCTCCTCAGTCGCATGACGATTGTTCTGAAGGGAGTTACTCTGCTCTTTCTCCGTTCCGGATTCTGTAGTGTGATTTTCCTTGCGAGCCCTGTCTGGGCTGCGGTCTAAAGCTGGCCCACTGGCCTTTGTCCTGCTTCTGTCCTCGTAAGGCGAGTGAGTAGTCCTCCCGCGGTCACTGGAAAGGCTCCGGCGTTTCCGCCTCTCTTCCCACGGTTTGGGCACGCTGCGATCACTGTCGCTGCCCCAGCGCTCTCCGCTCCGGCTACGCACCGAGCGGCTGTAGCTTTCCAAGTTGTTTCTGCGTTCGGCGTTTTTGGCAGGGCTGGCCCAGTCTGCCTCTGCAAAGCTCCTGTCTCTGTCCGAGTACAGGAGATGCGGAGGAGTCCTATCTCGCACCCTCAAGTCTTGCTCTAGGCTTCTGTGTCTGCTGTACCCGTCAGCTAGCAGTTCATAGTGCACGGGGAGCGGTGCAGGCTGGTACTGCTGCGGGTATCTCGTCTCTTCTGCTTTGGCAAAATCCACTCGGAGTCTCCTCTCCGGTCCACCCAAAGGAAAGCCCCTCATCTGCGCGCAGGCAGCCTGGGCAGCATCCAAGCTTTCGTACTGGATGTAGGCGAAGCTGTCTCCCTTCACGTAGTCAATAGTCCTGATGCTGCCGAAACGGTCGAACTCCCTCGCCAGGGCAGCCAAGGAAGTACTTGGACCAAGACCACCCACCCACAGCCTGGTGGTAGGGTTGGCTTTCCCGTAGCCAATTTTGATAGGGTTCCTGCCAACAACGCGGCCCGACATGGCGACCTTGGCCCGATGCGCCATGTCCAAGTTTTGGAACTTGAGGAAAGCGTAAGCCCCGCCTTGGCCGCGGGCAGGGCGCTTGATCACCACTTCTTCGATGATGCCGTACTTCTCGAAGGCACGCCTCAGCTCCACCTCTGAGACATTGTGGTCCAGGTTGCCGATGAAGAGGTTGCGGGTCGCCCTCTGGTCGTCCTCCGGCATCAGGTCTTCCTCAGCCACGATGGGGTAGCTGTAGGGGCGGCCACGCTCGTCGTACAGCCCGTAGTAATCCAAGGCCCTCTCCCGCTCCCGGGAGAGCCCGATGGCGGCCGCTTCCAAAGCGAAGGCGGCAGCGGCGGCGTGAGCGTGCCTGGGCCGCGGCTCCCGCAGCAGGGGGCTGGTGACGGGAGAGAGAGATCTCTGCTTGTACTGGTAGGTGCTGTGGAGGGGCGGCAGGTAGCCCAGGGGCTCCGGAGAGGGCGCGGGGGGCGGCGTGCGGCTCCTGCGGCCCCCGCGCAGATACACCGGCTCCACCTTGAGGGGCCGGTCGTAGAGCAGCAGCTGCCGGGCCCGGGCGTGCCGGCGGGCGTCGCGGGCGTCCCCGGGGTGGCGGAAGTTGACGTAGGCGACGCGGCCCAGCTCGGGCGTGTGGGAGAGTTTGACACTGATGTCGCCGGCGCCCCCCCCCGCGAAGCGCTGGAAGAGGCGGAACAGGCCGTCCTCCAGCAGCTGGTCGGGCAGGGCCGCGCTCAGCCCGCTCACCAGCAGCGTCTTGTACTCACAGGAGCCGGGCGGCTCCCCGGCCAGGCCC